>OY726520.1:101705029-102165318 GCA_963383655.1 Bathymodiolus septemdierum | reverse complement strand
GTATACTTCCATGGCACAAGAGAGCTCAAGTCGTAAAGATATTCGAGTAGGTTTGGTTTGTATATGGTATACTTCCATGGCACAAGAGAGCTCAAGTCGTAAAGATATTCGAGTAGGTTTGGTTTGTATATGGTATACTTCCATGGCACAAGAGAGCTCAAGTCGTAAAGATATTCGAGTAGGTTTGGTTTGTATATGGTATACTTCCATGGCACAAGAGAGCTCAAGTCGTAAAGATATTCGAGTAGGTTTGGTTTGTATATGGTATACTTCCATGGCACAAGAGAGCTCAAGTCGTAAAGATATTCGAGTAGGTTTGGTTTGTATATGGTATACTTCCATGGCACAAGAGAGCTCAAGTCGTAAAGATATTCGAGTAGGTTTGGTTTGTATATGGTATACTTCCATGGCACAAGAGAGCCCAAGTCGTAAAGATATTCGAGTAGGTTTGGTTTGTATATGGTATACTTCCATGGCACAAGAGAGCTCAAGTCGTAAAGATATTCGAGTAGGTTTGGTTTGTATATGGTATACTTCCATGGCACAAGAGAGCCCAAGTCGTAAAGATATTCGAGTAGGTTTGGTTTGTATATGGTATACTTCCATGGCACAAGAGAGCTCAAGTCGTAAAGATATTCGAGTAGGTTTGGTTTGTATATGGTATACTTCCATGGCACAAGAGAGCCCAAGTCGTAAAGATATTCGAGTAGGTTTGGTTTGTATATGGTATACTTCCATGGCACAAGAGAGCTCAAGTCGTAAAGATATTCGAGTAGGTTTGGTTTGTATATGGTATACTTCCATGGCACAAGAGAGCCCAAGTCGTAAAGATATTCGAGTAGGTTTGGTTTGTATATGGTATACTTCCATGGCACAAGAGAGCCCAAGTCGTAAAGATATTCGAGTAGGTTTGGTTTGTATATGGTATACTTCCATGGCACAAGAGAGCCCAAGTCGTAAAGATATTCGAGTAGGTTTGGTTTGTATATGGTATACTTCCATGGCACAAGAGAGCCCAAGTCGTAAAGATATTCGAGTAGGTTTGGTTTGTATATGGTATACTTCCATGGCACAAGAGAGCTCAAGTCGTAAAGATATTCGAGTAGGTTTGGTTTGTATATGGTATACTTCCATGGCACAAGAGAGCCCAAGTCGTAAAGATATTCGAGTAGGTTTGGTTTGTATATGGTATACTTCCATGGCACAAGAGAGCCCAAGTCGTAAAGATATTCGAGTAGGTTTGGTTTGTATATGGTATACTTCCATGGCACAAGAGAGCTCAAGTCGTAAAGATATTCGAGTAGGTTTGGTTTGTATATGGTATACTTCCATGGCACAAGAGAGCTCAAGTCGTAAAGATATTCGAGTAGGTTTGGTTTGTATATGGTATACTTCCATGGCACAAGAGAGCCCAAGTCGTAAAGATATTCGAGTAGGTTTGGTTTGTATATGGTATACTTCCATGGCACAAGAGAGCTCAAGTCGTAAAGATATTCGAGTAGGTTTGGTTTGTATATGGTATACTTCCATGGCACAAGAGAGCTCAAGTCGTAAAGATATTCGAGTAGGTTTGGTTTGTATATGGTATACTTCCATGGCACAAGAGAGCTCAAGTCGTAAAGATATTCGAGTAGGTTTGGTTTGTATATGGTATACTTCCATGGCACAAGAGAGCCCAAGTCGTAAAGATATTCGAGTAGGTTTGGTTTGTATATGGTATACTTCCATGGCACAAGAGAGCTCAAGTCGTAAAGATATTCGAGTAGGTTTGGTTTGTATATGGTATACTTCCATGGCACAAGAGAGCCCAAGTCGTAAAGATATTCGAGTAGGTTTGGTTTGTATATGGTATACTTCCATGGCACAAGAGAGCCCAAGTCGTAAAGATATTCGAGTAGGTTTGGTTTGTATATGGTATACTTCCATGGCACAAGAGAGCCCAAGTCGTAAAGATATTCGAGTAGGTTTGGTTTGTATATGGTATACTTCCATGGCACAAGAGAGCCCAAGTCGTAAAGATATTCGAGTAGGTTTGGTTTGTATATGGTATACTTCCATGGCACAAGAGAGCCCAAGTCGTAAAGATATTCGAGTAGGTTTGGTTTGTATATGGTATACTTCCATGGCACAAGAGAGCTCAAGTCGTAAAGATATTCGAGTAGGTTTGGTTTGTATATGGTATACTTCCATGGCACAAGAGAGCTCAAGTCGTAAAGATATTCGAGTAGGTTTGGTTTGTATATGGTATACTTCCATGGCACAAGAGAGCCCAAGTCGTAAAGATATTCGAGTAGGTTTGGTTTGTATATGGTATACTTCCATGGCACAAGAGAGCCCAAGTCGTAAAGATATTCGAGTAGGTTTGGTTTGTATATGGTATACTTCCATGGCACAAGAGAGCCCAAGTCGTAAAGATATTCGAGTAGGTTTGGTTTGTATATGGTATACTTCCATGGCACAAGAGAGCCCAAGTCGTAAAGATATTCGAGTAGGTTTGGTTTGTATATGGTATACTTCCATGGCACAAGAGAGCTCAAGTCGTAAAGATATTCGAGTAGGTTTGGTTTGTATATGGTATACTTCCATGGCACAAGAGAGCCCAAGTCGTAAAGATATTCGAGTAGGTTTGGTTTGTATATGGTATACTTCCATGGCACAAGAGAGCCCAAGTCGTAAAGATATTCGAGTAGGTTTGGTTTGTATATGGTATACTTCCATGGCACAAGAGAGCCAAAGTCGTAAAGATATTCGAGTAGGTTTGGTTTGTATATGGTATACTTCCATGGCACAAGAGAGCCCAAGTCGTAAAGATATTCGAGTAGGTTTGGTTTGTATATGGTATACTTCCATGCCACAAGAGAGCTCAAGTCGTAAAGATATTCGAGTAGGTTTGGTTTGTATATGGTATACTTCCATGGCACAAGAGAGCCCAAGTCGTAAATATATTCGAGTAGGTTTGGTTTGTATATGGTATACTTCCATGGCACAAGAGAGCTCAAGTCGTAAAGATATTCGAGTAGGTTTGGTTTGTATATGGTATACTTCCATGGCACAAGAGAGCCCAAGTCGTAAAGATATTCGAGTAGGTTTGGTTTGTATATGGTATACTTCCATGGCACAAGAGAGCTCAAGTCGTAAAGATATTCGAGTAGGTTTGGTTTGTATATGGTATACTTCCATGGCACAAGAGAGCCCAGGTCGTAAAGATATTCGAGTAGGTTTGGTTTGTATATGGTATACTTCCATGGCACAAGAGAGCTCAAGTCGTAAAGATATTCGAGTAGGTTTGGTTTGTATATGGTATACTTCCATGGCACAAGAGAGCCCAGGTCGTAAAGATATTCGAGTAGGTTTGGTTTGTATATGGTATACTTCCATGGCACAAGAGAGCCCAAGTCGTAAAGATATTCGAGTAGGTTTGGTTTGTATATGGTATACTTCCATGGCACAAGAGAGCCCAGGTCGTAAAGATATTCGAGTAGGTTTGGTTTGTATATGGTATACTTCCATGACACAAGAGAGCCCAAGTCGTAAAGATATTCGAGTAGGTTTGGTTTGTATATGGTATACTTCCATGGCACAAGAGAGCCCAGGTCGTAAAGATATTCGAGTAGGTTTGGTTTGTATATGGTATACTTCCATGGCACAAGAGAGCTCAAGTCGTAAAGATATTCGAGTAGGTTTGGTTTGTATATGGTATACTTCCATGGCACAAGAGAGCTCAAGTCGTAAAGATATTCGAGTAGGTTTGGTTTGTATATGGTATACTTCCATGGCACAAGAGAGCTCAAGTCGTAAAGATATTCGAGTAGGTTTGGTTTGTATATGGTATACTTCCATGGCACAAGAGAGCCCAAGTCGTAAAGATATTCGAGTAGGTTTGGTTTGTATATGGTATACTTCCATGGCACAAGAGAGCTCAAGTCGTAAAGATATTCGAGTAGTTTTGGTTTGTATATGGTATACTTCCATGGCACAAGAGAGCCCAAGTCGTAAAGATATTCGAGTAGGTTTGGTTTGTATATGGTATACTTCCATGGCATTAAAGATATTCGAGATAGGTTTGCGGTTTGTAATATGGTATACTTCCATTAGGCACAAGAGAGCCCAAGTCGTAAAGATATTATTCGAGGTAGTTTTGGTTTGTATATGGTATACTTCCATGGCACAAGAGAGCCCAAGTCGTAAAGATATTCGAGTAGGTTTGGTTTGTATATGGTATACTTCCATGGCCCAAGAGAGCTCAAGTCGTAAAGATATTCGAGTAGGTTTGGTTTGTATATGGTATACTTCCATGGCACAAGAGAGCTCAAGTCGTAAAGATATTCGAGTAGGTTTGGTTTGTATATGGTATACTTCCATGGCACAAGAGAGCTCAAGTCGTAAAGATATTCGAGTAGGTTTGGTTTGTATATGGTATACTTCCATGGCACAAGAGAGCTCAAGTCGTAAAGATATTCGAGTAGGTTTGGTTTGTATATGGTATACTTCCATGGCACAAGAGAGCTCAAGTCGTAAAGATATTCGAGTAGGTTTGGTTTGTATATGGTATACTTCCATGGCACAAGAGAGCTCAAGTCGTAAAGATATTCGAGTAGGTTTGGTTTGTATATGGTATACTTCCATGGCACAAGAGAGCTCAAGTCGTAAAGATATTCGAGTAGGTTTGGTTTGTATATGGTATACTTCCATGGCACAAGAGAGCTCAAGTCGTAAAGATATTCGAGTAGGTTTGGTTTGTATATGGTATACTTCATGGCACAAGAGAGCTCAAGTCGTAAAGATATTCGAGTAGGTTTGGTTTGTATATGGTATACTTCCATGGCACAAGAGAGCTCAAGTCGTAAAGATATTCGAGTAGGTTTGGTTTGTATATGGTATACTTCCATGGCACAAGAGAGCTCAAGTCGTAAAGATATTCGAGTAGGTTTGGTTTGTATATGGTATACTTCCATGGCACAAGAGAGCCCAGGTCGTAAAGATATTCGAGTAGGTTTGGTTTGTATATGGTATACTTCCATGGCACAAGAGAGCCCAGTCGTAAAGGATATTCGAGTAGGTTTGTTTATATGGTATACTTCCATGGCACAAGAGAGCTCAAGTCGTAAAGATATTCGAGTAGGTTGGTTTATATATGGTATACTTCCATGGCACAAGAGAGCTCAAGTCGTAAAGATATTCGAGTAGGTTTGGTTTGTATATGGTATACTTCCATGGCACAAGAGAGCTCAAGTCGTAAAGATATTCGAGTAGGTTTGGTTTGTATATGGTATACTTCCATGGCACAAGAGAGCTCAAGTCGTAAAGATATTCGAGTAGGTTTGGTTTATATATGGTATACTTCCATGGTACAAGAGAGCCCAGGTCGTAAAGATATTCGAGTAGGTTTGGTTTATATATGGTATACTTCCATGGCACAAGAGAGCCCAAGTCGTAAAGATATTCGAGTAGGTTTGGTTTATATATGGTATACTTCCATGGCACAAGAGAGCTCAAGTCGTAAAGATATTCGAGTAGGTTTGGTTTGTATATGGTATACTTCCATGGCACAAGAGAGCCCAAGTCGTAAAGATATTCGAGTAGGTTTGGTTTATATATGGTATACTTCCATGGCACAAGAGAGCTCAAGTCGTAAAGATATTCGAGTAGGTTTGGTTTATATATGGTATACTTCCATGGTACAAGAGAGCCCAAGTCGTAAAGATATTCGAGTAGGTTTGGTTTATATATGGTATACTTCCATGGCACAAGAGAGCCCAAGTCGTAAAGATATTCGAGTAGGTTTGGTTTGTATATGGTATACTTCCATGGCACAAGAGAGCTCAAGTCGTAAAGATATTCGAGTAGGTTTGGTTTATATATGGTATACTTCCATGGCACAAGAGAGCCCAAGTCGTAAAGATATTCGAGTAGGTTTGGTTTGTATATGGTATACTTCCATGGCACAAGAGAGCTCAAGTCGTAAAGATATTCGAGTAGGTTTGGTTTGTATATGGTATACTTCCATGGCACAAGAGAGCTCAAGTCGTAAAGATATTCGAGTAGGTTTGGTTTGTATATGGTATACTTCCATGGTACAAGAGAACCCAAGTCGTAAAGATATTCGAGTAGGTTTGGTTTATATATGGTATACTTCCATGGCACAAGAGAGCTCAAGTCGTAAAGATATTCGAGTAGGTTTGGTTTGTATATGGTATACTTCCATGGTACAAGAGAACCCAAGTCGTAAAGATATTCGAGTAGGTTTGGTTTATATATGGTATACTTCCATGGCACAAGAGAGCCCAGGTCGTAAAGATATTCGAGTAGGTTTGGTTTGTATATGGTATACTTCCATGGCACAAGAGAGCTCAAGTCGTAAAGATATTCGAGTAGGTTTGGTTTGTATATGGTATACTTCCATGGCACAAGAGAGCTCAAGTCGTAAAGATATTCGAGTAGGTTTGGTTTGTATATGGTATACTTCCATGGCACAAGAGAGCTCAAGTCGTAAAGATATTCGAGTAGGTTTGGTTTGTATATGGTATACTTCCATGGCACAAGAGAGCCCAGGTCGTAAAGATATTCGAGTAGGTTTGGTTTGTATATGGTATACTTCCATGGCACAAGAGAGCTCAAGTCGTAAAGATATTCGAGTAGGTTTGGTTTGTATATGGTATACTTCCATGGCACAAGAGAGCCCAAGTCGTAAAGATATTCGAGTAGGTTTGGTTTGTATATGGTATACTTCCATGGCACAAGAGAGCTCAAGTCGTAAAGATATTCGAGTAGGTTTGGTTTGTATATGGTATACTTCCATGGCACAAGAGAGCTCAAGTCGTAAAGATATTCGAGTAGGTTTGGTTTGTATATGGTATACTTCCATGGCACAAGAGAGCCCAAGTCGTAAAGATATTCGAGTAGATTTGGTTTGTATATGGTATACTTCCATGGCACAAGAGAGCTCAAGTCGTAAAGATATTCGAGTAGGTTTGGTTTGTATATGGTATACTTCCATGGCACAAGAGAGCTCAAGTCGTAAAGATATTCGAGTAGGTTTGGTTTGTATATGATCTTTCAACAATATTTCAATGTTTACAGACGGTATCTCTACATTACCTGCAATGTTTATTGTATTTTTTTTTTTTTTGTGATGCTTGGTACAAGCTTATGATTTTAATGAGATTACATTAGTGACAACCCATATTAACTGCTGTTACAGATATGATATATCTCCAATATAGGTCAAATTTCTTATCAGTGTCACAAATTATATCACATTTACTATAAATAGATAAAAAAAAACGAAGATGTGCTCTAATGTCATTATATTGGACAATGTTTATTGAGGTAATGCCATGTTTTATGTATTTTATTTTACCATATTTATTATGTTCATCTGTGTATTTTTTATTCAAAGACGCATTTTATTTCAATGTATGGTGTTTAACGCCATTTTCAAGAGAGCTGTATCAGTATAATGCGTTATCCGAGACAAGAAAGCTACAAAAAAAAACAATCCTAACGGTGACAAATGACTCAAATTTAGCAGTTATTAATTTTTAATTTATTCCAGGAAAATCAGTCCAACTGTATTTTGTAATATCTAGAAACCTACACTACAATGGTCTATATTTCAGATCAGAATAGACAGTGTCCGTGAAATTTAACAAATTATGGAAACAAAAATGGCTGTCTATGATTTGTGTGTAATTGGAGCTGGGATGATGGGATCTGCTACGGCTCGACATGCTTCGTCAGATAGGAAGATAAAAGTCTGCTTAATCGGTCCAGAAGAACCTAAGGTATGAAACAATTAACGGCAAACATTCATTGTTATCGTTCTAAATGGAAATCATAAGAAGGAATATTTAGCTCACAAGATCAAAAGTGAGTGATTGTTGTTTAACACCAATTGTTAAATGTTTATAGTGTTAGTTAAAAGAAACAACACTTCACAGAAAGACATGTCGCTCCATCCGGAACCATTATCCTACTGCCGAGCCAAATAGACTTTGCTCTTACTCCTTTCTGATGCGTGCTGGAGAAACAGCAAATACCAATAGTATAGTTGTTAATTTGACCAGGGATCGACAACCGCACTCTAGATGTGCACTCTAACCAAACACCACAGTTCGTCACCAGTTAGAAACTTACATTTATGGTTAAGTGAACTTAAAACTGTTTTGTCCCAAACGGTTAATATTACCGATGGCTTGAGAACGTTGGATACCCACCCCTACTTCGTTAAAATGCTCTACTTTGGAGTATTATTGACGGTGTTGTTGATTGAATGGAAATTAATGGAACGAATTCCGATGTTTAAGTGATTTTGGTTTTCTTACGTTTCCAGACTCGAGTTGTAGTGACTGGTAGCGAAGTTTTCGGAACTTACTTTGATGAAGGACGAATCACACGTTGTACAGCCATGAAGCCTGTTTGGTCACTGTTAGCACGGAGGTCAATCGAGCGATATAAGGAACTAGAAAAGTTGTCAGGTAACCATTCAATATGAAAACAAAACTCGTGTGTGTTTTTTGTGTATATTTAAATACAAAATGTAGGTTTGTAATCAGATATCCGTAGCCAGGGTCGGTCTTATGAGGCGCGGGGCCCAATTGTTGTTCTCTGTAAAACCTGCAGTGTGTTGTTGTGTGTACTTGAATAGCGGAGAGTAGGCGCGGGGACCAATTGGCTGAAGGCCGGTGGTATAGAGCCATTTCCCCCCCCATAGCCATTCCCCCCCCCCCCCCCTCCCGGAAAATGGCTATATAGCCATATTTCCCCCTTACCTGGATAGGCGGGAAAATGGCTATATAGTAGACCCCTCCGGAAAAATGGCTATATAGTAGTTTTTCCTCCAAATTATGTTGGGATATCAAAACGAAGTAATCACTTCCAAAGGGTGCATTAATGTTAAAAAAAAACATGGAACAGATTATCAAGGACCCGCCACATAGTGGCGAACGCTCTATACTGATCGCTCTGTCCGTCCGTTCGAAACACATTCGTGTCCGCTTCATAACTTTATAACCAGTCATTTCTCTATTCTATAGTAGATGGATGAAACTTGGCATGATTGTTAACTACTATTAGAAGGTGTGTCGCATATCATATTCTTGTTTGTTCTCCTAATGTCAAGGTCTCAAACTTTTCATTTCATGGGACCCCTATATGAAGTATATCTCTCTCAGATAATACGATATTCCAGAGCTTGTGGTTCATATCAGGATTTCCTTGATAGAGGGTTGTTGCTAACAAGGAAGCTACTTGAACCAAGGGTTCCTTTTGGTAAAGTTGAAGTCATCACTTCGAAAATTTTACGGCCGCCACCATGACCGTTTTGGAATATCTGTGTCCCAAATGACAACGGATATGTTCCACTTGTCGTAAACACTTCCCAGTCCTTTCCTCATTCACGACTTATTACCGGATTTGTAACTAGATTAACACGACGGGTGTCACTAGTGGAGCAGGAACTGCCTATCCTTCCGGAGCACCTGAGTTCACCCCCGGTTTTTAGTGGGGTTCGTGTTATGTATGTTTTCCCGATCGTTGTTTGTCCTTTAGTGTTTTTTCTTTTGGCCATTGTGTTGTCTGTTCTTCGATATACGGTTTCTGATTGCCCCTTTGATATCTTCAAACTCTTCTTGTGAACTACAGAAAATCGTGTCCGCTCTAATTATTGTAGAGGGATGATATTTTGTGATTGTTAACCACTGTGAGAAGGTCTTACTTAATTCATTTTTGTCCTTCAAAGGTCAAGGTCTCAAACTTAGGGTTTTTCATGGGACGATAATTTTGGTACCCCAACAGATTCTTTAGATATTGACTTTATTTTGCAACGGCGGAGTCCTTAGAGATAGTTTCCATCTCCATGTCATCTAGTTATTATTATTATTATTATTATTATTATTATTATTATTATTATTATTATTATTACTATTATTAGTAGTCGTAGTAGTATTAGTATTATCTTATATTAGGGGTGATATTGGTCGAGGCTTGAAATAGCATGTGGTATAAGTTTGATCATGTATAACTCTTCAAATAGTACCCGAGTAGGGATGCGATATAGGGTAGGTGATACATGTCTTACAAAGTCATGCATCATGCATAATAAAAATGTATATGTATTTTACTCTAAGTATATAAATAATAATAATAATAATAATAATAATAATAATAATAATAATGAATAAATGTTTTCTTAGTGCAAATAAATCATAATTTATTTATAATAAATTAGAAATAACATTTAGGGGGAAAACCCACTATATAGCCATTTCCCCCTCCCCCCCCCCCCCCCCCCCCCCCCCCCCCCTTACTTGTAAAGGGGGGGATGTTTTCCGGGGAAAATTCTCCTATATAGCCACCCCCCTCACGGGGGGAAAGATGGCTAGGGGAAAAAATGGCTCTAGAACACCGGCCCTGTCCGTAGTATTTGATATACAGAGTATAAACTTAATGGACACCAGTCAAACGTTAATTACGAAAGGTTGTGGTGCAAGTGATGACTAAACACCCACAACCCAGGAATGTCTGAACAGATATATTACTGTTCACTGACTTGTGGGTACCATTCACAACAAGTTAGTATTGGACAAATGAGACCACCTGAGTAGAAGGACGGGCAAATTGCTTAAAATGCATTTGTCAGCATCAGACGAAGAACGACAATAATTGCGCTTGTATTATTTATATATTTGTTCCTTCAAAATTGTGTACATTCTCAATACTAAATAATTACAAAAATCATATGTTTGGATTTCAGGAATATCGTTTTATAGTGAAGTAGGCACTCTTTCTGTAGGCCCATCTCAAGGCAAATTCCTGACTGAAACCAGGAAAGCTTCTGACAGTTGCAATGTCTCCTATGAATTAAAACAAAACAATGAACTTGTAGAAAGTTTCTCGTATATGCAGTTTGGTAAAGATGAAGATGGTGTGTACGAGAAATGCGATTCAGGCCATATTAATCCGCGAAAGATGGTAACAGCACAAATTGTTGGAGCTATAAACCAAGGTTGTGATGTGTTACGTGACGTTGTTGTTAGTTTGGAGAAAAATATGGGAACAAATTTGTTCAAGTTAACTACAAAAAGTGGAAATACAATATTGACCAGGAAAGTTCTTCTTGCAACAAATACATTTACAAAAGTGTTAAAATTGCTGAAAAATCCTCCAAAATTCATCGCTATGCCACAGACGGTCAGTTTTGGTAGAATTTCAGAAGAAGATGCAGTAAAGCTAAGGTTAATATCCTCTTAGCAACCACATGAATAATTTAAAATTGTTTAGTTCAATTCTTCATCATTTTTAGCTCACAATGTCATAGTTCATATGATTTATTGTCATCACTTGTCGTCTGTCTTCGTCCATCCCTATACTTTTTGATAAATCTTCTCTGAAGCCAATTTAAACCAAACTTTGCTCGAGTAATTACTAGTATTTTAAAGTTATATTAGAGGTGCTAAACAACCAACATGGTTGCTGTAACTATAAATAGACCATAGGAGTAAAATATTTCAGATAGACATTTTTTAAGATGGGAGTGGCTCAAAATTAAACTGTACCGAGTTACATTATTAACATTTTTAGGGTTTCCTGTGAAAATATTCAAATTGGGTGGATTTTGACAAAAATATAATTATAAACTTTAACCAATGGACCAAAACTTTACCGGTGTGGTTCTTTGACTGTCATATTTCTGAACTGTATTCAACGGCATCTATCCAACATTACCAGGGTTACTATAAATGTATATTTTTTAAAATATCCAAAATTTCATTTGTCTTAAAAATGGAAATAGCTGAAACTTAAACAGTAGGTACATGATAAACATTTCTATAAAATATATTACATGCTAGCTTTGTCGATTTGTATTCGAAATATGCAAATTACGCTTATTTCCGTAAAAAGTCATTAAAACCCTTTCCTGAAACTGTATGGATCAGAAATCTCGTCAGGTCAATATTTTAAAATTGTATTTTCTACGAAATCACTGATCTTTTTAACAGCAAACTTTGATGGAATGTTCCTTAAATGGTTTTCTATCAAATGTCTGTTTTTGTGTTTGATGTGAATTAAAAATAGCCACCACCCAACACCAGACAAAGATTTAACATATGTCCCTATGGGAAAATATTTTTTCTCTCAGAAACTACAATCTTGATTGAGTCCGTAAATGAATAATCATTGGACGATCCTCATTCTGATTAAACAGGCACCTCTCACTTGCTCCCTTTCGCGGCGTTGGATATCGAAAGAAACTCCATTACATGTGAGTGACCCTATATTAACGTCCAATGAAAAAAATGGTTATGTGACTATGAAAACGTTAAAATCTAAAATTAAACTGCTTTGTTTGCCGACCAGTCAAAAAGGTCATAACCCGTATTTATCATACCATTAAATATTCATGACATAGGGCAGGGCCGGATTAAACCAATTTATGCCCTAAGCACTGGCCAACCTTAGTGCCCCGCACCTTCCACTGGCATAATGTAAAGACTAACACGACCCCTTGATGCCAAGACTCAACATAATTGTCAAATTCCTAACAATAAATTCAGAATTCAATATTCAGTCAAGCCAAACCTCTTGTATTAAAATCATTTAAATACTTGTTTTTCGTATTTATTTAACCCAGTGACTGTACTCTATGCTTTAGAGCAGACAACAGTATAAACAGATTATTTACTAGGACAACAGATATAATGCAAGTCTTTAACTTGCTATTCAATTTTTAAATGTTGTAAAGGGAACAATACAAATAGAAATACTAAAAATGGTGTCTTTCTGCAGGAGCCAGTATTGTCAATATTTCAAAAAGTTACACTTTAAAGAGTTTTCTCCTACATTTCTTATAAGCAGTCTTTGTTTAATTAAATCCTCAAAGTTAATTTGGCCCAACAAATCTGCTTCAATCATGAGCAGAGATAAGGATTCGAACCTCTCTTGTCTCATCGTTGTTCTGTTTAGATTTTGTATAGCTTCATTTCATTTTTTCTACATTTTGGTTTTTTTTGTGTGTTTTTGAGCCTAATATCTGGTTGATAAAATAAATTGCCTTGTGGCCGGATTTTTGTGGTGCCCCCTTGCCCCTTGATTCCCTAAGTACCTGCCTATTTTGCCTAAGGGTTAATCCAGGCTTGACATAGGGTCACTCTATGTGATCCCTAATGGGATTTTTTCAGATCTCCCACTCTCTGTCATATCAATAAAGGGAAGGAAGTGAGAGATGCCATTTTAATCAGATTGAAGGTCTTTTACCAGATGTATTTTTTGTCCTTGATAATTTTGTGACTTACCTTTATCTGTGCAATCAATCATAGAAACTTAGTGGTAAGAACCCTCCCCTTTTTGTATTTTTTAAATTTTCTTTGTTGTAACTATTAGTCTTAATTTTTCACTTGAAATACGTTATTTAGTCCTCAGATGTCACTAGAAATGGTCTAATCGTATGTCCACATTTTTATTTCCCTGTTTGCCGAATCCCAGGTTGTATTTATGGTCACCAAAACCACACAGCAGAATTTACACTTTTTGTATTTTGTGACAGGAAAATGTGAATTATGATATTTTAAGTGTATTCATGGGTAAGTTAAGTTCTTTCTTATATGTATTAATGATTATTACACGCTCGCCGATCATAAAGTCATATGTTTAAAGTCTCTCAAAGTCTTGTGAAATATCCGCAACTTGCTGAAGGAGAAAACATTGCATTTTGGCAATCGTTAAAAATAAAATATAATGATCCGAATAAAAAAGTTTAAAATGAATATGGAAATTGCTAGATTTTGTGTACAGAAATAATGAAGCACCCAACTTGAAACTTCCCTGTACTTTATTATCGTCTATTTACAGAGACATGCCAAGCATTATGTATTTCGGGCCTGGCAATAAATCATGGCCGGCAGATTACCCCAAAGACAGCAATGGAAACCTTGGTTTTTACATGTTACCTCCAATCAAATATCCAGACGGTAGGTTTTATATCTGAAGATCTATAGTGCCAAAGTTCAACAATCGCTGTTTTCATTATAGTGAACAGATGTATTCAATGTTTCGTATGTGGAATACAGAAATATTAACCAACCATATCACCCCTTTCAACTCCTGAATTAATATTGTTACGAGTATCTGCATTCAAAAGCGGCCGTCATGGTCGGGATTTTTATGGTAGATGGATTTACAACTACCTATGCAATCTGTAGCTATCACCACTCACGTTGCGAGTTCGAATCCCGCTAAGGCGAGGTGTACTCGATACAACAATATGTGATCAAGTTTGTCAGTGACTTGCGGCAGGTCGGTGGTTTTCTCCGGGTACTCCACTTTCCTCCATCAATAAAACTGACCGCCATGCACGATATAACCGAGATATTATTGAAAGTGGCGTAAAACACTTACTCGATCCCTTTTGTCCCACTTTAATCTTGAAAACCGAAAGAGATAGATAGGTCAAATCTGATTGAAAAACATCGACAGGAAATGTTATATCTTGAAAATAATAAAACAAACAATGCAGAGAAAAAACATGTCAAAATTATATGAAAAATATAAATTGTGTATATCTTCCAAATATGCAAAATTTTGGAACCACATGTAGTCAAGGGGAGTGATAAAGAATAGGAGTCTTTGATTCTACTTCCTCCAGAGGCAAAGATATACACACACAAGCAGTCTATTTATCAAAATGTAGATAATTGAAGTGATATAGTCTCTTGTATTTCATTTGTTTTTATTTCATAGGTAATTATTACATAAAAATAGGACATTCTGACAACATTATCAATGAACATCTGAAGGATACAGATATACAAAAATGGCATTGTGGAACTGGAGATGCTGAATTAGAAAATCATTTATTTCAGCTTATGAAATCTATTTTCAATGGTTAGTATTTCTTGTTAATCTATTCAGAAAAAAATGCAAATTAGGCTGCCTAAAAATAGGAATTCTGACATGTCATTTGGGTTTGTCAGGAAAACAATTAGTGTTTTATATTCCAATAAAGGGTGAAATTGATTCCAAATTTTATACTCTTCATTAAATACTACATTCATTTCTGGGTTGTATTAAAATAATTTGTATTTGTATGTTCAGTCAGATTTGTCTGAATTTGTATTATATGGAAATAATGGAGATAACAGTGCCAAGTTATACAGAGGCATTGGAGTGGACCGGACAGTGGTGGCAAGCTTTCGGTTGGTTTGGTCTAGCTTATGGTGTTGAACATCACTTTCAACAATATTTCAATTATATCGCAACGGTCAGTTTTAATGGTGGAGGAAACCGGAGTACCGGGAGAAAACCACCAACCTGTCGCAAGTCACTGACAACTGTCAAGCTTTCAAAAATTACAAGCAAAAAATAAATAAATAAATAGCATACCCTTATTCTTGGGTAAATATTAATGGAATCAGAGAATGTATTATGAAATACTGAAGAGATTTTGGTTATATATACATCATGATCAATGATCATAAGCATTTCTCATTTTGCCTATGTATAAGTTAAGACAACATCATATTTAATAATTTCTCTGATACCTCCACATCAATGAAATAAGTAGCAGATATATAATAAGAAGTTGTCCATATACAGACTAGGCCAGATTTCATGTTGAGTACAAGTTAAATTCACCATTAAATATAATACCTATGCATATAGTCTATTAAGAAATAAAGATATATAAAGATCTCACAATCTAATTAAAATTATACCCTTTTCTTGAAACATACCAGAAAGGTGTGGGTGATTAAAGACATAATTTGTATTAAGACTGAAGATTTGGTAGTAACCTAGAGATAAGATACAACAATAAAAATACTGTCCTTCAGTTTTGATTTATAACAGAGTACAAACTTATTTCTTTTTTCATTTTCACTGATAACTCACATTCTTTTATTTTAAATTAAAGGCAACAACAAAATATATGTATTTCATCTTTTGACTATGTAATTTACTCATTCTTTAAGGTGTAACATTTTTGAGTCACCATGGAGATGCATGTGCTACTATGGTAACGCCAACATTTCACCCATACATTGACTTGGTAGAACCAAACCTTGGTGTTGCTATGGGAGGGAATGGTTGGGCTGCTAAGTCAAGTGATGAAATTGGAAGAGTAGCTGCTAAAATGATGTTGGAGACCAAATGGACATATGACATACCAAAAGAAAAATTCAAATTAGTTTATGAAAATAAAGTCAATTCAAAATTGTAAATAAAAAGACAAATCTTATTTTTCTATCTACCATGTTTAACTTAAATACATTTGTATACATGTAGCTGCTTTTCTTAGTTTGACATTTTTATACATGTAGCTGCTTTTCTTAGTTTGACATTTTTATACATGTAGCTGCTTTTCTTAGTTTGACATTTGTATACATGTAGCTGCTTTTCTTAGTTTGACATTTGTATACATGTAGCTGCTTTTCTTAGTTTGACATTTGTATACATGTAGCTTCTTTTCTTAGTTTGACATTTTTGTACATGTAGCTGCTTTTCTTAGTTTGACATTTTTATACATGTAGCTGCTTTTCTTAGTTTGACATTTGTATACATGTAGCTTCTTTTCTTAGTTTGACATTTTTGTACATGTAGCTGCTTTTCTTAGTTTGACATTTTTATACATGTAGCTGCTTTTCTTAGTTTGACATTTGTATACATGTAGCTGCTTTTCTTAGTTTGACATTTTTATACATGTAGCTGCTTTTCTTAGTTTGACATTTGTATACATGTAGCTTCTTTTCTTAGTTTGACATTTTTGTACATGTAGCTGCTTTTCTTAGTTTGACATTTGTATACATGTAGCTGCTTTTCTTAGTTTGACATTTGTATACATGTAGCTGCTTTTCTTAGTTTGACATTTTTATACATGTAGCTGCTTTTCTTAGTTTGACATTTGTATACATGTAGCTGCTTTTCTTAGTTTGACATTTGTATACATGTAGCTGCTTTTCTTAGTTTGACATTTTTATACATGTAGCTGCTTTTCTTAGTTTGACATTTTTATACATGTAGCTGCTTTTCTTAGTTTGACATTTGTATACATGTAGCTGCTTTTCTTAGTTTGACATTTTTATACATGTAACTGCTTTTCTTAGTTTGACATTTTTATACATGTAGCTGCTTTTCTTAGTTTGACATTTTTGTACATGTAGCTGCTTTTCTTAGTTTGACATTTTTATACATGTAGCTGCTTTTCTTAGTTTGACATTTTTATACATGTAGCTGCTTTTCTTAGTTTGACATTTTTATACATGTAGCTGCTTTTCTTAGTTTGACATTTTTATACATGTAGCTGCTTTTCTTAGTTTGACATTTTTGTACATGTAGCTGCTTTTCTTAGTTTGACATTTTTATACATGTAGCTGCTTTTCTTAGTTTGACATTTTTATACATGTAGCTGCTTTTCTTAGTTTGACATTTTTATACATGTAGCTGCTTTTCTTAGTTTGACATTTTTATACATGTAGCTGCTTTTCTTAGTTTGACATTTATATACATGTAGCTTCTTTTCTTAGTTTGACATTTTTGTACATGTAGCTGCTTTTCTTAGTTTGACATTTTTATACATGTAGCTGCTTTTCTTAGTTTGACATTTGTATACATGTAGCTGCTTTTCTTAGTTTGACATTTGTATACATGTAGCTTCTTTTCTTAGTTTGACATTTTTGTACATGTAGCTGCTTTTCTTAGTTTGACATTTTTATACATGTAGCTGCTTTTCTTAGTTTGACATTTGTATACATGTAGCTTCTTTTCTTAGTTTGACATTTTTGTACATGTAGCTGCTTTTCTTAGTTTGACATTTGTATACATGTAGCTGCTTTTCTTAGTTTGACATTTTTATACATGTAGCTGCTTTTCTTAGTTTGACATTTGTATACATGTAGCTTCTTTTCTTAGTTTGACATTTTTGTACATGTAGCTGCTTTTCTTAGTTTGACATTTGTATACATGTAGCTGCTTTTCTTAGTTTGACATTTTTATACATGTAGCTGCTTTTCTTAGTTTGACATTTTTATACATGTAGCTGCTTTTCTTAGTTTGACATTTGTATACATGTAGCTTCTTTTCTTAGTTTGACATTTTTGTACATGTAGCTGCTTTTCTTAGTTTGACATTTTTATACATGTAGCTGCTTTTCTTAGTTTGACATTTGTATACATGTAGCTTCTTTTCTTAGTTTGACATTTTTGTACATGTAGCTGCTTTTCTTAGTTTGACATTTGTATACATGTAGCTGCTTTTCTTAGTTTGACATTTGTATACATGTAGCTGCTTTTCTTAGTTTGACATTTTTATACATGTAGCTGCTTTTCTTAGTTTGACATTTGTATACATGTAGCTGCTTTTCTTAGTTTGACATTTTTATACATGTAGCTGCTTTTCTTAGTTTGACATTTTTATACATGTAGCTGCTTTTCTTAGTTTGACATTTTTATACATGTAGCTGCTTTTCTTAGTTTGACATTTGTATACATGTAGCTGCTTTTCTTAGTTTGACATTTTTATACATGTAGCTGCTTTTCTTAGTTTGACATTTTTATACATGTAGCTGCTTTTCTTAGTTTGACATTTTTGTACATGTAGCTGCTTTTCTTAGTTTGACATTTTTATACATGTAGCTGCTTTTCTTAGTTTGACATTTTTATACATGTAGCTGCTTTTCTTAGTTTGACATTTTTATACATGTAGCTGCTTTTCTTAGTTTGACATTTTTATACATGTAGCTGCTTTTCTTAGTTTGACATTTTTATACATGTAGCTGCTTTTCTTAGTTTGACATTTTTATACATGTAGCTGCTTTTCTTAGTTTGACATTTTTATACATGTAGCTGCTTTTCTTAGTTTGACATTTTTATACATGTAGCTGCTTTTCTTAGTTTGACATTTGTATACATGTAGCTGCTTTTCTTAGTTTGACATTTTTATACATGTAGCTGCTTTTCTTAGTTTGACATTTTTATACATGTAGCTGCTTTTCTTAGTTTGACATTTTTATACATGTAGCTGCTTTTCTTAGTTTGACATTTGTATACATGTAGCTGCTTTTCTTAGTTTGACATTTTTATACATGTAGCTGCTTTTCTTAGTTTGACATTTTTATACATGTAGCTGCTTTTCTTAGTTTGACATTTTTGTACATGTAGCTGCTTTTCTTAGTTTGACATTTTTATACATGTAGCTGCTTTTCTTAGTTTGACATTTTTATACATGTAGCTGCTTTTCTTAGTTTGACATTTTTATACATGTAGCTGCTTTTCTTAGTTTGACATTTGTATACATGTAGCTGCTTTTCTTAGTTTGACATTTGTATACATGTAGCTGCTTTTCTTAGTTTGACATTTGTATACATGTAGCTGCTTTTCTTAGTTTGACATTTGTATACATGTAGCTGCTTTTCTTAGTTTGACATTTGTATACATGTAGCTGCTTTTCTTAGTTTGACATTTGTATACATGTAGCTTCTTTTCTTAGTTTGACATTTGTATACATGTAGCTGCTTTTCTTAGTTTGACATTTTTATACATGTGGCTGCTTTTCTTAGTTTGACATTTTCCTTACATTTTGCAGGAATATATCAGCATACAATACAATACTCTACTGTAAATTGAACAAAAACTTACCACAGTCAAATACAATCTAATTAAATCAGGTCTGGTCCTTAGTTCCTCTCCTGTTTTAATGTGCATAACTAACCTCCGTAAATTAGATAGTTATCCAAGTTACAATTAGATAGTTATCCAAGTTACAATTAGATAGTTATCCAAGTTACAATTAGATAGTTATCCAAGTTACAATTAGATAGTTATCCAAGTTACAATTAGATAGTTATCCAAGTTACAATTAGATAGTTATCAAAGTTACAATTAGATAGTTATCCAAGTTACAATTAGATAGTTATCCAGGTTACAGATATCCTACCTATATCTAGTCAGTTTTTAAACAACGTCTCCCTTGAATTTCAATCTGAATGATAAATTTTTCAATGGCAAAATATATTAAACAAGTTCATGGCAGCCATCTTGATCAAAGAACAGGTCTGTCGGATACCATTTAGAATGTAGAACACTTAAGACCATCCCAGTACAAAGTGGTTTCATTTGAATCAATGGTTTCTATAGAGGTTTAAATATGATTTTTTTATATCAAAATGAGCCTAATTTACATAATCAGTAGAACTCGGCTGAACTTCTGAGAAAACCCGGAATAAGTGTTCACCTACTCCTTGTCATACTACTGCAGTTAAAATTGAGCTCAGTAATTGTTACTTAAAACAAAATAATTTCTTTTTAAAAACAGAAGCCAGATCTAATATGGAGGGAGGGGGCTGTGGCAATCTGATTGAAATCATATTTCTCATTTGCGTCCCTTTTCTCTGCATCATATCAGTAAAAGTGGACAAGTGAAAGATATGATTTTAGTCAAATTGGGGTTGTGGATGCATACTTGAAAGGGGATCACCTTGGTTCAGTGGTTTCAGATGAGAAAACTATTGACGATCGACCGATGGTAAAGGATGGAAGCCAAGTGATGGTAATAGCTCACATGAGACAGGGGAAACAGTTATATTCGGAATTGAAAAAAGGTGGTTCAAAAGTTAATCCTGAAAATTAAAATGATCCAAACAATGAAACCATGCAAGTGTGTTAATGATGAAAAGTGTCTTGGAGAGACATCTAGTGTCCATGTATAAGAATTAAGTCTACATAGGTGTTGACATGTCTTCAAGTGCATTTTTCCACATCTGAGAATATGATTTCCTGAAATTAAGTTGTACACTATTCTGAAACATCAATACTGACTGAAACGACATTTAGTTTTATTAAAAAAATTAAATACTTGCAGTGTCAATAATATATAACAAAAGACAATATTATGTACATACAAAAAACACTTCACATCATATAAAATACATATAATAAAGCTCCACACAATACAATGTAGTTAACAAGAGGCTCTCAGGAGTCTGTGATCACTTGTTTTGGATAACAATTTACTTTAAATTGGATGTAAATATTTTTCAACCACAAATTTGCTTAATTCTCATGTAATTCCGATCAACTTCAGCAAAAAGTTTTATTGAAATAGACATTGAATATATTTTAAATAACTTAATTTCATGCAATTTAGTCTAAATTTAAATCTACTGCAAATTATTTCAAGCTTTGGCAATTTTAATATATTTTGATTTTCAACTTTTCGGGTCAAGAGCTAGCAGACGGACTATTCAAGTTATTTCTGGTTGATGTTATGGTCCATCAATTTCCTATAAGATACTAATTAGTAAAAAAGAATATGGATGTGTTTTGTTAAAAATTTACCTATATGCTCAATGCTAAATATTTAGAGGCTCACCTCAATCCATGTCACTAACCTAGTTATTCATGTAATGTTTGGGTTAAAGCAAGTTTGTTATTTCTGAGAATAAAGTCTTTTATTCATATTCACATAATTAAACAATGTCCTTTGGTGTATGCAAATATGGATCAGCACACAATCTAACATTCCACCTAAGCTTGCTGTAAAATTATTTTGAGGTTTAAGATGAGCAAAAATATTTTTCCCATTCGGTCATACATTGTATGTTAAATTTGTCCTGAAGTGGTGATCATTGACACAAAAAAATGAGAATTTAGTAAGAGACCATCCAATGATAATTCATGTAGTTTGATTTGAGTTCAATAAAAAATATAGTTTCTGAGAAAAAATATTTGTTCCATCTCTATAAGGGACCTATGGTAAAACTGTCCTAAGGTGGTGAACTGGCCATCTAGAATTTCTGATTGACACAAAAAACATATCTGGTTGATCACCTTCCAAGGAATATTTCAACTAATGGTCGAGTGGTTTCAGATATTAATGTTAAAGTATTTCCCCATAGGGTCCTTTGTAAAATTGGTCCTGTGGTGTTGTTAATCTTTAATTGATTTCATATCCACACCAAAAATTATGTAAGGGACCATATATGATTATGTGTATATTTTATTCAATTAAATTTCTAGTTTCTGAGAAAAATTATTTTGAAATTTCAGTTAATCAAGAAAGCAAAACTAGCCTAGCAGCCATTATGGATTTCATTTCAAATGAAATCAAGATCATATAAAATGTTGATCACCACCCAAGTAACATTTTTGTTGAGCTTGGTTTCAGTTGGGCCCAGTGGTTTGTGAGAAATGTGAAAAGCTAACATGTGCAGACAATGGACACAAAGTGATGAGAAGACCCTACAATGATGTCTGTACCAAATGAACTAATAATAACAATAATATTAAAATAATATGAGTAAACCTCATAAAATTTAATGTCATTTAACTATAGTTTAAAATTTCCTTTTTTTATTTGTGCTTTTCAAGCTATAACAGTAGACATATTGATCATTTAAAGCCATTTCTATCATTAATCATGGAATAAGTTTTGCATTTGGGTGTGACTGTTAAATACGATATTTGTCAAAATTTATGAAATTTGCATAATCTGCAAAAAAAAAATAAACATTCAACAAGAAGAAAAAAAAACAAAATAACAAGAAAAAAATAAGCTACAAGTAAAAGTAAAACAACTCATTATAAGTTACAATAAGCTACAAGTAAAGGTAAAACAACTCATTATAAGTTACAATAAGCTACAAGTAAAAGTAAAACAACTCATTATAAGTTACAATAAGCTACAAGTAAAGGTAAAACAACTCATTATAAGTTACAATATATACATGACAGCCATTCTGGTTCAACATGTAGAAGTTTTTGGTAATTTGTAGAAATTTATACTTTAAATAAGATGGCGTCCATGGCAGTTGGATTACAACTTTGGAAGGAAACGTCCGAATAACCAGTCAAGCCAAGTTTGTATTAACTAGCCTACAGTTGGTTTGGAAGAGAGGGAAAAAATGTGAAAATGAATAATTTACAGATACATAAAAGACAGACAGACAATTTAAGACAACTACTGTCAACAGTTCACAACATTTTTGCAATGAGCTAAAAGTGATGTTTGAAACACTATATGGAGAGTATTTTTGTAATGGAATTATTTTCAATCACTACATGAACAATGAAAATTGAAGGAAATTCAGCTTCATAAAAGATAAATTCTTGCAAATCATTTTTCTAAAAAAAATATATGTTGACTTAAAAATAAAAAAACGGTTTCCCTCCTCAACCACATGAATATTAGATTAGACATAATGAGTACACATGCAAATACAATGACCAAATACAATCAAGCTTCATAATAGAAAAAATAATAAAAACATTCATTTAAAGTAATATATGATCCATCAATGAGTCTTGTGAATATTCTTCATCAATCTTACATGGGTTTTTTTAATGTTTATTTGGAACTATATCAAATGGTACACATTGGTTTAATCAGAACAATTATAAAGAGATATTAATCTTTCTCCACAAATAAAAAGAGAGTGAATTTAACTGCATTTGTACGACATGGAACTCAATAATTGTCTTGACAAACATTCGATAATTGTCACAAACATTTTAACATCTCTGAAAATATTTTAACACTGAAGAAATTAAATAACAGAATTATAAATTTTCAGTTTCAGTCAAATGATGGCAGCACGTCCATGTTGGACAAGACAGGTTACATACTTTTCTTTATTTATTATACAGTCACATCTTACAAGAAACAAAAATTAATTTGGTTCATTTAGACAAAATGAAGATTTGTTTTAAGAAAATGTTCAACCCTTCGTATTCAGGTAAATACAACATTTAAAAGAAAAATAGTCTTATACTATGACAGGAATGACAATAAATTAAACATCTTGTATAATATAACTGTTAGTGTGTTAGTGAGATCTCTTGACACCTGCAAAATATTTCCCCTTTTCTCAGAAGTAAATATTTATTTATGATTTTTTTTTAATTAAAATTCCATAGAAAATATGATAACAAAATACTACAATTCTAAGTTACAAGTAAAATAACTGTTAAGTAAATAATACATTTCATCTGTGATACTTATAAGTGATAAAAAAAAATATTTTATTAAAAGTATTTCTTTAAAGGTTTGAGGTTTATGGTGTTTAACACCACTTTTAACAAGGAATTTTTTTTAAAGTTACATTTTAATCTGATTATTTTCTTACAACATTTATAGAAGTCAAGATATATTTATTTTTACCTTCATGTTCAGTTAATATTTGTTGCACTGGTAGTTGAATGTCAACTTTACCAAATCTTGACAATTTTTTTTAACCCAATAAAATTCTGTTCTATGATAGAAAATTAAAAATTGCAGTTGCATCGAGGGTGCTATTTTTGTTCTAAGCTTCAATAATAGCAACTGTATGTAAAACTGTATTTCAAATTGAATGTAGTTATTTATGCAAAGCACATTGTACTGTAAAGTTTCAGAGAGAAACCATAATAAAACATTGAATTATAACAACTTATAAAACATTGAATTATACAACTTATTCTGTATCACTTACATTATTACTACAGTAAGTAGTGATCATCATCTCATTTCTAAGTTGTCCATTCAAAAATAATAATCTCACAATCCAAGCTAAAGACATTATGCACAAAACGTTCTGACTCTCATACATCTCACATACATATATAATACAAAGTTTCGTACCTGAAGCCTAATGATTAAAATCACACATTTCTATAGAATACATACTTCATGTTAGATAAATATATGTCTGAACATTCAGCCCATCAGTGTTAGAGTTAGATTTATAATTGAATTAAATTTTTTTCATCACTGATATATATATATATATATATAATATATTATCTACTCAATGGATCATGAAAGGATTTTCATTATATATTAATCATATAAACATCTGAACATTTTTAATCCAACAGTCAGTTAAGAGTTAGAATATTAGCTGATAAACTTCAGCACTGATTCGCTTAGCACAATGAAGAACTTTTTAGCCAACTAGACCAAATCCACTATATAACTAGTATTACTGTGAGCACAGCTCACTGAGATATACCCCCCGCTCCCCACATCTGTCCAACCTATTTCCATAATCAAAACATTACTGATTGTTCCGACCAAAAATGAAAGGGATCCTCCTCTCTTCACCGGTAAGCTGCTGGCTCGGGATAAAATACTAATATCCGCCAATCCATGTTAAAACTCCCAACACATTCTGGCTTCCATGATTTATTTCTTAATTATACCCAAGTTTAAGCAGTTGCCGCTGATATATACAGAGGCAGATCCAGACATTTCCATAAATTTTGTTGTAAGAAAAATCAAAAGATACCGGGCTGTAATTCAAAGCGAAAACTATAAATCATAGTAAAAAGAAAAATGACAAGGACCAAACTGGAAATATTCTTGTAAAACACGCTTTTACCAGTCCATAACTAAGCTAAAAAAATTGGCCTTTAAAAATATATATCCGAATTATCAAGCATTATACCGATATTGATCTAAGTGTTAATACCCGACCTCGTATTTCCTGTTTATAAAATAGATCACGAACATTTACTGAAAAAAAAACGTTTCTAAGGTACGTTTGAAGATACCAAAGAGGTATTCAGAAGCCGTAGTCTTTGAGAACTTTCTAAAGGATTAAATATTTTTTACGAGAAAGGCCCATTTTACTGTGCATCAGTTATCATAGCATAATGAAACTGTCTCGGGTCAGAACAGGATTTTTTCTCTCTAAAATTACGGGACCTCGGTGGCTCGAACTTCCGATAGCTCGAACAGATTTTGACAGTCCTTTTGAGTTCGAGCGAGCGAAGTTCTACTGTATATATAATTTATAATATTGCAATTTAGATATTTTAAGTAGACTTGCCTACACTTTCTGATATAAATTGTTATAAGATCAAGAACAATAATTTATAACTAACAACCTATAACATTTTTCACAATGACACCATAGACAGCCTTTACTTTTTTTTTTTTTTTTTTTTTACATTTTATGATCATCTACTTCTAAATCCATTCTTGAATTACACAGATAAAAAATAATAACAAAACCAAACGTGCAGCACAGTTTTAGCATCAAAAGTAATTATCTATGGCTATCTATGATTCAATTTATGGCTAGCCTAAATTCTAATTATGACAACACATAAATATTTATTTTTAACACTAATACTGTGCCATACATATGGTAATAACAAATGATGGGAAACAAAACACAGAAAAATATCTTAATCTTTTGAAAATTATAAAGAAACAAGGATATAGGCTTATATGCCAAACTAGTATATATATATATACAAGTCAAAACCATCACTGTGGAATTCTATCTACAGAATGATAATATACTCAAGGAATTTAAATACTAAATAAGGACATATACAGACACTTAAAAGTACACATCAAATGTAATTCTTAGTCATCAGTTGAATAATTTTTAAGAAAAATGTGACACTTGAAAAGGACTTCTCCCTCTTTACTTTTGTGGGCCCAGAGATGTTATTTTATTCCAACAGATGAATAGACTCCATCCTCTTTACATTTGTAGGCTCAGAGATTTTATTTCAACAGATCAAGAGAAGGATCCCCCTCTTTACTTTACCAGATGTAGTAGACAGGTTCATTGTTACAGGGGAGATAATTTTTAAATTGGTTTTAGTTTAAGTAGGTTTAAGTTGCATAATCTACAAATTTTGGCAAAATTTACACAGAAAACCAGGATAATTTGTTAGATAGAAGGTTGTCATGTAGCTACAGTGCCAATTTTACCTTATTATAATTTAAAATTGAATTCTGGGATACAGTGGCCATCTTTGATGGATGGCTTGATTGTCCAATACAAATCTGGAAATGGACCATCTCAGATTTAATTTTGCCAAGTGGTTACAGATAAGAAGACAAAAATATTAAAAATATATGGAATAATGGGGAAACGCTTACATTGCCTTGAATACAATTTTTCATATCTTTTATCTTTAATGTAATTGTTTGTAAAAATGTTCAGATCTCATATAAATCTTAGATCAACGTGTTTATATGGTCCATCTTGTTTAAATACCATCATAAGTTCTTGACGCATCTGTTTTACCGCACTTTACAGTAAACATCATACCATCCTGCAAGTAGATATGTTAAATGGTAAATTGAATTTAAATGTTTGAAAAACAAGTTTGTTGTTTACAGCAAGATAAAAGTAAATGTCAATTATTGGTAAGAGGAAACAACACTGGTGAAATAAGAAATTAAAAATTACAAAAAGAGTACAAAAAAATCACAATCAAGATATTCAAAATACTGATCAGTGAAACAAAAAAATTCCAATATTAGATTTGATTTAGAATTGATTTGATTTATTGTGTTTAATGCCACTTTCAGCAATATTTTAACTATATCATGGCGACCAGTTTTAGTGGTGGAAGAAGCCGGAGTAACCGGAGAGAACCACCGACCATGGCCAAGCAATTGGTAAACTTTATCACTTGCAGCTGCGAGTCGAGTGCACCCTTTTTTGTAATTTACAAAGTCGGCCGCGAACTGGTGATAGGCTTGTATGAGTTGTTAGGTAATCCAACTACCTAACTCATTGAGCCACCCGGGCCCTCTCCAATATTAGAGACGATTGGTGCAACTGATATAATAGCATAGCTTCAGCTTGTCAAAGGAAACTAAAGTCATAGCACTTAAAATCTAATCATTTTTCAATTCAATAAGGGACACAACTCTGGAAATGAAAAAGTTTCAACTTCGTCTAGAACAGATGAAGTATTAATATTTAGTATAACTCGGCTTACCTTTTATGGTCCCTGACCTTGTGTATAAACTTCAAATGATTTTCGAAATTATGTTGTTTAACAGAAACCTGAGAAATTGATATTTTAAGACATATCAAGGGAAATAAAATCCAGAAAAGAAAGTGTGTTAAAGTTTAAACTCAAACTTGTCCTGTCTTTATGTTCCTATAGTAACATAGATGATGACTGAAAAGATACATAAATTCGGAGTTTAATGTACCGAAATAACATATGGATAAAACTATGCTCATTCGATAGAAAAATGTCTATATTTTCAAATTAAGCGGGTCGTAAAAAAATCGTGTAAGACAACTTTTCTTGGAAATTTTGGTTTTCCGAAGGTACCCAACTGATACATAGTTGACCAGGTGAAAATAAAATTTCATATCTATAACACGTGATCATTTATCAATAAAAAAAGATATATTACACAATTAAACAGACATTTAATTGTATCAATAGATGAAAAAGAACAGTTAATTCTCGTCTGATTTAATATAACTAGCCTCTCAAAATACCCCTTATTTTGGTGGAAAATAAGACAAGTTTTCTCTTTTAGCAAATTTATTTTGTGTTTTCCGTACATTTTTAGTATTGATAAAGTAACGTTACATTAATTCAAAAATTCATGCCAAATTTCATATCATATATACTTACAGTTACGCAGAAAAATGTAATTGTTTCCTCTCTCATTTAATGCCTTTTATACGCGAAAATTTGATACACCGTTTCCGATTCTATAAATATAGTTCGACTGATCTTCGAGTCATTAAATAGCACGTTGTCTTCTTTGAATGAAATGGCTTAGTTTCCGATTTATTTCATTGTTAAGTGTTCGGCTTTTCGCACACTGTTTACTGAGGTTTTTATACTTCATTTGGCGTTGTTTTTGTCGTTTGTTTGTCGATAATTAGTGTATTTTGTTGATTAGTAATTAGGTTATTGTAGTACCAGAATGTATCCGGACAGACACGTTCATATTCTGTATGATGGCATCGTTCGGTAGTCATTTGAAACTTTCTCCTTCTAGCCCAAAAAGGAGAAAAGAAACGTTGAACTGGGAGCAATGCATTATATGTCAATGTTCCAATGCAGAACCTGTGATTTGTATGCCAGATGATGGATGTAGACAAAGATAGTTTTGTAAGATCGATGGAAATTAGAAGACGGATGAGGTGTATTCTCGTATTTTGCAGGAAATGTTCACAATGGACAATTTTATATCACGTAAAATTAAAGTTGTTTACCACCATAATTGCTATAGAAAATATACAAGCAAACAAAACTGCAGTGTTTTCAAAACAGATCAATAAATTTTACAAGTACTCAAGAAGTTTCAACTACGTCACAAACAAGTGTTGTAACACGCTCCCAGTACGAGCCCATTAAGTGGGATTTTTGTTTCATTTGTCAAAATAAAACATTCAAGAAAGATTTTAAAGTATATACAAGTACAAAGGATGGACGTCGCTTCATACCAGTACATGAAATAGTAAACTCTCTGAACCCTGTTTTTTGTCAAATTTTGCCAGCTGCACATGCGTTATCGGGTTGTGATACAACTTCATCAATGTTTGGTATCAGGAAAAGAACAGTCTATAAGGTTCTCAAGAGCAAGTCAGAGGAGTTCAGTGATTTAGTGCTATTAGAAGAGGGTAGCGTAGAGGATTCTTTGGCTGTTTCTAGAGAGTTTGTTGCCAGTCTGTATGACTAAAAAGACAAACTACGAGCAGATTACTCTAATCTCAATAAATTCAGAGTTCGACTTGCAACAAAAAAAGAAGCAAGCCTGGCCAAGTTACCACCATGCGAAGTGACATTCCATCAGCATGTACTAAGAGCATCTTTGCAGACCTATATCTGGAAATCCTCACAAAATGCGCAGCCCCCTGTTAGGTCTCCTTCAATGTTTGGATGGGAAGACAAGGGTGGTCTGGTACCTGTCTTCTTCCAGGGACAAATGTCATCAGGCTTCCTGCAGGATCTTGTGTGCAGTTGCAAAGGTAAATCAATTTATTCTAGTAGCTGTGATTGTTTTGAACAGAATCTGTCGTGCACAGATCTGTGTCCCTGTTATGGTAGCGACATGTGTAAAAATGTCATAACAAAGAATGTTACCTTACTCTAAGACGATGGTCATGATGTCTGAAATTTAGTAGATTTTTAGTTGTGGACAAAATTATCTGCCATGTAATGTCGTGACAAGTCCACAATAGTCATTTTGTAGTTAGATAGCGATGTTGTTCTGTCATTTGATTTGAACCAGGATAGTCCTATTTATACTGACTAATATAAATGTGTTGCTATCGACTTATATGCTTATTTTGGTGTTTTAGGACCTCTTTAGGTCATACAGCATTCGTTGTAACAAATGCGGAGCAAAAACATTGATTAAAAATAGCACACAGTCATATCAGTGACAGGAACAAGAACAATGATGTTTATGTACTAGTGAAGGACACCCACCCCCCTTTTTCTATATGCCAGAGAATTTTTAATTTGTGAAATAGAAGTTAAATTTCGTTGTTAAAAAATAGTATCAATGTTATCATCAACTAATTAAAGCACATTCAGGTCAAGACGTTTGCATACAAAAGTCAAGGCGACATTAAAAATGTGAAGGAAACTGACTATGTCATCAAAACCTACAAAATACACATTTTTTTTTCAAAACTAAACCTTAAAGTCTATATGAAAGACTTCAAGTGTATACAAAATTTTGCAAAAACGATAATTTCATCCCTTTGTGGGAACTGAATTCAAGGGGAGCAACCCAAAAGTTATAACTCATATATTTTCTTAAAATTTTGGGTAGAACGAATATCTCCCTTTTTAAGGAAATGCACCCAGTTCCCGTTTTTACGACCCGACTATCTGGATAGAGTATGAATTCTTCTTTCCAATGATATATAATTTAGGTAAATGTATATGTTCAGTGGGTACATTAAAGTCAAAAATTTCGTTCCCCGTCTACCACACTACTAGGCCTTAAATGATTCACTTAAGTTATTTAATGGAAATCAAAGGCAGGACGGACATACGGACGCAAGTACAACTTGCTGCCCCCAATGACTGGCATCTGGGGCATAAAAATATGGACCTAAAAAACATCATCACATATAATTTAGCTATAAATACTAAATTATTTACTAGTAAAATATTGGATAGTTAACAGGGTTATTAGTGGGTGTTTTGTGTGCCAATTTCAACAATATTTCAGTTATATTGTGGCAGTCAGTTTTATAGGTAGAGAAAACCACCAACCAATTGCTACAAGTTAGTGACAAACTTTATAAATTTGTATCCAGTACAAAATATTAGATTGTAATAAATGATTGTGATCATAAGGGGCAATACATTAATTTAGCTGAAGATTTTAAAGAAAATGTGAGCTAATTTCTAGTCATCAATCTCTGTAAATTATCTCAAAGACACTTACCGTAATCAGCACAGGTAAATCTATCCAAAACTGAGAATGAGGCAATATCTCTGCTCCTTGGAATCCATAAAAAAATTTAAAACTACATCCACATAAAAAGTATGTAGACACAAGAATAACAAATCTAAAATGTACAAAATTCATGATTAAACACAGAATATGATATCAGTACTCCGATGAGAAATCTCATGTGTAGAACTAAACCTAGCTATATATACAGTCAAACCTGTCTATGTGGTCACCTGTATTTAAAGGTCACCTTTTCTTGTCCTTTCATAGAAAATTTTATATGAATTGAACCTCTTTTAAGAGGTCACCTGTCTTATAAGACCATTTTTTCTTTTTCCCAAAGGTGACCTCTTAATACAGGTTTGACTGTACATGTATATATAGCCTCTGCTTAAAGGCCTACACAAAGCATTTTATGTAGCACGGACAAGTATGTATTTTTTAAAAACATAGTTGATGCCGCTGCAGTGATATATAATATAATAGATGATTGATGGGTCATAGATTAAGCAATACATTAATATAGTCTAAGTCGACTACAATCTGGTAAAATAAAGCTGGTATCTATAATAACCCACACATCTTCATTCAAGCATTCACAGATAACTGGAATACTTGACTACTTAAAAATAAAATCTTTGGTTCCTTCAACCTGATGTTACCGTCCAATGAAAATGGTGATTAGGTAACTATGTGTCATGGTTAGCGTGCTTGTCTCAAGTGCAGTAGATGGTGGGTTTGAGCCCTGGTGGGATCAAACCAAAGACTCTAAAATTGGTATTTGTTGCTTCTCCGCTAAGCACATAGCATAAGGAGAAAGAGCAAAGACTGGTTAGTTTGAATCTGGATGTGTTGGAGTTGGGCGACATGTCTATCTGTGTATTGTTGTTTCAGTGAGCTAGAGTACTATAAAAATCTAACTAAGTGTGATGGTATAGTACAAAGCTCATCATCATCTCATTGAAAATTAACTTGTTCTCACCATGATATACCTGAAAAATTGATGAATTGGCACTAAACAACAATCACTTGAAATATAAAATTATACTACTTTGTTTGCAACAAGCAATTTAATTGGTTGAAAGGGCCATAACCTGTATTTATCATATCATTCAATATTCATGACATAGGGACACTCGCATGTGGTTTCTTCAGCCCATCCACACCATGATATATGAGTAACATGGATCAAGTAAGAGATGTCATTTTAATCAGATCAGTAGTATAACAATTGTTATTTTGAGTACATTTTAGAGATGTCATTTTAATCAGATCAGTAGTATAACAATTGTTATTTTGAGTACATTTTATACATACATGTATATGTTCATTGTTGGAAAATATATAATTTATTTGTACGACCTTTAGTAATAGGTAAAAAAGCAAGCCTCTGGCGTACTTTTCTTACCTGTTTTGCAGTAAGTGCAAATAAATTTTATGCTTACCGACAATGTATACATATACTGTGACAAAATGTCCAAAGCAACAACCAAATTTTAGTGAAGAGCAGAAACATATGTTGTTTCAATTGTTTTCAGGGGTATTGTTGTACTGTTACTGTTTCTCATCGTTTGCTCTACATGAAATAGTTATCAGGAGATTGTTATTATATAATAGACGACTAAGGCAAACAATTTATTTATATTACTTTATCGTACATCAAATGTAATGATTGCAGGATAAACAAACTTACATAATAATTAGAATAGATCCTACACTGAGATTCTTGTCTGGTACCAGTGGTGGTAATATAGGTATACAGGCTCCTTCATATAGTACAAATATAGTATACTGAAAGAATTTCAAATCTAAATAATGATATTTAGTTTAAACATATTTTATTGATCAAAAACATGACAATAGGATCAGATACAAGTTTTACAATGTAGAACATCTTCTACTTTATATAAACAATATACAGATACAAAATTTTGAACATAAATAAATGACATTTGAATTTAACAATTAAAGTAATAATTTTTTGATTAGAATAACAAAAAATCCAAATATCTTTTAAACTATAGATTTTTGAACAGCAAACTAAATGAGTTTTATTTAGAACAAGATATGATTATAATCTAACGATTATGGAGTCTCCCAAACCGGCCACTGACAACAGGTTTAAAAAATAAATCAAAAGCTACCTTTGAAATTTTTCAATGTCGGGAATCAATTCAGGTCATCATAATCTATCTACATATGAAATGTCGTTGAAATCGGACAATGTTGAATTTGTGTGGTATTGTGACGGCCATTTTGAAAATGGCAACCGGTAGACATTTTTCAATGTCAGGAATCAATTCGGGACATCATTATCTACCCACATATCAAATTTTGATGATATCGGACAATGTTTAATTTTTGTGGCCATTTTGAAAATGGCGACCGCTAGAAATTTTTCAATGTCGGGAATAAATTTGAGACATCATAATCTACCCACATATGAAATGTCGTTGAAATCGGACAATGTTGAATTTGTGTGCGGTATTGTGGCGGCCATTTTGAAAATGGCGACAGCTAGAAATTTTTCAATGTCAGGAATCTATTTGGGACATCATAATCTACCCACAAATGAAATGTCTTTGAAATCGGACAATGTTGAATTTGTGCGGTATTGTGGCGGCCATTTTGAAAATGGTGACCGCTAGACATTTTTCAATGTCGGGAATAAATTACGGACATCATAATCTACCCACATATCAAATTTAGATGATATCGGACAATGGTGAATTTTTGCGATATTGTGATGGCCATTTTCAAAATGGCGATCGGTAGAAATTTTTCAATGTTGGGAATCAATTCGGGACATTATTATCTACCTATATATCAAATTTTGATGATGTCAGAAAATGTTGAATTTTTACCACCCATATTTTATGCCGTGTTATGGCAGCCATTGTGAAAATGGCAGACATTTTGAAAATTTTGAAAATGCAGAATTGCTCCTCTAATGGTGACCTATCACTATGTAAAATTTTATGTCTCTATCATTATCGATTTAGAATTTATCAACATTAATTTACGAAATTTCAACTTTCCCATAGGATTCTATAGTAACCTCCGCCCCCTTTGAAGCCCTCAAAATATGACTTAGACCCCCTTTACCACAAAGCTGAAAACTTTAGGACCAACTAGAATCATATATCTATAACTCCACCATGTTTCTTGAGATCTGCCATGGACAAGTTCATGGTCTGCGGAAAGAAAGGAGAAGAAAGAGGAGAAGAAGAATAATAATAATAAAAACAAGATATGATTATAATCTAACGATTATAAAGTCTCCCAAACCAGCCACTGACAACCGGTTTAAAAAATAAATTAAAAGCTACCTTTGAAATCGAACAATGTTGAATTTGTGCGGTATTGTGGCGGCCATTTTGAAAATGGCAACCGGTAGAAATTTTTCGATGTCAGGAATCATTTCGGGACATCATAATCTACCCACATATGAAATGTCGTTGAAATCGGACAATGTTGAATTTGTGCGGTATTGTGGTGTCCATTTTGAAAATGGCGACCGGTAAAAAATTTTCGATGTCAGGAATCAATTCGGAACATCATAATCTACCCACATATCAAATGACATTGAAATCAGACAATGTTGAATTTGTGCGGTATTGTGGCGGCCATTTTCAAAATGGTGAACGGTAGAAATTTTTCAATGTCAGGAATCAATTCAGGACATCATTATCTACCCACATATCAAATTTTGATGATATCGGACAATGTTGAATTTTTGCGGTATTGTGGTGGCCATCTTGAAAATGGCGACCGGTAGAAATTTTTCAATGTCTAGAATCAATTCGGGACATCATTACCTACCCACATATCAAATTTTGATGATATCGGACAATGTTGAATTTTTGCGGTATTGTGGCGGCCATTTTGAAAATGGCGACCAGTAGAAATTTTTCAATGTCGGGAATCAATTCGGGACATCATTATCTACCCACATATCAAATTTTGATGATATCGGACAATGTTGAATTTTTACCGCCCATTTTTTATACCGTATTTTGGCAGCCATTTTGAAAATGGCAGACATCTCGAAATTTTTAAAATGCTCCTCTAATGGTGACCTATCAATATGTCAAATTTTATGTCTCTATCATTATACATTTAGAAGTTATCAACATTAATGTACGAAATTTCAACTTTCCCATAGGATTCTATAGTAACCCCCACCCCCTTTGAAGCCCTCAAAATATGACTTTGACCCCCTTTACCACAAAGCTGAAAACTTTAGGACCAACTAGAAACATATATCTATAACTCCACCAAGTTTCACGAATTTCTGTCCAGTAGTTCCTGAGATCTGCCATGGACAAGTTCATGGTCCGTGGAAAGAAAGGAGAAAAAGAAGAATAAGAATAATAATAATAAAAATAATAATAATAAGAAACGGAGCAAAAACAATAAGTCTCCCAAACTTTGTGGGAGACTTAATAATAATAAGAAACAGAGCAAAAACAATAAGTAGACTTAATTAGGAGTGCTAACTAAAAATGTTACAGTAATGCTTCTTATTGTTTTGGCTGAGGCTGTACAGATGAAATTTTGTATTTTGGTCCTATTTTGATGTCATTTTTCGGGTGGGAGTAGATGTACTTTATAGAAGAGCCATCCGTACATCAGGTATCTTACCTGTAAAATCTTTCTCTCAGCCACGTGTACTTTAGACGAACCTGACAAGCATTTCTCTCATAAATTATTATTATATTTTGCATTTTTTGTAAAATGGGTAAAAAGTCTGACTTGTCTCCAGAATGCCAAAAGTTTGTAAAAAAGTTGTTTGTCTTTTTCAGTAAGGAAAAGGCAACGAAGAAGCCAATTGTCTCATTTGATAGGATATATCAAAGGACATCTAAAGCTTTGGGTGTGTCTTACATTTCAGTGCACCGTATTATGAATGGTAAGAGGCCTTGTAAGTCAAATAGACCCAAAGAAAGAGCTAAAATTTTTAACGACTTTGATCATTGTGTTATTAAAAGAACAATCCATGGTTTATATTCACGGAAAATTGCTCCAACCGTCTCAATAATACATAAGGAAATAAAAGATTCCCTTAAAACATCAAAGTCTAAACTTACTCTAACTCTCATTGATCTTGGATATACTTACAAAAAAAATAGGTGATAATCGAAGTGTTCTGTACAATCAAGTGTCTATTATCAATGATAGGTGTAATTATCTGAGAAAGATCAAATCTTTTAGGGAAGCAGGGTATGATATCGTGTACATGGATGAAACATGGGTTAACCAAAATCACTGCACAGATTACATGTGGCTTTCGAATGATGGGTCTGATGCCCCAAAAATACCCTCGGGTAAAGGCAAACGTTTGATTGTTTTGCATGAAGGTACGCGAAGTGAGGGTTTGATTGACGGCTGCGATTTAGTGTTTCTGGCCAAATCAAAGGATGGTGACTATCACCAGGAGATGAATAGTGTTGTCTTTCTTGAGTGGTTTGAAAATCAATTGATGCCTGCTCTGAAAAATCCTAGCTTGGTTGTGTTAGATAATGCAAGTTATCACAATGTTAAAATAGAAGATACGTATGGTGTGCCCAAATTTTAGTAAAAAAAATCTGTTCTCCAAAACTATCTTACACAACACAACATTCCCTTTTCTGCTACTGATACCAAAAAAGTATTATATGAAAAAATAAAACAAAAAAAGACCCCAGTAGTTTATAAAACAGATAAAATTGCTAATTTACACGGACATGAAGTATTAAGAACCCCCGTTCGACACTGTGAACTTAACCCGATAGAATTAATATGGGCGCAAGTCAAAGGTTTCGTGGCTAAAAACAATACCACCTTCCGATTAAAAGATGTTAAAGAACTCATGTACGCCACTTTCGGAAAAATTACAAAAGATGTGTGGACAAAAGCAGAAGAACATGTGGTCAAAATTGAAAAAGAATACTGCAAAGAAAACTGTATAGATAGAAGTGTCATAGAACCTATTATCATTGATTTTTGTGATGATGACTCGGATGACGACACAATATTAAGTATAATAGACAGAGAAAAAATGTAAAAATCTAATAAATGTCACGTTAAAGCCAATGCCGAAAATATTTGGAACATGTGTCTGCCAATTCATTAAGGTTTAAGAACAGTTGTAACTGTTGAAACTATCTGGGGTCAGATGAATTATTTAACTGATATTGATTATAACACATAAATAATACACAAAACAACTTGACACAAACAAACAAAAAAAAGATAAACAGGGACAATTTATAGTCCAACCGAAAACCAAACGGCCTCGTATTCATGAAAAGTCAAAACAAACAAACACAAAGGTCGAAACTTCGGATTCCTGTTTTGGATAAACATCTCAAAGTGGAATAGGTTAAATATATATTTCCAAACTTTTAGCTCACGTTTGAGTTGAAAGATATAACTTGGCTTAGTAGAATAGATACGTAAAACAATTGCAACTATCAATGATTCATCAATAATTTTTGCAGTTTTTAGGTATTTTTTACCAATGTTAAGTTGAAGGTTTGGTAAAAAAATAGCTCAAAAATGACAGTGCTCAATGTCATAATTTACCCCTCCCTCACTCAAAAAAAAAATCAATCCTCCAATTGATCTCTGAGGTTCTATAATTCAAAAATGTACTAATTTTACGAGCATTTTTTAATTAGGAAGTTGCACAATCTCAAAACTCATTTTTCACATTATATGATATATGAAGACTTCATTTTTTCACTATTAAAGACAGAAGTGCTATATATTTAGTGAAAAAATAAAAATAATGAAAAATGTCCCAGTCCAAGCAATTTTTACAGGTAAAAATCAATGAACTCAATAGTGCATGTAGGAGATGGTGACGGGCTCTACGGAGAACAATAGAATCTTTCGGATGACCGTCGCGTGTCTATTGTTCTCAAGGATTAAAACCCACGGCCACAGGCTGTTCTCTTTTATAGACTTATTCCCTCCATATTTCATAAAACTTTGTCAAAATATACACCCAAAAACTCCTTTAAAATGCGATTTTTCTATATGAGCAGGGCCAAATATGTTCACTTTCTGCAAACTTCCAAATTAAATTAGCACCCTTGATTCTCTACACAACTCTCATTTACACTTCTACTTTAAAATCTACAGTTTAAAAGATATTTCAAATTTTCGTTATTCTAATCAAAAAATTATTACTTTTAATTACTGTTGCAGCTATTCCAGGAATATTTACATTGAAACTTGGATTAAGACTGAAGTACTGATTGAGCCTCAGTTGTGTATTTGAAAGTATTTCTATCTTTTTCCCTTTTCAAATGGGGTGCACTGCAGTGAAGCCATGTTAAAAAATGTCAACAAAAATGTATAATTAATTTTGGTTGAATATAAAAACACATCATGTGAATAAACTTTTTAAAGAGATTTTGATGTAGTCTTACTTTCCATGCAAACAGATTTAGAAAACATATCACTCTTAATTACTTTAATATTTAATTTTTGATAAAAAAAAAGAATTTAAGAAACTACAGAGTAATTATTATTTATGTTCTATTTTCTAGTGATAAGGAGGGGTAAAAAAGACAAATCCTATGTGTAAGATATGCTAAGAGTCAGATATGTCCTATGTGTAAGATATTCTAAGAGTCAGATATGTCCTATGTGTAAGATATGCTAAGAGTCAGATATGTCCTATGTGTAAGATATGCTAAGAGTCAGATATGTCCTATGTGTAAGATATGCTAAGAGTCAGATATGTCCTATGTGTAAGATATGCTAAGAGTCAGATATGTCCTATGTGTAAGATATGCTAAGAGTCAGATATGTCCTATGTGTAAGATATGCTAAGAGTCAGATATGTCCTATGTGTAAGATATGCTAAGAGTCAGATATGTCCTATGTGTAAGATATTCTAAGAGTCAGATATGTCCTATGTGTAAGATATGCTAAGAGTCAGATATGTCCTATGTGTAAGATATGCTAAGAGTCAGATATGTCCTATGTGTAAGATATTCTAAGAGTCAGATATGTCCTATGTGTAAGATATGCTAAGAGTCAGATATGTCCTATGTGTAAGATATGCTAAGAGTCAGATATGTCCTATGTGTAAGATATGCTAAGAGTCAGATATGTCCTATGTGTAAGATATGCTAAGAGTCAGATATGTCCTATGTGTAAGATATGCTAAGAGTCAGATATGTCCTATGTGTAAGATATGCTAAGAGTCAGATATGTCCTATGTGTAAGATATGCTAAGAGTCAGATATGTCCTATGTGTAAGATATTCTAAGAGTCAGATATGTCCTATGTGTAAGATATGCTAAGAGTCAGATATGTCCTATGTCAGTCATCGACTTTAGCAGTGGCCCACGGCCAGTGAAAATTGATTCGGACCAGTGACTTTTGCCAAATTTTTTCAATAGAATCTATATAAATATTCTAATTTTGAAGTTTTTGGGCCAGTAAATTCGAAAGTCCAATTTTGAAGACTCACTGACTGCTATGTGTAAGATATGCTAAGAGTCAGATATGTCCTACATGTATGTGTAAGATATGTTCTATGTGTAAGATATGCTAAGTCAGATATGTGTCATGTGTTAATTATGCTAAGAGTCAGATATGTGCTATGTGTTTATTATGCTAAGAGTCAGATATGTGATATGTGTTAATTATGCTAAGAGTCAGATATGTGCTTTGTGTTAACTATGATAAGAGTCAGATATGTGCTATGTGTTTATTATGCTAAGAGTCAGATATGTGCTGTTTTTATTATGCTAAGAGTTAGATAATGTGCAACATGTGCAACATGTTAATTATGCTAAGAGTCAGAAATGTGCTATGTGTTTATTATGCTAAGAGTCAGATAATGAGATATGTGTTAATTATGCTAAGAGTCAGATATGTGCTATGTGTTAATTATGCTAAGAGTCAGATATGTGCTATGTGATTATTATGCTATGCAGTTGAACCAAAATCATTTGTAATTAGAACATCAGAATTAGAATTTATTTTGTTTTTGTGTGACAAACATGTACCAGTCAGCAAGCTATACTTGTGTCAAAAATTAAAATCAGTTATGGGAACTGAGCAAATGTGTCAAAAATTAAAATCTGTTATGGGAACTGAGCAAAGTCAGGAGCAAATTTGTTAGTAGAAAATTAGAACAATGCCATATATAGTATATTAATCGCTTGTCATTGATGAATATTTTTTGCAATGTTGTCTTGATTAATAGACATACATTGTAAATAATTGCAGTTCATTTAACAACAAACATTAAAAGTCTGCCAATAAAAAGTGACCACCATAACAAACTGAAATATTGTTGAAAGTGGTATAATATTATCCACTTACATTTCAATCACTTATCCTTCAAGGGGCCATCGTGGCCATGAGTGTATGGTAGTTGGATTTACAACTACCTTTGCAATCAGTGCCTATCATCACTGATGTTGTGAGTTCGAATCTCGATCAAGGTGAGGTGTACAACATTATGTGATATTTTGTCAGTGACTTACGACAGGTCGGTGGTTTTCTCCACCAATAAAACTGACTGCCACGATATAACTGAAATATTGTTGAAAGTGGTGTTAAACACTATCAAACAAACAAACAAAAACTTATCCTTCATATCTATAGAAAGATTTAATGTAATTTACTCACCTTGCATGTTTTTTCATCAAAAGAATTATTAAGTAATGCATCTATGGGTAATACAGCCTTTTGATTATTAGATGCAATCCAATGAATACTTCTATCACATAAGAAGTGTACTTCTGACGTTAGAGTACACTTAGACTTGTCTTTCTTTGTATATTGCGACCCATTTACAAATGATGCCACAAAACCTGCATTTAAACATTAAAACTACCTGTTTATTATGGACAGATATAGAAATAAAATGACATAATACATGTATTAATATATGACATAAATTTGTAACAGATTAATTAAAAAAGAGGCTGCTGAGCAAGCATGGTGCAATTTATAAGGATGGAAGTTTAAATGAACACCATAAAATACAACACCATCAGAACAATTCCAAAATCCTTCAGGAAAATAATTGAAGCAGAGTTAAAATTGATACCCCTAACACACATATATATGACCACTCTTTCTCCTGTTAACTTGCTTTATGGGCCCAAACCTCGTTCCTCTCTTAGTGAAATGATGCAGTCAACCAAGTGTTTTCTACATGTGAGTAAAACGCTGGCCCTTAAGCTTGCATACTGTAAAAGCTGACATGTTCATGGGGGATTAAATTTTGCTTATTTCGTGAATAAGAATTATTAACTCAATAAAATGTAGGTCCTATATATTCAAATTAAAGCTCATTTGATGGAAATACAAGGTATGTGGCTTTTGGTTCTGTCATGTTATACTCCATGTTTTATTTATAGTAATGGCCGACATGTTGGTCAATTGGCAGGGTCATCGGAAACAATTAATCATCCTAGTTCAAATTGACCCAATGGTTTTAGAGGAAAAGATTAAAATGTAAAAGATAATGGACGGATGGATGACCAACATTAAGTGACGACAATATTTTACAGTTTTCAGTGAGTTAAAAAGAGGACCAACAGGCTCAAAAATGTAATCTTCATTAGGACTAGAAGTAAAGTTGTATCATATCATAGGACTCAAATTGAAACTCAGAAATATAGGGGGATAAATAAGGGGTAAAGTCCTAAAATACAGATGAAAAACTAAAACCAGTCTCTTTGGGGCCTGCAATTACCCACCTGATTAACAGATCATTTTTGTTAAAGGAAGAATGTCAAAATATGACATATATCTAAATATCAAATACAATTTATTACATGAAGAACCTTTACAAGGACCATATATTGATCATTCCTGAAATAAAAGGGGCAACACGTTTTAATTATAGACACCTACTAGTGTTTTCTGATTTTAAGAAAGTTTGATATTTTCAAAAATCATTCAGCATTATACTTCATGTTGGCCAAATAGAAAGTGCATCTCAATGAACTGAATAACATTTTTAGGCCCATCCATTTATCAAACCTACAAAATTATGATTCAATTAAATGAATTACCCAGTGGTTTCCTTAAAGAAGATTTTGTCACATTTTTAGTCAATCTAAAAAAATATTTTCATGATGGCATGGCCATGTTGGATACCCGTATTGGATTAAAATGAAACAATGAATCATTTTAGTAACATTTAGACCATTTCTAGTTTCAGTTCAAAAGGTTCAACCAAATTTTGTTAAAAGTAGTGCCAAACATTCAACATATAACAGTTCTAAAAAGAACATGCATATAGGGGTTTGTGTAATATTTACCTTCACCTTCATTAGACACATGGAATGGATTTGGTCTAAATTGTCCTACACTATGAGAAACTGTTAAATTTTTGCCAGCACCATTCATAGTTTTGACACATAAGCTTGAATCTTGACAGCCTGTATCGTTCTGCTTCAGCTTTCTACAGAATCCCATGGTTACTGTACAATTACTTTTCACATTATATCCAACACATCCATTAGTGGCAGCAGATTGGAAATACCAGTCACTGAAATCATAAAATAAAACATTAACACCACCAGCAATACAATGTATAGTGTAAATGTTGAGTTAATAAAGATATAAATTAAATAATTGTATGTTTGTTGTTAGTTGGCTCATGATTTTATTAATTGTTAGGATTTAAATTATTTATTTTATTTCTTTCATCATTTTATATGTTTTCATTAAAACTACAATTATAGAATATTTGGGTAGAGGCAGTTTACATGTATATTAATAATTCTAAGATGAAGTCCTTCTTTCGCTTTGTAGACTAAAGAGTGATTTATCGATGGTATAATCTCATTCGCACATGTGCCGGTGAATTTGATTGACTTTTCCATTGGCAGCATAAATTGTGTGCGACATTTTCCGCAAACGTAAATATAAATTACCGTCTTCCAATCATAGTATACTACCGTATTTGTACTCTTAGACATATCAGAATCGAAATAAATCATGGAAGCCAGAATGTGTTTTGAGTTTTAACATGGATTAGTAAATTTAAAACTCCCAACACATTCTGGCTTCCATGATTTATTTCTTAAACAGCAAACAAATAATATTTTATATAATGAAAAACATTATTCCAGGCTATAAAATGAAATTAACATTATTCCAGGCTATAAAATGAAATTAACATTATTAATCCAAATACCATTATATAGTGAACTTTCACACTCACTTCATAGTTAAGGATTTTTTATTTCATCATTTAGGACCTTACAGTAACTGTGTCATGATGTTCAACAATAAAGTAGTTTCTTTAATACACTCATGACTCGTTAGATAATATTTGTAGTGTTTAGTTTTAAGATGATGGCAAATATTACGTCTTTCAATTTGTTATTTTCTCCTGTTTCAACTGATGTTTAATGTTTGTATTGTTCCTGATTGGTTATAATGTTAACCATTACTGGTTACGTTTTTATTTTCAACATTTGATTAGCTGGGTGCATGCGGATGGCCCAGAAGTTAGGTTGTTTGACTTTTTACCACAAACCTAACACCACTTATCTATGTACTGGAGGTCATTTTGCAATTCAGTTTGTTAAAAATCTTCAGTAGTTACTGAGAAAAATTCATGGATAGTTCTATAAAGAATGAAAGGTATGGTTTATCATTGATAATTATCTCCCTTGAATAACTTAATGATTGAATCTTTCACCATTTACAATATAATTCACTAAATACATAAAACATAAAAAATAATCAAATATAATTTGCAAAAGTTTTAAATTAATTTTATTTATAATAATTAGTATTTGTCTTTCTTCAACGATGAGTTTTACAGAATCTAATTTTAATTTATATTGATGAATAATGTATAAATTTGTTTAATTTCATTAAGGACAATGTGCCACGTTAATTTACTTTCAAATATTTTGAACATTTTTGGCAATATAACCGGGCGTTTTGGTAATAATATTCCACTGTCACTGATGAAATATTAGTTTTTGATATGTACAGTATATAATCCTTAGGTTTATCTCAAGAATAATAGTATCTGATAATTGGTATTTTATATCTTTGTTCAATTTCATGTAATATCATGATTTGTCTAATTCGATGTTCAAGGATACTTAGGAAAGTTCATGAAATAAATCCATGAAGATTTATCTTCAAGTGGTGTTGGTTAATGCTTCAATATAAGTTTTCAAGTACATGTCCCATTTTTATCATGTGTTTATGCAATGTAGATATAATAATCACAGGCACCTAACTCTATGAACTTTACTACCTACCCCACAAGAATATTCATATGTTGATATATGTTTATAGAGACAGGTGCTTGTATATATCAATATCTCAATGTTCAGCCCAAATGTAAAACAGTATATCTATGTGTGACAGTGTAGCATATTTTGAATCTCACAGATTGGATATGATCCAACAACCTCTGACATTGTAAGCCAACACTCTATTGTCTGAAGTAAAGGGAATATATCCACAAATGTGGTAATTAAACTGAGGGTGGTTACATGTGCTGTGTTATATTTGTTTAGAGCTGTAAATGAGAAGGCTTAAAATTCGACATGATAAAGAAGAAAAAGTTCCCTTTTATCTTTTCTGTTTACTTATTAACTACTGTGAGTAATGTAAGTGTTATATTACTATTCGCTAACTACTGTATATATGTGGAGTGTAGACCTATAGAATTACCTATTATTACGTGATGATTTCCGTACTGGGCTAGTTATTAGTCAGAGGGTAGTTGTATTGGCCTGAGGCGAAGCCGAAGCCCAATACAGCTGCCCGAGGACTAATAACTAGGCCAATACGGAAATCATCACGTAATGATATTATACAATTATAGTCTTTTGTTGAGGTCAATACGAGTTTTTATGGACCTTAAAATCGATATTCACCGAAGCCTATGGGCTGAGGTGAATATTTATTTCTAAGGTCCATAAAAACTTGTATTGACTGATACAAAAGACTGTAATTGTTTTATTACATTAAAATGAAAAGTGAAAGTGAAACCAAGTCAATATGAAATTAATCACTTCATTATGACGTCATACATAATGCAATGGAAAGTGAAAGTGAAAGCGAGTCAATACAAGTTTTAATCAAACAATATCAAATTTTACGGAATGTCAGGTGACAGCATGATAGCCAATAAAATTGTTTAAATAAAATCATTATGTAATAAATTTATTAATTAACCATAACATTTTATCTTATAATGGGTATTATAAAATCATAAACTTGGCCAATATCGGAAAAACTAAGCCAATATCGATATTGGTTTATTTTTTTTATATTGGCCAAGTTTATGATTTTATATTGTAGACAGTTTAGGTTGTATTGACAAAATAGCCCTACATGTGATGTGTGAATATTATTCAACATCGGTGCCATTTTTATGAAGTATAAAAACAATTTACAACAACCATTGCTTTTCAAGATTTCTTAGATGTACTGGTTTGACATGTTTGAAATATTTGTTTGTGTAATTTTCACTCAATTCATATTTTTAATATATTGACAGAAGGGAGACAACTCAAACATATCATGTGACCAAAGGCTGAGGCGAGGTCACATGGGTAATGGAGTAAAGGGTTGTTGACACCCTTTTGGTCATTTTTATATTCAGTACAGGTGAGAATAAATTTTAATAATTATCAAAAGTTCATTTGTAAAAAAAAAATACAGTCACAAGTAAGAGCCATATGGACAAATAATTATGGAAATCGTAAGTATTTCCCCGAAGGTCGGATCGCCGTCTTGACTCTTGTTTACAAATTTATACAATCGACTGAGTAGAAAATGCTCGACTTGCACAAAAAATCGAGTTGATTTTGAAAGGATGATTACGTTACTGATTCAAATTTCTCAAAATCTAATGCCAATACACAAAGGATATACATATACTAGATTTTCTATTTACATCACAAGCTAATTTAAAATTACGTCCTTGTTATTTAATGTTCAGTTGTTTACATGTTATGTTGCCCTACCATGTAACGAGCTCGTCCACTTTGAACACAGAATCTGGTACATTTGCACATGTATCACAGTTAACAGGTTTCGAAATAAAGATTAGAAAACAAATTGTTATAATATGGATAAAACATTTTGAAAACAGTTTGACATTTTCTGTTGACTCCATTTCGGTCATGTGATGTCCCGTGACATATATTTTGGCGGGAAAATATGAATTTTCAAATCGGGACCTTTAACGAGGTGAACTGAAAATTTGGTAATGTTCAGTTTTTGTACAACAGCAAAAGTTTTGCGATCGTATTATGTTTTGGTATTGTCATCTGTCTGTATAAGAAATGGTTTCAATGAGAGCTTGCTGGGGTTTGTCAATGATTTTCTCTATGGTTCCTTTCGGATAGAAACTCATCCAAAAGGGATCAATAAGTGCCAATTTCCAAAATTTAAACTTTTTTGTATTTTTCTTCCAATTTTAGTGTAGTTTTTCACAAAATGATCAACTTTGGACTTTACCACTTTTCAGGATTGTCTCTTGATTTGCCAAAAAATACAAATTTTCTGTTCAATAACTTGAGTTTCATTTAACCAAGTCATATGGAATTTATTCCTATGGCAATGAAAGGGACTATAAAAGGCAGACCAAGTTTAATTTCAATTTTGAGATATACCCAGCTTCATTTGCTGAAAAATACAAATTCTCAGGTTTCCATTCAATAATTTATGTTCTGCTTATGCAGATTACTTGAAATTTATTTCACAATGTTTGTTTTTTCCACAATACACAAGTCTATTTTGAATTTTGTTATTATTCCTTTTATGATTCCAGAGTTATGTTTACTTTAGCTAGAAGCGGTGGCATCTATGTCCTGTGGACATTGATTGTGCTGACCTAGTTCTAATAATAAAACCCTAAATGCTCGCTTACTCTGCCGAGACACAAGTATGTCACAGGAGCTACATTATTGCAGCTAGTGCTGACCCTGTGCATTGTATACTATGTTTTTAATCATATATGCAGTGTTTTCCCTAAGAACCGACCGCCGGCCAATTTGACCACTTCAAATGAACAGCCGATTTAAATGTCAAAAAGACCCAAAAAAAATAGTAAAACATTTTATTTTGTTCGCTTGTTGCACTCATGTTGAGTAGGAGCAAATCTGAATCTCCGTGTAGTTCTGTAAATAATTGGTTTATGGATTTGTACCCCAGCTCTCCTATTTGTGATAGTGATGCCACAATTAGGAACCACTGAACCAGTACATTTTAAAGCCCAGCGTAAGATGAAAGCATGGCTAGGCAACACTCTCATGCCATCTATAATGCATGTAGCTAAAGCTAAATATTGAGGAGAGGAAAATGTGCTGTTTCTGATGAAATGTGCACAATCTTTTGGACATTTTAAATTCATATACCTGTACCTTACTTACAAACTGGATTTTATTTATTTTAAATATTGAGGAGAGGAAAATGTGCTGTTTCTGATGAAATGTGCACAATCTTTTGGACATTTTAAATTCATATACCTGTACCTTACTTACAAACTGGATTTTATTTATTTTAATATTGGTAAGTTTCTATCTAAATTATTTCAAAATCAGGCTACCTAAAAATTGCTCTAACATGAAATAGAAAATGACAGTAAAACATTAAAAATGTATATATACGTACATGTAACAACATTATATACAAGATTTATTAAATCATTAAATGATCATATGATAACCATTAAATTGTTGGGACTGTGTTTTTTATTTTAACTTGGTTAATACCTTTCTAAAAGTCTAAAATCAAAATAACTTAATTTGTGTAAAAGCATAATTATGTTTAAAGTAATGAATTTAAGTTTTCTGAAACAAAATGTCCCAAATGTCCCTTAATTCTAACACTCGGATCATTGTTTAATTTTGTTGTAATGTAGTTGACTCATAATTACAACATACATTGTATCACTATCACTAAGAAGAGTGATTTCTCAGCTATGTCTCTGACTGTACTGTACATGTATTATGTATTGATATGGGACATGTGTGGGATAAGGAGATGGAAACACTAAAAATCCTTTCTTAAAAGAATTCATTTCATAGTTTCTGAATTTTATGATAAGGTTATTGATTAAGCTTTTTGTTACATTACTATGACATAGTTTACCATAATGTTTTTTCGCATTGGAATATCTTCTTACATTCTGGCTTTTTATAAACCAACTTACAACCCTGTGAACACAGAGGAGTAATAAAAAAAAACACAGCTCAAATAGCCCCACTTAATACAGTGCTCATTGGCAAAATTAAACTTGTTACCCATCATATATCACACAATAAAAAAATACACTGTGGTACTATTGTGTACCACAGTATGGTAAAAAGAATATATACTGTTATTTATTAGTTCACCTGGACCAAAGGTCCAGGTGAACTATTGCCATCACTTGGCGTCCGTCGTCTGTCGTCTGTAAACTTTTCACATTTCAAGCTTCTTCTCCGAAACCACTTGGCCGATTGGAACCGAACTTAGCAGGAATGTTCCTTGGATGGTCCTCTACAAAGTTACTGTTTTTCGTTCCAGTCGAATATTCAATATGGCTGCCAGGGCCAATAATATGCTCTGATTGGCTGAAATTTCAAAGATCTTCTTCTCTGAAACTAATGAACTGACTGAACCCAAACTGTAAAGGAATGATCAGATGGCCGCTATCGCAGGACATAGATTAACATTGGACCCTATGGGAAAATGTTCAAATGCCTTCTTCTCAGAAACTACAAATATGATTAAAGCCAAACTGTACATGAATGTTCATTGGAATGTCCTTTACCAAGTTACTGTTTTTTATGCCGATCGGAAATCCAAGATGGTCGCCATCGCAGGACATAGATTAACATTGGACCCTATGGGAAAATGTTCAAATGCCTTCTTCTCAGAAACTACAAATATGATTAAAGCCAAACTGTACATGAATGTTCATTGGATGGTCCTCTACAATCTTAAGGTTTTTTGTTCCGATATGAAATTCAAAATGGCGGCTACGGCAGGACTTAGTTTAACATTGGACCCTATGGGAAAAATGTTTCAAAATGCTTCTTCTCTGAAACCACTTCGACAGTTGAAACCAAGTTGCCCAGGAATGATCATTGGAAGGTTCTCTACAAATTTTCTGTTTTTTATGCCGATCGGAAATCCAAGATGGCCGCCACCGCAGGACATAGATTAACATTGAACCCTATGGGAAAATATTCAAATGCCTTCTTCTCAGAAACTACAAATATGATTAAAGCCAAACTGAACATGAATGTTCATTAGATGGTCCTCTACAAACTGTACGTTTTTTGTTCCGGTATGAAATTCAAAATGGCGGCTACGGCGGGACCTAGTTTAACATTGGACCCTATGGGAAAAATGTTTCAAAACGCTTCTTCTCTGAAACCACTTGGATAATTGAAACCAAACTGCCCAGGAATGATCATTGGAAGGTCCTCTACAAGGTGTGTGTTTTTTTATGCCGATCGGAAATCCAAGATGGCCACCACCGCAGGACATAGATTAACATTGGACCCTATGGGAAAATGTTCAAATGCCTTCTTCTCAGAAACTGCAAATATGATTAAAGCCAAACTGTACATGAATGTTCATTGGATGGTCCTCTACAAACTTTACGTTTTTTGTTCCGATATGAAATTCAAAATGGCGGCTACAGCAGGACTTAGTTTAACATTGGACCCTATGGGGAAAATGTTTCAAAACGCTTCTTCTCTGAAACCACTTGGACAGTTGAAACCAAACTGCCCAGGAATGATCATTGGAAGGTCCTCTACAAATTTTATATTTTTTATGCCGATCGGAAATCCAAGATGGCCGCCACCGCAATACATAGATTAACATTGGACCCTATGGGAAAATGTTCAAATGCCTTCTTCTCAGAAACTACAAATATGATTAAAGCCAAACTGTACATGAATGTTCATTGGATGGTCGTCTACAAACTTTACGTTTTTTGTTCCGATAAGAAATTCAAAATGGCGGCTACGGCAGGACTTAGTTTAACATTGGACCCTATGGGAAAAATGTTTCAAAACGCTTCTTCTCTGAAACCACTTGGATAATTGAAACCAAACTGCCCAGGAATGTTCATTGGAAGGTCCTCTACAAAGTTTCTGTTTTTTTATGCCGATCGAAAATTCAAGATGGCCGCCACCGCAGGACATAGATTAACATTGGACCCTATGGGAAAATGTTCAAATGCCTTCTTCTCAGAAACTACAAATATGATTAAAGCCAAACTGTACATGAATGTTCATTGGATGGTCGTCTACAAACTGTACGTTATTTGTTCCGATATGAAATTCAAAGTGGCGGCTACGGCAGGACTTAGTTTAACATTGGACCCTATGGGAAAAGTGTTTCAAAATGCTTCTTCTCTGAAACCACTTGGACAGTTGAAACCAAACTGCCCAGGAATGATCATTGGAAGGTCCTCTACAAAGATTCTGTTTTTTATGCCGATCGGAAATCCAAGATGGCCGCCACCGCAGGACATAGATTAACATTGGACCCTATGAGAAAATATTCAAATGCCTTCTTCTCAGAAACTACAAATATGATTAAAGCCAAACTGTACAAGAATGTTCATTAGATTGTCCTCTACAAACTTTACTTTTTTTGTTCCGGTATGAAATTCAAAATGGCGGCTACGGCAGGACTTAGTTTAACATTGGACCCTATGGGAAAAATGTTTCAAAACGCTTCTTCTCTGAAACCACTTGGATAATTGAAACCAAACTGCCCAGGAATGATCATTGGAAGGTCCTCTACAAGGTGTGTGTTTTTTATGCCGATCGGAAATCCAAGATGGCCACCACCGCAGGACATAGATTAACATTGGACCCTATGGGAAAATGTTCAAATGCCTTCTTCTCAGAAACTACAAATATGATTAAAGCCAAACTGTACATGAATGTTCATTGGATGGTCCTCTACAAACTTTACGTTTTTTGTTCTGATATGAAATTCAAAATGGCGGCTATGGCAGGACTTAGTTTAACATTGGACCCTATGGGAATTTTTTTTCAAGATGCTTCTTCTCTGAAACCACTTGGACAGTTGAAACCAAACTGCCCAGGAATGATCATTGGAAGGTCCTCTGTTTTTTATGCCGATCGGAAATCCAAGATGGCTGCCACCACAGGTCATAGTATTAACACAGAATCATATGGGGAAAATACAGAAATATATTCTTCTCCGAAGCTATTGCACTGATTGAACCTAAACTGTGCATCAATCATTGGAAGGTCCTTTACAAACTTTGTGTTTTTTATGTTGATCGTAATTCCAAGATGACTACCACTGCAGGACATAGTTTTTACATAGGACCAATTGGTTTTTTTTATTACCAGGTGAACGATACAGGCTCTTGAGAGCCTCTGGTTATACTGATACTGCTGTTATATGATCTTAACAGCTAAAAAGGCTGTGCTGAGACCCTCTGACAATCCCTCCTTCAGTTAAGTTCTACCATGTAAATGCTGAAATACAGTTATAAAAAAAGTTTTTAGAACACATTTATCAAGTTCTACATTATATTATGCAGAAACAAAATTAAATACAAATATTTACTAACATTGAATTTATGTCACAAAATTTTAAAAGCTGGCTTATTAAGGTTTTGTTGGAAGATATTCAACATATTGAAAGGTCAATACAATGTTTAATCTACTTATAATAAAATAATGAATGCATTTGACCTCAGAGTAAATACCAACACACGTGATCTACAATGTATGTAACACTTACGTTATTGTAGTATATCTTGTGCATAATTTAATAGGATCATTTCAATATAATTATATATTTTTCATACACGTATTGTAACGGGTAAGTTCAATTAAATGTCAACAGATTTACCAATGTTTTTATGAGTACTCTGTGTTTACTTGTGGACATACTAGTAATTAAAAAAATATTGATTATATGTAAGTGAAAATTAACATGAAAAAATTAAGTATACATTACAGAAATTACTATTTAATTTTAGATACATGTACATGTATATTAAGATATGGACTTTTGTGATGGCACGATTTACAATATTGTACAATCATGGCTGTGATCAATATTCATATGTTACATGTACATTGTACAATATTGTACAATCATGGCTGTGATCATATGTTACATGTACATTGTACAATCATGGCTGTGATCATATGCTACATCTGCATTGTACAATTGTGGTTGTGCTACATGTACATTGTACAATTGTGGCTGTGATCATATGCTACATGTGCATTGTACAATTGTGGCTGTGATCATATGCTACATGTACATTGTACAATTGTGGCTGTGATCATATGCTACATGTACATTGTACAATTGTGGCTGTGGTCATATGCTATATGTACATTGTACAATTGTGGCTGAGATCATATGCTACATGTACATTGTACAATATTGTACAATCATGGCTGTGATTGTATGCTACATGTACATTGTACAATTGTGGCTGTGATCGTATGCTACATGTACATTGTACAATCATGGCTGTGATTATATGCTACATGTACATTGTACAATATTGTACAATCATGGCTGTGATCATATGTTACATGTACATTGTACAATCATGGCTGTGATCGTATGCTACATGTACATTGTACAATCATGGCTGTGATTGTATGCTACATGTACATTGTACAATATTGTACAATCATGGCTGTGATCGTATGCTACATGCACATTGTACAATTGTGGCTGTGATCGTATGCTACATGTACATTGTACAATTGTGACTGTGATCATATATATATATATATGCTACATGTAGATTTACAACTACCCAAGTAATCTGTGCTTATAAACACTAAAATTGTGTGTTAAACATTTTTTTTCTTCTCATGGCATGAGCGATCAAGGTGTACATTATGTACTTGATTCAACCTTATGTGATAAAGTTTGTCAATGACTGGAGGCAGGTTGGTGGTTTTCTCCAGGTACTTTGGTTACCTCTACCAGACTGACGGCCATATATGGTAAAACTGAAATGTTGTTGAAAATTGTATTGAACACCCATAACCAGATAACTATCAATATCAATATACTAAAACATGTATATTATTTATATATATATATACACACACGTCTGAAATGGTTTGTAAAACAACACCAAGTACACAAAACAAAATGATAAAGAATTAAACACTTTGTTGAATGACAAAATTTTTGTCCCACCAAGGGACTTTATCAATGTCTAATTAAATAAAATGTCGAACCAATATGGTGACTACAATTTCAAAAAAAGTTTTTGACGGTTAATGTGCGGGACAAAAGAACCAGATGTTACTCGTATATAAATACATATTGTTCATTTGTTGTTTTACAAACCATTTTAGACGTTTATAATTTATTTTACTTGTATAGTATCGTTATACCGTAACGATCCAACACCCTGTAAGATTGATCGCTGACTGGTTTTTCAGATGTTGTATACTATATATTCAAATGTATATAATATAATATACTTAAAAATGCTAATTTACAATGTATGTGTACATTGTACATGCCTAACATGGCAGGAAATTATTTACATGTAACAGAATTTCCTTCTTGTAGATGTATATACATGTACAGGTATATGTTGGACATGAATGATGAAATGTAATATAATTTTTATATTAAAATGTGTGAAAGCAGCCCTCGAAATAAAAATTTGAATTTACTGGTTCTAATCAAATTCATGACTAGTTCTTTAAAAAAAAAACTGAAATATTTACTGGTCCAAACAAAGTTTAACTGGTCTTGGGCCAGTGGACCGGTGCACATCATGAGGACTGCAGCTGTGAAAGTAATAAAGCAATAAATATTATATAAATTAGTAAACAACTATTAAATGTATGGTAATTAATATATAAAAGAGTGGTTTGCATATATTTTAGACTGAATTATATGGTACATGTATGTTATATAGAAGTACAAATTTTTATACTTAATGATTTTTACTGGAGGCGGCTAACCTAATCACGAGGTCACATTCAGATCTACAATGTAGTTAGGGTACTATTCTTGCATTTAAGAACGAAGTTCAGATGAGTTCATCATAGTATTATTAGGTAAAATTACTCATATTAATCTGATAAAGATATTATTTAATATAGATCAAGGCCACAATAAATTCTAAAAGTGTTTAGTAAGTACTACTGCATGTTTTGTTACTTATATAGAAAAAAAAACAGGATTAAGGTGAAAGTATTTTGGTTTCAGAAATAATTGAAGAGAAATGTTTAAGATAACAGCAAAGTTGGTACAGGCTACCAATGGAGGTGTACGTAACTTACAGAGAGGTTTACAGACATATACAAGATATGCTTACTACTCCCTTAATGACCGTAAAGGACAACAAGATGGGTCCATGTCACAGAAGCCCTACCAACCTAGGTACAGTCTGGAGTATGATAGACCAGAAGATTTGGTCTCGTCACAGGTAGGTACAGGTATAACCTTTGTTGAGTTTATTGAAGTGGGGGGATGGGTCAGTAAGATGGGTGGTTGATGTCACAGAAGCCCTACCAACCTAGCTAGGTACAGTCTGAAGTTCAAATGATAGGCCAGAAGAGGAGGGATGAGGTTAGTCATCTCAGGAAAAACAGAATGATCATTTTCTGATAGCTACATAAACCATAATCAGTAATTATAGCCCCCAGTCCTTTGTCAAATTGAATAATGATTAACCATTTTAGATAACCAAGAAAGGGTACGGTACATACATAATGTGCACAAATGTATGATGATGTGTCATTGGTATACTATTAAGTTTAAATATACTGATCATCCATTCATGGTTGTTGTACAGTAATGTCATTGGTAAACTATAAGTTTAAATATACTGATCATCCATTCATGGTTGTTGTACAGTAATGTCATTGGTAAACTATAAGTTTAAATATACTGATCATCCATTCATGGTTGTTGTACAGTAATGTCATTGGTAAACTATAAGTTTAAATATACTGATCATCCACTCATGGTTGTTGTACAGTAACTAGATGTATAAACCTTGAATAACTTATTAATACTTGACTAATTAAAATTACAATCATCATTCACTTTAGTTTGGATCCAAGATTGAAATTGTGGTAGAAAAAAAATATTCAGTAGACTATCAAATATGAAAATTGTTACATGTACATGTACAAAATGTAGTATATAAGATATTTTGAACATTAGAATTTTTTTTTTATATTTAAGTTGTTATTAAGCATGATTTAATTTTTTTTATGTCCCACATAGGATAGTATGGGAATATATTTTTTCGGTTTGTCCATTCGTCTGTGAATTCAATTCCCCTGAGGTCATTGATTGGTGCAATATCTTTCATATTTGGTAGGATGATTGGTCATGATATGTAGTTAATCTTATTATCCTGCCATTTTGAATCAACAATTTTTGTAGGAGTTAGGGCACTAACATTTTCATGCATTTTCAATATATATAGTTATACTATGTGAAATCTTCTAAGGTCGTTCATTACAAATTACACTTTTTACTACTTTTTTTTTAGTGGTCCAAGAATCAGAATGATTCCATCAACTATGCAATTTACAGAAGCCTTGTTGCCTTATACTTCCTGTTTGTAGTGCTGTATTCAGCCATTGTTGGTACATTAAAGATGAAGATGTTTATTATGCTGACTTACTGGTCATTATATACCCTAACTGCCTGTCAGGTCCTGAGGGCAGTAAATGTGTGGAAATATATAGCTCTGAAAAAACAAAATAAAGGTAAGTATAGTATGCACTTAGTATTGTTAAAATTTTGTATTTGTTGGTTCTTTTATGAGAATAAAAATTTGGCAATCCACTGATGCACAATGTATATAGCAACATCCATTATTGGGTCAGAACCGTATCAATGGTGTAATTGTTAGCATGCTCGCCTTGAGTGTGGACTGGTAGTACTAGATTGTAAAATTGGTATTGTTGCTTCTCTACCAATCATGAAACATTGAGAAAGAGCAAAGACTGGTTGGCGCGGAATCGGAATTATGTATCAGAGTGGAGCGACATGTCTACCCGCGGACTATTGTTTCGGTGAGCTAGCACTATAAAAATCCAACTAAGAGTGCAGGGCTCACCAAACCAGGCGAAGTTGGCGACTTCTTCGCCTTGGTTTCAATGAAATTGCCCAATTTCTGTCAAAAAACGAAGTCTTTTCAAATCCGTATTTTTTTCACCAATAATCATACTTTTTCTTCAATATTCACATAAAAGGAGCTCTCATGTTCCTGAAATTTGACCCATGCAGGGTTTGATGTTCAATATTTTATTCCAAACTCGTTAATTGCATCCTTTTTAAGATCATTGTGCAGCACGTTTGTTTTGTGAAAGGTAGGGGAACATGCGGTAGTGGGGAAAGAAACGTTAAAATTTGGATCGATTTTCGGAAGTCTCCCAGATTTTCCCACACTTATCCCTTAAGTCAAGTTGCCCTGTTTTTACTATGTGTGGTGAGTCCTGAGAGTGTTGGTCTAAAACAAATAGGACATCATTATCATATCTCGTAGAATGTAACTTGTTCTCGCCATGATATAGCTGAAACATTGCTCATTTAGCATTAAACAACAATCACTTGCTCACAAGCTTAATTACATGTACAAAATCTTTAGGTATTCAACAGCAAAGATGTTTTGTGAAATAGTAGAGAGCTTCCCAATTATTGTGAATGAAAGGTTAACAGCTGACATGACCCTTTACAGGATGTTTAGATGTTAGTGGATTGCATTACAAAAACAAAATAATATCACGCAATCATCTTATATTATATGTATGTAAGATTGGTACACAGTTTTTAATGCTTGACCTGCAAAGAATTACTAATGAAATATTACTGCTTGTAAGCTGTTTCTCTTCCCGAGACCTAAGATAACTAGAACTTATAGACTCATTGATATTAATTATGGCCATAAAGTAGGTTTCTTATGAGGAATATTTTTCATAATTCTATATCAATTTTGAAACGAGGAAATAATGAAGGCTGTTGTTATATATTAATAGATAAATTAGAACTACAGATGACTTCCAGATTAAAGTTACAATGGACATTATACAACATCTCTGTTGACACTGCTCCTATTGTAGCTACACTTTACTGGGGTATAGCTTACGATGGTAAGTTCTGTGGAAATATCTGACAACATTAACTTTTTATTGACAACATATGTTTGCTCAGAATCAGAGACCCCAACAAGGTGCGTCTTGAGACCTAAGATCATTATGACCTGACTTTATTTTCTTCAACTTTTCAATGTAATCTTTAATTTGGTTGATTAATTTGATTTATAGTGTTTAACACCACTTTCAGCAATATTTCAGCTATATCATGGCGACCAGTTTTAGTGGTGGAGGAAGTCGGAGAGAACCACCGACCATGGGCAAGCAACTGGTAAACTTTATCACTTGTGGCTGCGAGTCGAGTGCACCCTTTTTAGCTCACCTGGCCATAGGCCATGTGAGCTTTTGTCATGGGTAAGCGTCCGTCCGTCCGTTAGCTTTTCACATTTAAATCTTCTTCTCTGAAACCGCAGAACAGATTTCAACCAAACTTGCCAGAAATGTTCACTGGATAGTCCTCTACCAGATTTGTGTTTTTGGTGCTGATTTGAAATCCAACATGGCTGCCAGGGTCCATAATGTGTTCTCATTGGCTGAAATTTTAAAAATCTTCTTGTCAGAAACCACTAAGTCAATTGAATTGTGACTTTGCAGGAATGATCATTGGGTGGTCCTGTACTAAAATTGTGAATCGTTTGCCGATCGGAAATTCAGGATGGCCGCCATGACTCGACTTAGTTTAACATTGGACCCTATGGGAATTTCACATTTTCATCTTTTTTTCTGAAACCACAACACAGATTTGAACCAAACTTGGCAGAAATGTTCATTGGATGGTCATATACAAGATTTTTGTTTTTGGTGCTGATCGGAAATCCAACATGGCTGCCAGGGCCCATAATGTGTTCTGATTGGTCGAAATTTTAAAAATCTTCTTGTTAGAAACCACTAAGCCAATTGAATTGTGACTTTGCAGGAAAGATCATTAGGTGGTCCTGTACTAAACTTGTGAATCGTTTGCCGATCGGAAATTCAAGATGGCCGCCATGACTCGACTTAGTTTAACATAGGACCCTATGGGAATTTCACATTTTCATCTTTTTTTCTGAAACCACATAACAGATTTGAATCAAACTTGGCCGAAATGTTCATTGTATGGTCATATACAAGATTTGTGTTTTTGGTGCTGATCGGAAATCCAACATGGCTGCCAGGGCCCATAATGTGTTCTGATTGGTCGAAATTTTAAAAATCTTCTTGTTAGAAACCACTAAGCCAATTGAATTGTGGCTTTGCAGGAATGATCATTGGGTGGTCCTGTACTAAATTTGTGAATCGTTTGCTGATCGGAAATTCAAGATGGCCACCATGACTCGACTTAATTTTAACATAGGACCCTATGGAAAAAATGTTTAAAAGTCTTCTCCTCTGAAACCAGTAAGTCAGTTTAAAGCAAACATGGCATGAATGGTCCTTAGGTGGTCAACTTTCAAAATTGTGTCCTGTGACCCCGACCTCCATCCAAGATGGCCGCCTTCAGCGGACATACTGTAGTTTTAACATAGGGCCCTATGGGAAAAAATGTTTTAAAATCTTCTCCTCTGAAACCAGTAAGCCAATATAGCAAACATGTCATCGATGGTCCTTAGGTGGTCAACTTCCAAAATTGTGTTCAGTGATCCCGATCTCAGTTCAAAATGGCCGCCGTCAGCAGACATAGTTTTAACATGGGACCCTATGGGAAAATTGTTTAAAAGTCTTCTCTTCTGAAACCAGTCAGCCAATTTAAAGCAAACATGGCATGGATGGTCCTTGGGTAGTATACTTTCAAAATTGTGTCCGGTGACCACGACCTCCATCCAAGATGGCTGCCATGAGCAGACATAGTTTTAACATAGAACCCTATGGCAGTATGAGATTTGAATAGTAACTTAGATGTATTCGGCATGCAGACATTCTTAAGAGGACTTATTTATGTCAGGTGAGCGATACAGGCTCACCTGAGCCTCTAGTTTGTAATTTGCAAAGCCGGGCGCAAACCCACGCTGTATTGATGATAGGCTTGTATGAGTTGTTAGGTAATCCAACTACCTAACTCATTGAGCCACCCAGACACCTCTTTAATTTGGAAATAGTTGAGATTAATAATTTACCACATTTATGCATTGAAAGGGAGATAACCATTCTCTTAAATATAAAATAGGAAAAATTCATTTCCACACCTTCTCTTATTTGGTGGAATTTCACCAAATTTGCTCACATTACTTCTCAAAACCTACATATTTACTTTTTATATACAATTAATATCATTTAAGTTTACATACATATATTTTACTCCTCTATCAGATTAATTACTTCTCTGACTTGTTCTGCTTTGGAGGGAGCAGTCTTTTCTTCCTAAATAAAGACAAATTTTGGTATGATTTTAACAGTACATTGTATAACTTAAAAAATTATGCCACGATTTAATCAGCATGAATAGTATACCTAATGAAATACTATGTCATTTGTGGCTAAAATATTCTATCCATTTGACCTTGTGTAACATGTATTTTTAATGTGTATGTTATTAATTCATTTGTAAAAAGTTGCATCTGATTACAAATCCAGATAAATTTATTGACTTATGTCTTTAATCTTCTATTTTACAGGATCTGGCTACAACTTTATAAATTTAAATACACATGGAATAAATGCAGCGTTTATCATGATAGATGCATTTATAACTAGAACTCCAGTACGTCTGCTTCATGTCTATCAGAGCACCTTATTAGGTCTATGTTACACAGCTTTTACTATTGTCTATTGGTCGCTGGGAGGAACAAACCAATTTGGACAGCCATTCATTTACAGTGTACTCAACTATGGAGAATCTCCTAAGAAGGCTTTTATATATATAATGGCCATAGTTTTTATTATATGTCCACTAGTTCACAGCTCTATTTTCTTTATGTATAGGTTCAGGGTATTTATTCATAGGTATTTGACCACTATGGATAAAAGAAGACCGTCACTGGTACACACAAGAGAATAAATATTCATATTCTATTATATTGTAACATTTATTTTTAGCCAATCAGTGCTCAGTATTTTCCAGTATTGGTTTGAATGTTCATACACATGTAACATGAAGTTAACTTGCCTTTTTGTAATAAATCTTTACATTGAATATTGTATGCAATTTTTAATACAGTAATTGTTTTTTGTATTGTATTTACATGTTGAAATCTGAAGGTTTTCATGCAAAAAAGAGAATATTGATATTTTTACATTCTCTGTTTTTGCTACATGTGTTTACATTATCTTGTTTTTTCACAATTATTTGCTGTTAGTTGTATTTATAAATCTTGTAAAACCCACCAAGAGATAAAACACCTTTTAATTGTAATATTTCCCTATAAAGACAATGTCTTTGGACACATCAGCCTGCCTGTTAAATTTAAACTATGAATTGGTAGAAATCGAACCATGTCAAATTTAACAGCCTAGTGAATCCTTAATGGACCTCAAATATACAGTTATCAAGTACTTCTATATATTTCTAATGTACACAAAATTTCCAGAATAAATATTTTGGAAAATCATCAACTAGGGGATAACTCTTTTTTTTCTTTTTCTCTTTTTCATCTTGTGTACCCTATGTTGCCAGTTTCTCTAGATTGTCCATATTTGATTGCCCCTTTGATATTCTCTAACGTTTATTTACTTTAAGTAACAAATTATGCTCATCATTGAAGACCTTTTTACCCAAAGTTTCAAATGGATTATCTTTTCTTATTCACTTCTGTCAATATCATCTCTTGTTTAAAATTGAATCTCAAAATTTATTGTGCCATTTACGCAATTACCTGGTGGAAAATTTAATATTGACCTGACCATCAGTACCTGTGACGAGAAGTTAAATTTAGTTAAGGTGATACTGTGAATCATTCCTCCATTGACTTTTAACAGAGGTTTTTTTATTTGTTAGGTGGTGATAATATAAGAAAGATTATTACACCATTGTTTCACTAATTTATGCATTTAACAGTCATCGACTTTAGCAGTGGCCCACGGCCAGTGAAAATTGATTCGGACCAGTGACTTTTGCCAAATTTTTTCAATAGAATCTATATAAATATTCTAATTTTGAAGTTTTCTGGCCAGTAAATTCGAAAGTCTAATTTCGAAGACTGATTTAATTATCCCATAATTTTGTCATTAAAGGATTACTGTAGTTTTTATTAAACATTTACATATATTGCTTGAAGGTGTAATGTTTGAAACTGTTGAAAATGCATAATAATGAAAACTGCTTAATGTTGGTATTTAATATGAAAATATGCCATTTGTCAATTGATATATTGGGCATTACAATTTTGATATATACATTTTTACATAATTTCCTCCTGTAGAATCTCTTATTTTTCTATATGTTATATAAATGGTTTCTGTGATAGACTAGTCTAAACATATTTTTTTTTGTTCCCTGTAACAGTGTGATTTATGTGTTTATTGATTTTGAGAAGTTAACACTTGTTACACTGTTGAATTCTTTTTTTATTTATATAAATTTTGGGCATGTGAAGTTTTATTCAATATCCATTTAATAATAGAATTTAGATACTAACCATCAATAAGTTGAAAAGATTATCAAATATGTGTAAAGTTTAAACACAATGTAAAAAGATTTTTTGAAACTAATGCAAATTAAAAAGGCTATACCATAGCCAGACAATCATCGTAAGTACTAATTGTTTTATTAGAAGACGTTTATTTTCACTGCACAGGACCATTTTTTTCAGTTAAAATTTTGTACTGATTTATTAAGGTATAATCTTGACACTTATGATAGTGTATTCCAAGTGTAATGCAATATAATATATACTCCATTGATGCAGTATATTTTTGTAGTAGAAATCTAGTCAATTTGAATGTTATATTCTTGTCGTATTCAGCATGTGATGTTGAATAACAGAAAGTTACACAACAAGCACTACTTTGAATAATAGAGCTTGGCACAAGCACCACTTTGAACAATAGAGCTTGGCATAAAAAGCACTACTTTGAACAATAGAGGTTGGCACAAGCACCACTTTGAACAATAGAGCTTGGCACAAGCACAACTGAAACACTCCCCCTTGTATTTGTAAATTACTCAGAAATGTAATTGATACTGTCTTGTATCCTATTGAAATCCATAAATATAGTGCTTGTTGATATACATTGTTTCAGTATTTATTGCTATATTGAGATAACACTTTTCAATATATTTGTTTGCCTTTGTTATGTTTTAATGTATGAACAGAATAAGAATACAGGAAAGGAAGTTACACAGTATTGCAAATATGAAATATGCAGACAAATGATGTTTTATAGACACAATATGATTTTTGTTATTACTTAATGGTGCTTACATTTAATCGTATAAATATTATCTTGTATCTATAAACTAAATATTGTTATCATTTAATTTGAAATAAAAATGGTTCATCATTTCCTTGGCAGTTGTATCGGTCAATAATTTGAAAATATTACATGATAATTATGGGGGTTGTCGTCGTCGTGATACATATGTTTGGTGGATTTACAACTACCTATGCAATCAGTCCTTATCACCACTAACTTTGTGGGTTCGAATCCCACTCATGTGAGGTGTACTCGATACAACATTATGTGATAAAGTTTGTCAGTGACTTGCGACAGGTTGTTGGTTTTCTCCGGGTATTCCGGTTTCCTCCACCAATAAAAATGACTGCCACGATATAACTGAAATATTGTTGAAAGTGGCGTTAAACATCGTAACCCTAACCCATAATAATTATGCAAACTAAATGCTTAATTCAAATTTCCATAAAATTTGTACAATTCGAAAAAATATCAACAGACCTATGTATATTAGGGGGTCGAACCTATTAAGTGCATTCTCTGCTATTGTCGGTTGTTTCATTGAAATGTGTGCTTTAATACCATAGCGTTTCGGCAACTTGATTATCAGTTATGACAATGTGTGTTTGTTTTAAGACATCGGTTTGCTCTTAAAAAAAAAAAAAAAACTATTGACATAAAACCGACCGGCGAAACACGATATTTTTTTTGTCATGGATACATAAAAGGACCATTTCTGTACATTTTACGGATATAATGTTAGGTTTTTCGTGTCATATATGTTCACTGCTTTATTCTAATTAATTATGAATGTTCAATTATTATCCCCTCGCCAACGAAGTTGCGAAATGATATAGTAACGCTACCTTCCGTAACATCCTTGTGAACACTCTAGAATCAACATCTTTCAATGGATTTTGACCAAACTTGGTACATACTTAATCCTTAAGTGAATCTGGAACCCTATTGATTTTCAAGGTCAAAGGTCAAGGGTCTAATTTTTACCCTGTAACATCCTTGTAAACACTAGAATCAACATCCTTCAATGGATTTTGACCAAACTTGGTACATACTTAATCCTTAAGAGAATCTGAAACCCTATTGATTTTCAAGGTCATAGGTCATGGTCATGGTCAAATTTTTTACCGTGTAACATCCTTGTGAACACTAGAATCAACATCCTTCAATGGATTTTGACCAAACTTGGTACATACTTAGTCCTTATGTGAGTCTGGAACCCTATTGATTTTCAAGGTCAAAGGTTAAGGTCACATGGTCTAATTTTTACCCTGTAGCATCCTTGTGAACACTAGAATCAACATCCTTCAATGGATTTTGACAAAACTTGGTACATACTTAGTCCTTAAGAGAATCAGGAACCCTATTGATTTTCAAGGTCAAAGGTCAAATTTTTTGGCTAGGGGATGCGTCATGCTTTGCGTTGCCCTTGTTGTATTTAAACTTAAAATAACGAGTTTTTACCAATTAAGAATTTGTTTGGTTGGAGACTCGAGGTATATATACGACACAAATGGTGCTAATTTTCTTAAAATAATTCTTACAGAGTGATAACGACAATGTTCATAATATATGGTGTAAAAATAATTTCAGATTAGTTAAAACATTTGCTAGATGCTCTATGAATGCAAAATATATTGGGCATAATCCAAATGAAATCTATTTTAAAGGTCCCCTTCAGAGTAGACATTGCATTTCGTGCGTTTTAGGTTGTTATCTCATGAACAAAACTCCTGTTCCACATGTTGAAGACCTCGTGATTAACACTGGATTTATATTTCTATCGTTGCTTTTGGTGGTATGCATCCTGGTATTGAATAGAATAGAATAAAATTTGTATTTTCCAAATTAAAGGGCCCACAAGGGGCAAAAAGAAATCAACACGACAACATATATGTCTAGACAATATCATGAAAATGCATCCAACACTTGACTGATAGAAAAAAAAACAGTATTCACAAATATAAAAAAAACTATTGAATGTGAAAGCACGTGCGTACGACACAGGTTTCGGAAATCGTAACAATATAAGTTCAACAATATAGATAATCATATATAGACCTTTAGTAAGGGCGACATGATGGTTTATCGGCATAGAAACATTACTGAACGAGACTGAAAGCCAAGTTCGTATTACACTTGGTCATGATTATCATGTCACATGTAACTTATCAGCCAATGAATGAATTGATAAACTACCTATCATAATGTAATTAAGTTCAAAACGGGTGTTTCACGAGCTTCTCGAGTGTAGGTTCGTAAAGATTTACTACTGTTTACCCGACTTTTTACTATATTGCACATATATTGATAAGACTTTAGACACTTGTGGTACCGCAGTCAAGTTTTCAAAAGATAAAGGGATTTTTGTCTCACTTGCGACAAATAGTTGCAGGACGTGAGACATGGGGATGTATGGTTTTCCAGCACAGAGAGCGACGGCGTCGTAGACTGTTTTGAGTTAAGTTAATATCTCCGAAAGTATAAAGCTTCTAAGATTACCCATACTTGGTATAATGATGCATCACTATGTAAAGTATCCGCCAGTATCATGACCTTTGACCTTGACCTTATTTTCATGGTTCAGTGATTTTGTGAAATCTGAGAATAAATCCATATTTCAAAAACTATAGGAGCTAGACTTCTAATATTTGGTAAGCAGGGCCCACTTGTTCAAAACTGTATCTGCTGGATAAATATTTATCCTCTGGATAACTTGTATAGATTGAACTAGACTTATTTAGTGGATAACTGTTGTCCAACGGATAAATCTTTTGAACAATCGGGGCCCAGATGCCTCATGTAGCGTACATGTCAGTCCGACACATAACTTTTGACCTTGACACTGATTTCATGGTTGACTGACTAGGATAACGACGAAAGATCAGCATGTCAACTTCATTGAACCTCTAGAAATGCCCCACCGAAAAGTGTTGCCGTCAAACATCAGAGACACTTTGCAAAAAGAAACAACCCTATTAGACTGGGGAAAAGGGGCTAATTTTTTGAAAGTCTGTCCTGATGAGTAAATAAATGTCCCATTTGTGACATTTAAGACAATAATGATAAATTTCATTTCATATATAAATTGCTGCATTTTATTTCTAAAATGAGGATTTAACAGTAGTTGTGTAGTGCATTCTGACGGGACAAAACATCCAGTGTTAAAGTTTTCTTTCAATGTCTTAACAAAACCAAAAATAAGTCGTATACCTCGAGTCTCCAACCAAAACAATTCTTAATTGATAAAAACTCGTTATTTTAGGTTTAAATACAATAATTGGACATTTATATTTAATTAGAATAAAGCAGTGAACATATATGACACGAAAAACCTAACATTATATCCGTAAAATGTACAGAAATGGTCCTTTTATGTACCCATGACAAAAAATATCGTGTTTCGTCGGTCGGTTTTATGTCTATAGCTTTTTTTTAAAGCAAATTGATGTCCTAAAACAACACACATTGTCATAGCTGATAATCAAATTGCCGAAACACTATGGTATTAAAGCACACATTTCAATGAAACACCGACAATAGCAGAGAATGCACTTAACGGCGTGAAAATTTGACGGGTTTTTTCACCATCTTGTTGGTCTCCAACCAAAATAACCCCTTCTCCAACCAAATAGGTTCGACCCCCTGTATATGTAGATGTAATACTTTGTTGACAAGAGATGAGTTTGTGTTATTTTAGCCATTGGGTGTTGGTGTCTTATTTGTATCATTGTCACAAAATATTTTTTATTATTTTCATTAATAACATGGTGAAAAAAAATCCCTTGCACAAATTAATTAATCAAAAATAGAAAATATGAAGCTATTTTGCTGAAATTTCTAAGAAAAAAATTATTTAGATGAATATTTTTTTATAAAGTAATAGAAATTCCATGTTACAATGTATAACAATTTGACTGATATTTTTATTGGTGTTTTTTTTTTCACCTGTAGTATCCAATGATAGAAAGAAAAACAAAATATACATTTAAAAAAAAACGTATTGTAACGTTAGTAATGTCATATTTGTCATGGCAGGGTTTATTTTTCATGGTTTTAGGTTTTTTAGAACTAAGAATTGTTAATTTGCATAAGAAAAATCAGAGTATTAGGTATAACATGTATTCATTAAATCATAGGTAAAAAAAAAAATTTACAGAAAAAAAACATTCCATTTTATTTGACTAACATACAATTTAAAGCTAATTTTGCTTATTTCTTGTATATCTATCTACACAATTGTTACAAATAATTAATATACATTTCGTATTTATGTTTGCATGATAAAAAGTGTTCAAATGATGTATATGGTGTGATGGTCATTTTAAATGTGATTCTTGTAGCAATTGAGTTAAGCCAAAATAAATTATAAATGATCATGATTTGTGTATGATTTTTTTATACGGTCGCAAAAAAAAATGGTCGTATTATGGTATATGACATTGTTTTATAAGGAAGAACCTAAGGATGTAAATAACAAATCTTAATTATTTTTACAAGAAGGGGTATATATGTAAATAAAAACGTAAAAACTAATTTAGTGCATACAACACATTTCTGGAATAACCTTCATCAGGTACACTCAATAACCTTCATCAGGTACACTCAATAACCTTCATCAGGTACACTCGATAACCTTCAACAGGTACACTCAATAACCTTCATCAGGTATACTCAATAACCTTCATCAGGTACACTCAATAGCCTTCATCAGGTATACTCAATAACCTTCATCAGGTACACTCAATAACCTTCACCAGGTACACTCAATAACCTTCATCAGGTATACTCAATAACCTTCATCAGGTATACTCAATAACCTTCATCAGGTATACTCAATAACCTTCATCAGGTACACTCAATAACCTTCATCAGGTACACTCAATAACCTTCATCAGGTATACTCAATAACCTTCATCAGGTATACTCAATAACCTTCATCAGGTATACTCAATAACCTTCATCAGGTATACTCAATAACCTTCATCAGGTACACTCAATAACCTTCATCAGGTATACTCAATAACCTTCATCAGGTACACTCAATAACCTTCATCAAGCACTAGATCGGGTCACACCAGTGACAAGTGTAGTAGATGGTTGGTTCAAGCTCTAGGTCGGGTCACATCAGTGACGAGTGTAGTAGATGGTTGGTTCAAGCACTAGGTCGGGTCACACCAGTGACAAGTGCGGTAGATGGTTGGTTCAAGCACTAGATCGGGTCACACCAGTGACAAGTGCGGTAGATGGTTGGTTCAAGCACTAGGTCGGGTCACACCAGTGACGAGTGTGGTAGATGGTTGGTTCAAGCACTAGGTCGGGTCACACCAGTGACGAGTGTAGTAGATGGTTGGTTCAAGCTCTAGGTCGGGTCACACCAGTGACAAGTGTGGTAGATGGTTGGTTCAAGCACTAGATCGGGTCACACCAGTGACAAGTGTGGTAGATGGTTGGTTCAAGCTCCAGGTCGGGTCACACCAGTGACAAGTGTAGTAGATGGTTGGTTCAAGGTCGGGTCACATCAGTGACAAGTGCGGTAGATGGTTGGTTCAAGCTCTAGATCGGGTCACATCAGTGACAAGTGTAGTAGATGGTTGGTTCAAGCACTAGGTCGGGTCACACCAGTGACGAGTGTGGTAGATGGTTGGTTCAAGCACTAGGTCGGGTCACACCAGTGACAAGTGCGGTAGATGGTTGGTTTAAGCACTAGGTCGGGTCACACCAGTGACGAGTGTGGTAGATGGTTGGTTCAAGCACTAGGTCGGGTCACACCAGTGACAAGTGCGGTAGATGGTTGGTTCAAGCACTAGGTCGGGTCACACCAGTGACGAGTGTAGTAGATGGTTGGTTCAAGCTCTAGGTCGGGTCACACCAGTGACAAGTGTGGTAGATGGTTGGTTCAAGCACTAGATCGGGTCACACCAGTGACAAGTGTGGTAGATGGTTGGTTCAAGCACTAGATCGGGTCACACCAGTGACAAGTGTGGTAGATGGTTGGTTCAAGCTCCAGGTCGGGTCACAGCAGTGACAAGTGTGGTAGATGGTTGGTTCAAGCACTAGGTCGGGTCACACCAGTGACAAGTGCGGTAGATGGTTGGTTCAAGCACTAGATCGGGTCACACCAGTGACAAGTGTGGTAGATGGTTGGTTCAAGCTCCAGGTCGGGTCACAGCAGTGACAAGTGTGGTAGATGGTTGGTTCAAGCACTAGGTCGGGTCACACCAGTGACAAGTGCGGTAGATGGTTGGTTCAAGCACTAGATCGGGTCACACCAGTGACAAGTGCGGTAGATGGTTGGTTCAAGCACTAGATCGGGTCACACCAGTGACAAGTGCGGTAGATGGTTGGTTCAAGCACTAGGTCGGGTCACACCAGTGACAAGTGTAGTAGATGGTTGGTTCAAGCTCTAGGTCGGGTCACATCAGTGACAAGTGTAGTAGATGGTTGGTTCAAGCACTAGGTCGGGTCACACCAGTGACAAGTGCGGTAGATGGTTGGTTCAAGCACTAGATCGGGTCACACCAGTGACAAGTGTGGTAGATGGTTGGTTCAAGCTCCAGGTCGGGTCACAGCAGTGACAAGTGTGGTAGATGGTTGGTTCAAGCACTAGGTCGGGTCACACCAGTGACAAGTGTGGTAGATGGTTGGTTCAAGCACTAGGTCGGGTCACACCAGTGACGAGTGCGGTAGATGGTTGGTTCAAAGTCGGGTCACACCAGTGACAAGTGCGGTAGATGGTTGGTTCAAGGTCGGGTCACACCAGTGACAAGTGTGGTAGATGGTTGGTTCAAGCACTAGGTCGGGTCACACCAGTGACAAGTGCGGTAGATGGTTGGTTCAAGCACTAGATCGGGTCACACCAGTGACAAGTGCGGTAGATGGTTGGTTCAAGCACTAGGTCGGGTCACACCAGTGACGAGTGCGGTAGATGGTTGGTTCAAAGTCGGGTCACACCAGTGACGAGTGTAGTAGATGGTTGGTTCAAGCTCTAGATCGGGTCACACCAGTGACAAGTGTGGTAGATGGTTGGTTCAAGCTCTAGGTCGGGTCACACCAGTGACAAGTGTGGTAGATGGTTGGTTCAAGCTCTAGGTCGGGTCACACCAGTGACAAGTGTAGTAGATGGTTGGTTCAAGCACTAGGTCGGGTCACACCAGTGACGAGTGTAGTAGATGGTTGGTTCAAGCTCTAGGTCGGGTCACACCAGTGACAAGTGTGGTAGATGGTTGGTTCAAGCACTAGATCGGGTCACACCAGTGACAAGTGTAGTAGATGGTTGGTTCAAGCTCTAGGTCGGGTCACACCAGTGACAAGTGTGGTAGATGGTTGGTTCAAGCTCTAGGTCGGGTCACACCAGTGACGAGTGTAGTAGATGGTTGGTTCAAGCTCTAGGTCGGGTCACACCAGTGACAAGTGTGGTAGATGGTTGGTTCAAGCACTAGATCGGGTCACACCAGTGACAAGTGTAGTAGATGGTTGGTTCAAGCACTAGGTCGGGTCACACCAGTGACAAGTGTAGTAGATGGTTGGTTCAAGCACTAGATCGGGTCACACCAGTGACAAGTGTAGTAGATGGTTGGTTCAAGCACTAGGTCGGGTCACACCAGTGAAAAGTGCGGTAGATGGTTGGTTCAAGCTCTAGGTCGGGTCACACCAGTGACGAGTGTAGTAGATGGTTGGTTCAAGCTCTAGATCGGGTCACATCAGTGACAAGTGTAGTAGATGGTTGGTTCAAGCACTAGGTCGGGTCACACCAGTGACAAGTGTAGTAGATGGTTGGTTCAAGCACTAGGTCGGGTCACACCAGTGACAAGTGTAGTAGATGGTTGGTTCAAACACTAGATCGGGTCACATCAGTGACAAGTGTAGTAGATGGTTGGTTCAAGGTCGGGTCACACCAGTGACAAGTGTAGTAGATGGTTGGTTCAAGCACTAGATCGGGTCACACCAGTGACAAGTGTGGTAGATGGTTGGTTCAAGCACTAGATCGGGTCACACCAGTGACAAGTGTAGTAGATGGTTGGTTCAAGCACTAGGTCGGGTCACACCAGTGACAAGTGTAGTAGATGGTTGGTTCAAGCACTAGATCGGGTCACACCAGTGATAAGTGTAGTAGATGGTTGGTTCAAGCACTAGGTCGGGTCACACCAGTGACAAGTGTAGTAGATGGTTGGTTCAAGCACTAGATCGGGTCACACCAGTGATAAGTGTAGTAGATGGTTGGTTCAAGCACTAGGTCGGGTCACACCAGTGACAAGTGCGGTAGATGGTTGGTTCAAGCTCTAGGTCGGGTCACACCAGTGACAAGTGTAGTAGATGGTTGGTTCAAGCACTAGATCGGGTCACACCAGTGACAAGTGTAGTAGATGGTTGGTTCAAGCACTAGATCGGGTCACACCAGTGACAAGTGTAGTAGATGGTTGGTTCAAGCTCTAGGTCGGGTCACACCAGTGACGAGTGTAGTAGATGGTTGGTTCAAGCTCTAGATCGGGTCACATCAGTGACAAGTGTAGTAGATGGTTGGTTCAAGCTCTAGGTCGGGTCACACCAGTGACAAGTGTAGTAGATGGTTGGTTCAAGCACTAGGTCGGGTCACACCAGTGACAAGTGTAGTAGATGGTTGGTTCAAGCACTAGGTCGGGTCACACCAGTGACAAGTGTAGTAGATGGTTGGTTCAAGCACTAGGTCGGGTCACACCAGTGACAAGTGTAGTAGATGGTTGGTTCAAACACTAGGTCGGGTCACACCAGTGACGAGTGTAGTAGATGGTTGGTTCAAGCTCTAGATCGGGTCACATCAGTGACAAGTGTAGTAGATGGTTGGTTCAAACACTAGGTCGGGTCACACCAGTGACGAGTGTAGTAGATGGTTGGTTCAAGCACTAGGTCGGGTCACACCAGTGACAAGTGTAGTAGATGGTTGGTTCAAGCACTAGGTCGGGTCACACCAGTGACAAGTGTAGTAGATGGTTGGTTCAAGCTCTAGGTCGGGTCACATCAGTGACAAGTGTAGTAGATGGTTGGTTCAAGCACTAGGTCGGGTCACACCAGTGACGAGTGTGGTAGATGGTTGGTTCAAGCACTAGATCGGGTCACACCAGTGACAAGTGTAGTAGATGGTTGGTTCAAGCACTAGATCGGGTCACACCAGTGACAAGTGTAGTAGATGGTTGGTTCAAGCACTAGGTCGGGTCACACCAGTGACAAGTGTAGTAGATGGTTGGTTCAAGCACTAGGTCGGGTCACACCAGTGACAAGTGTAGTAGATGGTTGGTTCAAGCACTAGGTCGGGTCACACCAGTGACAAGTGTGGTAGATGGTTGGTTCAAGCTCTAGGTCGGGTCACATCAGTGACAAGTGTGGTAGATGGTTGGTTCAAGGTCGGGTCACACCAGTGACAAGTGCAGTAGATGGTCGGGTCACACCAGTGACAAGTGTGGTAGATGGTTGGTTCAAGCACTAGGTCGGGTCACATCAGTGACAAGTGTGGTAGATGGTTGGTTCAAGCACTAGATCGGGTCACACCAGTGACAAGTGTAGTAGATGGTTGGTTCAAGGTCGGGTCACACCAGTGACAAGTGCGGTAGATGGTTGGTTCAAGCTCTAGATCGGGTCACATCAGTGACAAGTGTAGTAGATGGTTGGTTCAAGCACTAGGTCGGGTCACACCAGTGACGAGTGTGGTAGATGGTTGGTTCAAGCACTAGGTCGGGTCACACCAGTGACAAGTGCGGTAGATGGTTGGTTCAAGCACTAGATCGGGTCACACCAGTGACAAGTGCGGTAGATGGTTGGTTCAAGCACTAGGTCGGGTCACACCAGTGACGAGTGTGGTAGATGGTTGGTTCAAGCACTAGGTCGGGTCACACCAGTGACAAGTGCGGTAGATGGTTGGTTCAAGCACTAGGTCGGGTCACACCAGTGACGAGTGTAGTAGATGGTTGGTTCAAGCTCTAGGTCGGGTCACACCAGTGACAAGTGTGGTAGATGGTTGGTTCAAGCACTAGATCGGGTCACACCAGTGACAAGTGTGGTAGATGGTTGGTTCAAGCACTAGATCGGGTCACACCAGTGACAAGTGTGGTAGATGGTTGGTTCAAGCTCCAGGTCGGGTCACAGCAGTGACAAGTGTGGTAGATGGTTGGTTCAAGCACTAGGTCGGGTCACACCAGTGACAAGTGCGGTAGATGGTTGGTTCAAGCACTAGATCGGGTCACACCAGTGACAAGTGTGGTAGATGGTTGGTTCAAGCTCCAGGTCGGGTCACAGCAGTGACAAGTGTGGTAGATGGTTGGTTCAAGCACTAGGTCGGGTCACACCAGTGACAAGTGCGGTAGATGGTTGGTTCAAGCACTAGATCGGGTCACACCAGTGACAAGTGCGGTAGATGGTTGGTTCAAGCACTAGATCGGGTCACACCAGTGACAAGTGCGGTAGATGGTTGGTTCAAGCACTAGGTCGGGTCACACCAGTGACAAGTGTAGTAGATGGTTGGTTCAAGCTCTAGGTCGGGTCACATCAGTGACAAGTGTAGTAGATGGTTGGTTCAAGCACTAGGTCGGGTCACACCAGTGACAAGTGCGGTAGATGGTTGGTTCAAGCACTAGATCGGGTCACACCAGTGACAAGTGTGGTAGATGGTTGGTTCAAGCTCCAGGTCGGGTCACAGCAGTGACAAGTGTGGTAGATGGTTGGTTCAAGCACTAGGTCGGGTCACACCAGTGACAAGTGTGGTAGATGGTTGGTTCAAGCACTAGGTCGGGTCACACCAGTGACGAGTGCGGTAGATGGTTGGTTCAAAGTCGGGTCACACCAGTGACAAGTGCGGTAGATGGTTGGTTCAAGGTCGGGTCACACCAGTGACAAGTGTGGTAGATGGTTGGTTCAAGCACTAGGTCGGGTCACACCAGTGACAAGTGCGGTAGATGGTTGGTTCAAGCACTAGATCGGGTCACACCAGTGACAAGTGCGGTAGATGGTTGGTTCAAGCACTAGGTCGGGTCACACCAGTGACGAGTGCGGTAGATGGTTGGTTCAAAGTCGGGTCACACCAGTGACGAGTGTAGTAGATGGTTGGTTCAAGCTCTAGATCGGGTCACACCAGTGACAAGTGTGGTAGATGGTTGGTTCAAGCTCTAGGTCGGGTCACACCAGTGACAAGTGTGGTAGATGGTTGGTTCAAGCTCTAGGTCGGGTCACACCAGTGACAAGTGTAGTAGATGGTTGGTTCAAGCACTAGGTCGGGTCACACCAGTGACGAGTGTAGTAGATGGTTGGTTCAAGCTCTAGGTCGGGTCACACCAGTGACAAGTGTGGTAGATGGTTGGTTCAAGCACTAGATCGGGTCACACCAGTGACAAGTGTAGTAGATGGTTGGTTCAAGCTCTAGGTCGGGTCACACCAGTGACAAGTGTGGTAGATGGTTGGTTCAAGCTCTAGGTCGGGTCACACCAGTGACGAGTGTAGTAGATGGTTGGTTCAAGCTCTAGGTCGGGTCACACCAGTGACAAGTGTGGTAGATGGTTGGTTCAAGCACTAGATCGGGTCACACCAGTGACAAGTGTAGTAGATGGTTGGTTCAAGCACTAGGTCGGGTCACACCAGTGACAAGTGTAGTAGATGGTTGGTTCAAGCACTAGATCGGGTCACACCAGTGACAAGTGTAGTAGATGGTTGGTTCAAGCACTAGGTCGGGTCACACCAGTGAAAAGTGCGGTAGATGGTTGGTTCAAGCTCTAGGTCGGGTCACACCAGTGACGAGTGTAGTAGATGGTTGGTTCAAGCTCTAGATCGGGTCACATCAGTGACAAGTGTAGTAGATGGTTGGTTCAAGCACTAGGTCGGGTCACACCAGTGACAAGTGTAGTAGATGGTTGGTTCAAGCACTAGGTCGGGTCACACCAGTGACAAGTGTAGTAGATGGTTGGTTCAAACACTAGATCGGGTCACATCAGTGACAAGTGTAGTAGATGGTTGGTTCAAGGTCGGGTCACACCAGTGACAAGTGTAGTAGATGGTTGGTTCAAGCACTAGATCGGGTCACACCAGTGACAAGTGTGGTAGATGGTTGGTTCAAGCACTAGATCGGGTCACACCAGTGACAAGTGTAGTAGATGGTTGGTTCAAGCACTAGGTCGGGTCACACCAGTGACAAGTGTAGTAGATGGTTGGTTCAAGCACTAGATCGGGTCACACCAGTGATAAGTGTAGTAGATGGTTGGTTCAAGCACTAGGTCGGGTCACACCAGTGACAAGTGTAGTAGATGGTTGGTTCAAGCACTAGATCGGGTCACACCAGTGATAAGTGTAGTAGATGGTTGGTTCAAGCACTAGGTCGGGTCACACCAGTGACAAGTGCGGTAGATGGTTGGTTCAAGCTCTAGGTCGGGTCACACCAGTGACAAGTGTAGTAGATGGTTGGTTCAAGCACTAGATCGGGTCACACCAGTGACAAGTGTAGTAGATGGTTGGTTCAAGCACTAGATCGGGTCACACCAGTGACAAGTGTAGTAGATGGTTGGTTCAAGCTCTAGGTCGGGTCACACCAGTGACGAGTGTAGTAGATGGTTGGTTCAAGCTCTAGATCGGGTCACATCAGTGACAAGTGTAGTAGATGGTTGGTTCAAGCTCTAGGTCGGGTCACACCAGTGACAAGTGTAGTAGATGGTTGGTTCAAGCACTAGGTCGGGTCACACCAGTGACAAGTGTAGTAGATGGTTGGTTCAAGCACTAGGTCGGGTCACACCAGTGACAAGTGTAGTAGATGGTTGGTTCAAGCACTAGGTCGGGTCACACCAGTGACAAGTGTAGTAGATGGTTGGTTCAAACACTAGGTCGGGTCACACCAGTGACGAGTGTAGTAGATGGTTGGTTCAAGCTCTAGATCGGGTCACATCAGTGACAAGTGTAGTAGATGGTTGGTTCAAACACTAGGTCGGGTCACACCAGTGACGAGTGTAGTAGATGGTTGGTTCAAGCACTAGGTCGGGTCACACCAGTGACAAGTGTAGTAGATGGTTGGTTCAAGCACTAGGTCGGGTCACACCAGTGACAAGTGTAGTAGATGGTTGGTTCAAGCTCTAGGTCGGGTCACATCAGTGACAAGTGTAGTAGATGGTTGGTTCAAGCACTAGGTCGGGTCACACCAGTGACGAGTGTGGTAGATGGTTGGTTCAAGCACTAGATCGGGTCACACCAGTGACAAGTGTAGTAGATGGTTGGTTCAAGCACTAGATCGGGTCACACCAGTGACAAGTGTAGTAGATGGTTGGTTCAAGCACTAGGTCGGGTCACACCAGTGACAAGTGTAGTAGATGGTTGGTTCAAGCACTAGGTCGGGTCACACCAGTGACAAGTGTAGTAGATGGTTGGTTCAAGCACTAGGTCGGGTCACACCAGTGACAAGTGTGGTAGATGGTTGGTTCAAGCTCTAGGTCGGGTCACATCAGTGACAAGTGTGGTAGATGGTTGGTTCAAGGTCGGGTCACACCATTGACAAGTGCAGTAGATGGTCGGGTCACACCAGTGACAAGTGTGGTAGATGGTTGGTTCAAGCACTAGGTCGGGTCACATCAGTGACAAGTGTGGTAGATGGTTGGTTCAAGCACTAGATCGGGTCACACCAGTGACAAGTGTAGTAGATGGTTGGTTCAAGGTCGGGTCACACCAGTGACAAGTGCAGTAGATGGTCGGGTCACACCAGTGACAAGTGTGGTAGATGGTTGGTTCAAGCTCTAGGTCGGGTCACACCAGTGACAAGTGTGGTAGATGGTTGGTTCAAGCACTAGGTCGGGTCACATCAGTGACAAGTGTAGTAGATGGTTGGTTCAAGCACTAGGTCGGGTCACACCAGTGACAAGTGTGGTAGATGGTTGGTTCAAGCACTAGGTCGGGTCACATCAGTGACAAGTGTAGTAGATGGTTGGTTCAAGCACTAGGTCGGGTCACACCAGTGACAAGTGTAGTAGATGGTTGGTTCAAGCACTAGGTCGGGTCACACCAGTGACGAGTGTAGTAGATGGTTGGTTCAAGCACTAGGTCGGGTCACACCAGTGACAAGTGTAGTAGATGGTTGGTTCAAGCTCTAGGTCGGGTCACACCAGTGACAAGTGTGGTAGATGGTTGGTTCAAGCACTAGGTCGGGTCACATCAGTGACAAGTGTAGTAGATGGTTGGTTCAAGCACTAGGTCGGGTCACACCAGTGACAAGTGTAGTAAATGGTTGGTTCAAGCTCTAGATCGGGTCACACCAGTGACGAGTGTGGTAGATGGTTGGTTCAAGGTCGGGTCACACCAGTGACAAGTGCAGTAGATGATCGGGTCACACCAGTGACAAGTGTGGTAGATGGTTGGTTCAAGGTCGGGTCACACCAGTGACAAGTGCAGTAGATGATCGGGTCACACCAGTGACAAGTGTGGTAGATGGTTGGTTCAAGGTCGGGTCACACCAGTGACAAGTGCAGTAGATGGTCGGGTCACACCAGTGACAAGTGCGGTAGATGGTTGCTTCAAGCACTAGGTCGGGTCACACCCGTGACAAGTGTGGTAGATGGTTGGTTCAAGCACTAGGTCGGGTCACACCAGTGACAAGTGTGGTAGATGGTTGGTTCAAGCACTAGGTCGGATCACACCAGTGATAAGTGTAGTAGATGGTTGGTTCAAGCACTAGGTCGGGTCACACCAGTGACAAGTGCGGTAGATGGTTGGTTCAAGCACTAGGTCGGATCACACCAGTGATAAGTGTAGTAGATGGTTGGTTCAAGCACTAGGTCGGGTCACGCCAGTGACAAGTGCGGTAGATGGTTGGTTCAAGCACTAGGTCGGGTCACACCAGTGACGAGTGTGGTAGATGGTTGGTTCAAGCTCTAGGTCGGGTCACACCAGTGATAAGTGTAGTAGATGGTTGGTTCAAGCACTAGGTCGGGTCACACCAGTGACAAGTGCGGTAGATGGTTGGTTCAAGCACTAGGTCGGGTCACACCAGTGACGAGTGTGGTAGATGGTTGGTTCAAGCTCTAGGTCGGGTCACATCAGTGACAAGTGTGGTAGATGGTTGGTTCAAGCACTAGGTCGGGTCACACCAGTGACGAGTGTAGTAGATGGTTGGTTCAAGCACTAGGTCGGGTCACATCAGTGACGAGTGTAGTAGATGGTTGGTTCAAGCACTAGGTCGGGTCACATCAGTGACGAGTGTAGTAGATGGTTGGTTCAAGCTCTAGGTCGGGTCACATCAGTGACAAGTGTGGTAGATGGTTGGTTCAAGCACTAGGTCGGGTCACATCAGTGACGAGTGTAGTAGATGGTTGGTTCAAGCACTAGGTCGGGTCACACCAGTGACGAGTGTAGTAGATGGTTGGTTCAAGCACTAGGTCGGGTCACACCAGTGACAAGTGTGGTAGATGGTTGGTTCAAGCTCTAGGTCGGGTCACATCAGTGACAAGTGCAGTAGATGGTCGGGTCACACCAGTGACGAGTGTGGTAGATGGTTGGTTCAAGGTCGGGTCACACCAGTGACAAGTGCAGTAGATGGTCGGGTCACACCAGTGACAAGTGTGGTAGATGGTTGGTTCAAGCACTAGGTCGGGTCACACCAGTGACGAGTGTGGTAGATGGTTGGTTCAAGCACTAGGTCGGGTCACACCAGTGACGAGTGTAGTAGATGGTTGGTTCAAGCACTAGGTCGGGTCACACCAGTGACAAGTGCGGTAGATGGTTGGTTCAAGCACTAGGTCGGGTCACACCAGTGACGAGTGTGGTAGATGGTTGGTTCAAGCACTAGATCGGGTCACACCAGTGACAAGTGTAGTAGATGGTTGGTTCAAGCTCTAGATCGGGTCACACCAGTGACAAGTGTAGTAGATGGTTGGTTCAAACACTAGATCGGGTCACACCAGTGACAAGTGTAGTAGATGGTTGGTTCAAGGTCGGGTCACACCAGTGACAAGTGTAGTAGATGGTTGGTTCAAACACTAGATCGGGTCACATCAGTGACAAGTGTGGTAGATGGTTGGTTCAAGCTCTAGGTCGGGTCACATCAGTGACGAGTGTGGTAGATGGTTGGTTCAAACACTAGGTCGGATCACATCAGTGACGAGTGTAGTAGATGGTTGGTTCAAGCACTAGGTCGGGTCACACCAGTGACGAGTGTAGTAGATGGTTGGTTCAAGCTCTAGGTCGGGTCACACCAGTGACAAGTGTAGTAGATGGTTGGTTCAAGCACTAGGTCGGGTCACACCAGTGACAAGTGTAGTAGATGGTTGGTTCAAGCACTAGGTCGGGTCACACCAGTGACAAGTGTAGTAGATGGTTGGTTCAAGCACTAGGTCGGGTCACACCAGTGACAAGTGTAGTAGATGGTTGGTTCAAGCTCTAGGTCGGGTCACACCAGTGACAAGTGTAGTAGATGGTTGGTTCAAGCTCTAGATCGGGTCACACCAGTGACAAGTGTAGTAGATGGTTGGTTCAAGCTCTAGGTCGGGTCACACCAGTGACAAGTGTGGTAGATGGTTGGTTCAAGCTCTAGGTCGGGTCACACCAGTGACAAGTGTAGTAGATGGTTGGTTCAAACACTAGGTCGGGTCACACCAGTGACAAGTGTAGTAGATGGTTGGTTCAAGCTCTAGATCGGGTCACATCAGTGACAAGTGTAGTAGATGGTTGGTTCAAACACTAGGTCGGATCACATCAGTGACGAGTGTAGTAGATGGTTGGTTCAAGCACTAGGTCGGGTCACACCAGTGACAAGTGTGGTAGATGGTTGGTTCAAACACTAGGTCGGATCACATCAGTGACGAGTGTAGTAGATGGTTGGTTCAAGCTCTAGATCGGGTCACACCAGTGACAAGTGTAGTAGATGGTTGGTTCAAGCACTAGATCGGGTCACACCAGTGACAAGTGTGGTAGATGGTTGGTTCAAGCACTAGGTCGGGTCACACCAGTGACAAGTGTAGTAGATGGTTGGTTCAAGCACTAGATCGGGTCACACCAGTGACAAGTGTAGTAGATGGTTGGTTCAAGCACTAGATCGGGTCACACCAGTGACAAGTGTGGTAGATGGTTGGTTCAAGCACTAGGTCGGGTCACACCAGTGACAAGTGTGGTAGATGGTTGGTTCAAACACTAGGTCGGGTCACACCAGTGACAAGTGTAGTAGATGGTTGGTTCAAGCTCTAGGTCGGGTCACACCAGTGACGAGTGTGGTAGATGGTTGGTTCAAACACTAGGTCGGATCACATCAGTGACGAGTGTAGTAGATGGTTGGTTCAAGCACTAGGTCGGGTCACACCAGTGACAAGTGTAGTAGATGGTTGGTTCAAGCTCTAGATCGGGTCACATCAGTGACAAGTGTGGTAGATGGTTGGTTCAAACACTAGGTCGGATCACATCAGTGACGAGTGTAGTAGATGGTTGGTTCAAGCTCTAGATCGGGTCACACCAGTGACAAGTGTAGTAGATGGTTGGTTCAAGCACTAGATCGGGTCACACCAGTGACAAGTGTGGTAGATGGTTGGTTCAAGCACTAGGTCGGGTCACACCAGTGACAAGTGTGGTAGATGGTTGGTTCAAACACTAGGTCGGGTCACATCAGTGACAAGTGTAGTAGATGGTTGGTTCAAGCACTAGATCGGGTCACACCAGTGACAAGTGTAGTAGATGGTTGGTTCAAGCACTAGATCGGGTCACACCAGTGACAAGTGTAGTAGATGGTTGGTTCAAGCTCTAGGTCGGGTCACACCAGTGATAAGTGTAGTAGATGGTTGGTTCAAGCTCTAGGTCGGGTCACACCAGTGACAAGTGTAGTAGATGGTTGGTTCAAGCTCTAGGTCGGGTCACACCAGTGATAAGTGTAGTAGATGGTTGGTTCAAGCACTAGGTCGGGTCACACCAGTGACAAGTGTGGTAGATGGTTGGTTCAAGCTCTAGGTCGGGTCACACCAGTGACAAGTGTAGTAGATGGTTGGTTCAATCTCTAGGTCGGGTCACACCAGTGACAAGTGTAGTAGATGGTTGGTTCAAACACTAGATCGGGTCACACCAGTGACAAGTGTAGTAGATGGTTGGTTCAAGCTCTAGGTCGGGTCACACCAGTGACAAGTGTGGTAGATGGTTGGTTCAAGCACTAGGTCGGGTCACACCAGTGACAAGTGTAGTAGATGGTTGGTTCAAGCTCTAGGTCGGGTCACACCAGTGACAAGTGTAGTAGATGGTTGGTTCAAACACTAGATCGGGTCACACCAGTGACAAGTGTGGTAGATGGTTGGTTCAAGCTCTAGGTCGGGTCACACCAGTGACAAGTGTAGTAGATGGTTGGTTCAAGCTCTAGGTCGGGTCACACCAGTGACAAGTGTGGTAGATGGTTGGTTCAAGCACTAGATCGGGTCACATCAGTGACAAGTGTAGTAGATGGTTGGTTCAAGCACTAGGTCGGGTCACACCAGTGACAAGTGTAGTAGATGGTTGGTTCAAGCTCTAGGTCGGGTCACACCAGTGACAAGTGTAGTAGATGGTTGGTTCAAGCACTAGATCGGGTCACACCAGTGACAAGTGTAGTAGATGGTTGGTTCAAGCTCTAGGTCGGGTCACACCAGTGACAAGTGTAGTAGATGGTTGGTTCAAGCTCTAGGTCGGGTCACACCAGTGACAAGTGTAGTAGATGGTTGGTTCAAGCTCTAGGTCGGGTCACACCAGTGACAAGTGTGGTAGATGGTTGGTTCAAGCACTAGGTCGGGTCACACCAGTGACAAGTGTAGTAGATGGTTGGTTCAAGCACTAGGTCGGGTCACACCAGTGACAAGTGTAGTAGATGGTTGGTTCAAGCACTAGGTCGGGTCACACCAGTGACAAGTGTAGTAGATGGTTGGTTCAAGCTCTAGGTCGGGTCACACCAGTGACAAGTGTGGTAGATGGTTGGTTCAAGCTCTAGGTCGGGTCACACCAGTGACAAGTGTGGTAGATGGTTGGTTCAAGGTCGGGTCACACCAGTGACAAGTGTGGTAGATGGTTGGTTCAAGCTCTAGGTCGGGTCACATCAGTGACAAGTGTGGTAGATGGTTGGTTCAAGGTCGGGTCACACCAGTGATAAGTGCAGTAGATGGTCGGGTCACACCAGTGACAAGTGTGGTAGATGGTTGGTTCAAGGTCGGGTCACACCAGTGACAAGTGTGGTAGATGGTTGGTTCAAGCTCTAGGTCGGGTCACACCAGTGACAAGTGTGGTAGATGGTTGGTTCAAGGTCGGGTCACACCAGTGACAAGTGTGGTAGATGGTTGGTTCAAGCTCTAGGTCGGGTCACATCAGTGACAAGTGTGGTAGATGGTTGGTTCAAGCACTAGATCGGGTCACACCAGTGACAAGTGTAGTAGATGGTTGGTTCAAGCACTAGGTCGGGTCACACCAGTGACAAGTGTAGTAGATGGTTGGTTCAAGCACTAGATCGGGTCACACCAGTGACAAGTGTAGTAGATGGTTGGTTCAAGCACTAGGTCGGGTCACACCAGTGAAAAGTGCGGTAGATGGTTGGTTCAAGCTCTAGGTCGGGTCACACCAGTGACGAGTGTAGTAGATGGTTGGTTCAAGCTCTAGATCGGGTCACATCAGTGACAAGTGTAGTAGATGGTTGGTTCAAGCACTAGGTCGGGTCACACCAGTGACAAGTGTAGTAGATGGTTGGTTCAAGCACTAGGTCGGGTCACACCAGTGACAAGTGTAGTAGATGGTTGGTTCAAACACTAGATCGGGTCACATCAGTGACAAGTGTAGTAGATGGTTGGTTCAAGGTCGGGTCACACCAGTGACAAGTGTAGTAGATGGTTGGTTCAAGCACTAGATCGGGTCACACCAGTGACAAGTGTGGTAGATGGTTGGTTCAAGCACTAGATCGGGTCACACCAGTGACAAGTGTAGTAGATGGTTGGTTCAAGCACTAGGTCGGGTCACACCAGTGACAAGTGTAGTAGATGGTTGGTTCAAGCACTAGATCGGGTCACACCAGTGATAAGTGTAGTAGATGGTTGGTTCAAGCACTAGGTCGGGTCACACCAGTGACAAGTGTAGTAGATGGTTGGTTCAAGCACTAGATCGGGTCACACCAGTGATAAGTGTAGTAGATGGTTGGTTCAAGCACTAGGTCGGGTCACACCAGTGACAAGTGCGGTAGATGGTTGGTTCAAGCTCTAGGTCGGGTCACACCAGTGACAAGTGTAGTAGATGGTTGGTTCAAGCACTAGATCGGGTCACACCAGTGACAAGTGTAGTAGATGGTTGGTTCAAGCACTAGATCGGGTCACACCAGTGACAAGTGTAGTAGATGGTTGGTTCAAGCTCTAGGTCGGGTCACACCAGTGACGAGTGTAGTAGATGGTTGGTTCAAGCTCTAGATCGGGTCACATCAGTGACAAGTGTAGTAGATGGTTGGTTCAAGCTCTAGGTCGGGTCACACCAGTGACAAGTGTAGTAGATGGTTGGTTCAAGCACTAGGTCGGGTCACACCAGTGACAAGTGTAGTAGATGGTTGGTTCAAGCACTAGGTCGGGTCACACCAGTGACAAGTGTAGTAGATGGTTGGTTCAAGCACTAGGTCGGGTCACACCAGTGACAAGTGTAGTAGATGGTTGGTTCAAACACTAGGTCGGGTCACACCAGTGACGAGTGTAGTAGATGGTTGGTTCAAGCTCTAGATCGGGTCACATCAGTGACAAGTGTAGTAGATGGTTGGTTCAAACACTAGGTCGGGTCACACCAGTGACGAGTGTAGTAGATGGTTGGTTCAAGCACTAGGTCGGGTCACACCAGTGACAAGTGTAGTAGATGGTTGGTTCAAGCACTAGGTCGGGTCACACCAGTGACAAGTGTAGTAGATGGTTGGTTCAAGCTCTAGGTCGGGTCACATCAGTGACAAGTGTAGTAGATGGTTGGTTCAAGCACTAGGTCGGGTCACACCAGTGACGAGTGTGGTAGATGGTTGGTTCAAGCACTAGATCGGGTCACACCAGTGACAAGTGTAGTAGATGGTTGGTTCAAGCACTAGATCGGGTCACACCAGTGACAAGTGTAGTAGATGGTTGGTTCAAGCACTAGGTCGGGTCACACCAGTGACAAGTGTAGTAGATGGTTGGTTCAAGCACTAGGTCGGGTCACACCAGTGACAAGTGTAGTAGATGGTTGGTTCAAGCACTAGGTCGGGTCACACCAGTGACAAGTGTGGTAGATGGTTGGTTCAAGCTCTAGGTCGGGTCACATCAGTGACAAGTGTGGTAGATGGTTGGTTCAAGGTCGGGTCACACCATTGACAAGTGCAGTAGATGGTCGGGTCACACCAGTGACAAGTGTGGTAGATGGTTGGTTCAAGCACTAGGTCGGGTCACATCAGTGACAAGTGTGGTAGATGGTTGGTTCAAGCACTAGATCGGGTCACACCAGTGACAAGTGTAGTAGATGGTTGGTTCAAGGTCGGGTCACACCAGTGACAAGTGCAGTAGATGGTCGGGTCACACCAGTGACAAGTGTGGTAGATGGTTGGTTCAAGCTCTAGGTCGGGTCACACCAGTGACAAGTGTGGTAGATGGTTGGTTCAAGCACTAGGTCGGGTCACATCAGTGACAAGTGTAGTAGATGGTTGGTTCAAGCACTAGGTCGGGTCACACCAGTGACAAGTGTGGTAGATGGTTGGTTCAAGCACTAGGTCGGGTCACATCAGTGACAAGTGTAGTAGATGGTTGGTTCAAGCACTAGGTCGGGTCACACCAGTGACAAGTGTAGTAGATGGTTGGTTCAAGCACTAGGTCGGGTCACACCAGTGACGAGTGTAGTAGATGGTTGGTTCAAGCACTAGGTCGGGTCACACCAGTGACAAGTGTAGTAGATGGTTGGTTCAAGCTCTAGGTCGGGTCACACCAGTGACAAGTGTGGTAGATGGTTGGTTCAAGCACTAGGTCGGGTCACATCAGTGACAAGTGTAGTAGATGGTTGGTTCAAGCACTAGGTCGGGTCACACCAGTGACAAGTGTAGTAAATGGTTGGTTCAAGCTCTAGATCGGGTCACACCAGTGACGAGTGTGGTAGATGGTTGGTTCAAGGTCGGGTCACACCAGTGACAAGTGCAGTAGATGATCGGGTCACACCAGTGACAAGTGTGGTAGATGGTTGGTTCAAGGTCGGGTCACACCAGTGACAAGTGCAGTAGATGATCGGGTCACACCAGTGACAAGTGTGGTAGATGGTTGGTTCAAGGTCGGGTCACACCAGTGACAAGTGCAGTAGATGGTCGGGTCACACCAGTGACAAGTGCGGTAGATGGTTGCTTCAAGCACTAGGTCGGGTCACACCCGTGACAAGTGTGGTAGATGGTTGGTTCAAGCACTAGGTCGGGTCACACCAGTGACAAGTGTGGTAGATGGTTGGTTCAAGCACTAGGTCGGATCACACCAGTGATAAGTGTAGTAGATGGTTGGTTCAAGCACTAGGTCGGGTCACACCAGTGACAAGTGCGGTAGATGGTTGGTTCAAGCACTAGGTCGGATCACACCAGTGATAAGTGTAGTAGATGGTTGGTTCAAGCACTAGGTCGGGTCACGCCAGTGACAAGTGCGGTAGATGGTTGGTTCAAGCACTAGGTCGGGTCACACCAGTGACGAGTGTGGTAGATGGTTGGTTCAAGCTCTAGGTCGGGTCACACCAGTGATAAGTGTAGTAGATGGTTGGTTCAAGCACTAGGTCGGGTCACACCAGTGACAAGTGCGGTAGATGGTTGGTTCAAGCACTAGGTCGGGTCACACCAGTGACGAGTGTGGTAGATGGTTGGTTCAAGCTCTAGGTCGGGTCACATCAGTGACAAGTGTGGTAGATGGTTGGTTCAAGCACTAGGTCGGGTCACACCAGTGACGAGTGTAGTAGATGGTTGGTTCAAGCACTAGGTCGGGTCACATCAGTGACGAGTGTAGTAGATGGTTGGTTCAAGCACTAGGTCGGGTCACATCAGTGACGAGTGTAGTAGATGGTTGGTTCAAGCTCTAGGTCGGGTCACATCAGTGACAAGTGTGGTAGATGGTTGGTTCAAGCACTAGGTCGGGTCACATCAGTGACGAGTGTAGTAGATGGTTGGTTCAAGCACTAGGTCGGGTCACACCAGTGACGAGTGTAGTAGATGGTTGGTTCAAGCACTAGGTCGGGTCACACCAGTGACAAGTGTGGTAGATGGTTGGTTCAAGCTCTAGGTCGGGTCACATCAGTGACAAGTGCAGTAGATGGTCGGGTCACACCAGTGACGAGTGTGGTAGATGGTTGGTTCAAGGTCGGGTCACACCAGTGACAAGTGCAGTAGATGGTCGGGTCACACCAGTGACAAGTGTGGTAGATGGTTGGTTCAAGCACTAGGTCGGGTCACACCAGTGACGAGTGTGGTAGATGGTTGGTTCAAGCACTAGGTCGGGTCACACCAGTGACGAGTGTAGTAGATGGTTGGTTCAAGCACTAGGTCGGGTCACACCAGTGACAAGTGCGGTAGATGGTTGGTTCAAGCACTAGGTCGGGTCACACCAGTGACGAGTGTGGTAGATGGTTGGTTCAAGCACTAGATCGGGTCACACCAGTGACAAGTGTAGTAGATGGTTGGTTCAAGCTCTAGATCGGGTCACACCAGTGACAAGTGTAGTAGATGGTTGGTTCAAACACTAGATCGGGTCACACCAGTGACAAGTGTAGTAGATGGTTGGTTCAAGGTCGGGTCACACCAGTGACAAGTGTAGTAGATGGTTGGTTCAAACACTAGATCGGGTCACATCAGTGACAAGTGTGGTAGATGGTTGGTTCAAGCTCTAGGTCGGGTCACATCAGTGACGAGTGTGGTAGATGGTTGGTTCAAACACTAGGTCGGATCACATCAGTGACGAGTGTAGTAGATGGTTGGTTCAAGCACTAGGTCGGGTCACACCAGTGACGAGTGTAGTAGATGGTTGGTTCAAGCTCTAGGTCGGGTCACACCAGTGACAAGTGTAGTAGATGGTTGGTTCAAGCACTAGGTCGGGTCACACCAGTGACAAGTGTAGTAGATGGTTGGTTCAAGCACTAGGTCGGGTCACACCAGTGACAAGTGTAGTAGATGGTTGGTTCAAGCACTAGGTCGGGTCACACCAGTGACAAGTGTAGTAGATGGTTGGTTCAAGCTCTAGGTCGGGTCACACCAGTGACAAGTGTAGTAGATGGTTGGTGCAAGCTCTAGATCGGGTCACACCAGTGACAAGTGTAGTAGATGGTTGGTTCAAGCTCTAGGTCGGGTCACACCAGTGACAAGTGTGGTAGATGGTTGGTTCAAGCTCTAGGTCGGGTCACACCAGTGACAAGTGTAGTAGATGGTTGGTTCAAACACTAGGTCGGGTCACACCAGTGACAAGTGTAGTAGATGGTTGGTTCAAGCTCTAGATCGGGTCACATCAGTGACAAGTGTAGTAGATGGTTGGTTCAAACACTAGGTCGGATCACATCAGTGACGAGTGTAGTAGATGGTTGGTTCAAGCACTAGGTCGGGTCACACCAGTGACAAGTGTGGTAGATGGTTGGTTCAAACACTAGGTCGGATCACATCAGTGACGAGTGTAGTAGATGGTTGGTTCAAGCTCTAGATCGGGTCACACCAGTGACAAGTGTAGTAGATGGTTGGTTCAAGCACTAGATCGGGTCACACCAGTGACAAGTGTGGTAGATGGTTGGTTCAAGCACTAGGTCGGGTCACACCAGTGACAAGTGTAGTAGATGGTTGGTTCAAGCACTAGATCGGGTCACACCAGTGACAAGTGTAGTAGATGGTTGGTTCAAGCACTAGATCGGGTCACACCAGTGACAAGTGTGGTAGATGGTTGGTTCAAGCACTAGGTCGGGTCACACCAGTGACAAGTGTGGTAGATGGTTGGTTCAAACACTAGGTCGGGTCACACCAGTGACAAGTGTAGTAGATGGTTGGTTCAAGCTCTAGGTCGGGTCACACCAGTGACGAGTGTGGTAGATGGTTGGTTCAAACACTAGGTCGGATCACATCAGTGACGAGTGTAGTAGATGGTTGGTTCAAGCACTAGGTCGGGTCACACCAGTGACAAGTGTAGTAGATGGTTGGTTCAAGCTCTAGATCGGGTCACATCAGTGACAAGTGTGGTAGATGGTTGGTTCAAACACTAGGTCGGATCACATCAGTGACGAGTGTAGTAGATGGTTGGTTCAAGCTCTAGATCGGGTCACACCAGTGACAAGTGTAGTAGATGGTTGGTTCAAGCACTAGATCGGGTCACACCAGTGACAAGTGTGGTAGATGGTTGGTTCAAGCACTAGGTCGGGTCACACCAGTGACAAGTGTGGTAGATGGTTGGTTCAAACACTAGGTCGGGTCACATCAGTGACAAGTGTAGTAGATGGTTGGTTCAAGCACTAGATCGGGTCACACCAGTGACAAGTGTAGTAGATGGTTGGTTCAAGCACTAGATCGGGTCACACCAGTGACAAGTGTAGTAGATGGTTGGTTCAAGCTCTAGGTCGGGTCACACCAGTGATAAGTGTAGTAGATGGTTGGTTCAAGCTCTAGGTCGGGTCACACCAGTGACAAGTGTAGTAGATGGTTGGTTCAAGCTCTAGGTCGGGTCACACCAGTGATAAGTGTAGTAGATGGTTGGTTCAAGCACTAGGTCGGGTCACACCAGTGACAAGTGTGGTAGATGGTTGGTTCAAGCTCTAGGTCGGGTCACACCAGTGACAAGTGTAGTAGATGGTTGGTTCAATCTCTAGGTCGGGTCACACCAGTGACAAGTGTAGTAGATGGTTGGTTCAAACACTAGATCGGGTCACACCAGTGACAAGTGTAGTAGATGGTTGGTTCAAGCTCTAGGTCGGGTCACACCAGTGACAAGTGTGGTAGATGGTTGGTTCAAGCACTAGGTCGGGTCACACCAGTGACAAGTGTAGTAGATGGTTGGTTCAAGCTCTAGGTCGGGTCACACCAGTGACAAGTGTAGTAGATGGTTGGTTCAAACACTAGATCGGGTCACACCAGTGACAAGTGTGGTAGATGGTTGGTTCAAGCTCTAGGTCGGGTCACACCAGTGACAAGTGTAGTAGATGGTTGGTTCAAGCTCTAGGTCGGGTCACACCAGTGACAAGTGTGGTAGATGGTTGGTTCAAGCACTAGATCGGGTCACATCAGTGACAAGTGTAGTAGATGGTTGGTTCAAGCACTAGGTCGGGTCACACCAGTGACAAGTGTAGTAGATGGTTGGTTCAAGCTCTAGGTCGGGTCACACCAGTGACAAGTGTAGTAGATGGTTGGTTCAAGCACTAGATCGGGTCACACCAGTGACAAGTGTAGTAGATGGTTGGTTCAAGCTCTAGGTCGGGTCACACCAGTGACAAGTGTAGTAGATGGTTGGTTCAAGCTCTAGGTCGGGTCACACCAGTGACAAGTGTAGTAGATGGTTGGTTCAAGCTCTAGGTCGGGTCACACCAGTGACAAGTGTGGTAGATGGTTGGTTCAAGCACTAGGTCGGGTCACACCAGTGACAAGTGTAGTAGATGGTTGGTTCAAGCACTAGGTCGGGTCACACCAGTGACAAGTGTAGTAGATGGTTGGTTCAAGCACTAGGTCGGGTCACACCAGTGACAAGTGTAGTAGATGGTTGGTTCAAGCTCTAGGTCGGGTCACACCAGTGACAAGTGTGGTAGATGGTTGGTTCAAGCTCTAGGTCGGGTCACACCAGTGACAAGTGTGGTAGATGGTTGGTTCAAGGTCGGGTCACACCAGTGACAAGTGTGGTAGATGGTTGGTTCAAGCTCTAGGTCGGGTCACATCAGTGACAAGTGTGGTAGATGGTTGGTTCAAGGTCGGGTCACACCAGTGACAAGTGCAGTAGATGGTCGGGTCACACCAGTGACAAGTGTGGTAGATGGTTGGTTCAAGGTCGGGTCACACCAGTGACAAGTGTGGTAGATGGTTGGTTCAAGCTCTAGGTCGGGTCACACCAGTGACAAGTGTGGTAGATGGTTGGTTCAAGGTCGGGTCACACCAGTGACAAGTGTGGTAGATGGTTGGTTCAAGCTCTAGGTCGGGTCACATCAGTGACAAGTGTGGTAGATGGTTGGTTCAAGGTCGGGTCACACCAGTGACAAGTGCAGTAGATGGTCGGGTCACACCAGTGACAAGTGTGGTAGATGGTTGGTTCAAGCACTAGGTCGGGTCACATCAGTGACAAGTGTGGTAGATGGTTGGTTCAAGCTCTAGGTCGGATCACACCAGTGACGAGTGTAGTAGATGGTTGGTTCAAGCACTAGGTCGGGTCACATCAGTGACAAGTGTAGTAGATGGTTGGTTCAAGCTCTAGGTCGGGTCACATCAGTGACAAGTGTAGTAGATGGTTGGTTCAAGCACTAGATCGGGTCACACCAGTGACAAGTGTAGTAGATGGTTGGTTCAAGCTCTAGGTCGGGTCACACCAGTGACAAGTGTAGTAGATGGTTGGTTCAAGCTCTAGATCGGGTCACATCAGTGACAAGTGTGGTAGATGGTTGGTTCAAACACTAGGTCGGATCACATCAGTGACGAGTGTAGTAGATGGTTGGTTCAAGCTCTAGATCGGGTCACATCAGTGACAAGTGTGGTAGATGGTTGGTTCAAGCTCTAGATCGGGTCACACCAGTGACAAGTGTAGTAGATGGTTGGTTCAAGCACTAGATCGGGTCACACCAGTGACAAGTGTGGTAGATGGTTGGTTCAAGCACTAGGTCGGGTCACACCAGTGACAAGTGTGGTAGATGGTTGGTTCAAACACTAGGTCGGGTCACATCAGTGACAAGTGTAGTAGATGGTTGGTTCAAGCACTAGATCGGGTCACACCAGTGACAAGTGTAGTAGATGGTTGGTTCAAGCACTAGATCGGGTCACACCAGTGACAAGTGTAGTAGATGGTTGGTTCAAGCTCTAGGTCGGGTCACACCAGTGACAAGTGTGGTAGATGGTTGGTTCAAGCTCTAGGTCGGGTCACACCAGTGACAAGTGTAGTAGATGGTTGGTTCAAGCACTAGGTCGGGTCACACCAGTGACAAGTGTGGTAGATGGTTGGTTCAAGCTCTAGGTCGGGTCACACCAGTGACAAGTGTAGTAGATGGTTGGTTCAAGCTCTAGGTCGGGTCACACCAGTGACAAGTGTGGTAGATGGTTGGTTCAAGCTCTAGGTCGGGTCACACCAGTGATAAGTGTAGTAGATGGTTGGTTCAAGCTCTAGGTCGGGTCACACCAGTGACAAGTGTAGTAGATGGTTGGTTCAAACACTAGATCGGGTCACACCAGTGACAAGTGTAGTAGATGGTTGGTTCAAGCTCTAGGTCGGGTCACATCAGTGACAAGTGTAGTAGATGGTTGGTTCAAGCTCTAGGTCGGGTCACACCAGTGACAAGTGTAGTAGATGGTTGGTTCAAACACTAGATCGGGTCACACCAGTGACAAGTGTGGTAGATGGTTGGTTCAAGCTCTAGGTCGGGTCACACCAGTGACAAGTGTAGTAGATGGTTGGTTCAAGCTCTAGGTCGGGTCACACCAGTGACAAGTGTAGTAGATGGTTGGTTCAAGCTCTAGGTCGGGTCACACCAGTGACAAGTGTAGTAGATGGTTGGTTCAAGCACTAGATCGGGTCACACCAGTGACGAGTGTAGTAGATGGTTGGTTCAAACACTAGGTCGGGTCACATCAGTGACAAGTGTAGTAGATGGTTGGTTCAAGCACTAGATCGGGTCACACCAGTGACGAGTGTAGTAGATGGTTGGTTCAAACACTAGGTCGGGTCACACCAGTGACAAGTGTGGTAGATGGTTGGTTCAAGCTCTAGGTCGGGTCACACCAGTGACAAGTGTGGTAGATGGTTGGTTCAAGGTCGGGTCACACCAGTGACAAGTGTGGTAGATGGTTGGTTCAAGCTCTAGGTCGGGTCACATCAGTGACAAGTGTGGTAGATGGTTGGTTCAAGGTCGGGTCACACCAGTGACAAGTGCAGTAGATGGTCGGGTCACACCAGTGACAAGTGTGGTAGATGGTTGGTTCAAGGTCGGGTCACACCAGTGACAAGTGTGGTAGATGGTTGGTTCAAGCTCTAGGTCGGGTCACACCAGTGACAAGTGTGGTAGATGGTTGGTTCAAGGTCGGGTCACACCAGTGACAAGTGTGGTAGATGGTTGGTTCAAGCTCTAGGTCGGGTCACATCAGTGACAAGTGTGGTAGATGGTTGGTTCAAGGTCGGGTCACACCAGTGACAAGTGCAGTAGATGGTCGGGTCACACCAGTGACAAGTGTGGTAGATGGTTGGTTCAAGCACTAGGTCGGGTCACATCAGTGACAATTGTGGTAGATGGTTGGTTCAAGCTCTAGGTCGGATCACACCAGTGACGAGTGTAGTAGATGGTTGGTTCAAGCACTAGGTCGGGTCACATCAGTGACAAGTGTAGTAGATGGTTGGTTCAAGCTCTAGGTCGGGTCACATCAGTGACAAGTGTAGTAGATGGTTGGTTCAAGCACTAGATCGGGTCACACCAGTGACAAGTGTAGTAGATGGTTGGTTCAAGCTCTAGGTCGGGTCACACCAGTGACAAGTGTGGTAGATGGTTGGTTCAAGCTCTAGGTCGGGTCACATCAGTGACAAGTGTGGTAGATGGTTGGTTCAAGCACTAGGTCGGGTCACACCAGTGACAAGTGTAGTAGATGGTTGGTTCAAGCACTAGGTCGGGTCACATCAGTGACAAGTGCGGTAGATGGTTGGTTCAAGCACTAGGTCGGGTCACACCAGTGACAAGTGTAGTAGATGGTTGGTTCAAGCACTAGATCGGGTCACACCAGTGACAAGTGTAGTAGATGGTTGGTTCAAGCTCTAGGTCGGGTCACATCAGTGACAAGTGTGGTAGATGGTTGGTTCAAACACTAGGTCGGGTCACACCAGTGACAAATGTAGTAGATGGTTGGTTCAAGCTCTAGGTCGGGTCACACCAGTGACAAGTGTGGTAGATGGTTGGTTCAAGCTCTAGGTCGGGTCACACCAGTGACAAGTGTGGTAGATGGTTGGTTCAAACACTAGGTCGGGTCACACCAGTGACAAGTGTAGTAGATGGTTGGTTCAAGCTCTAGGTCGGGTCACACCAGTGACAAGTGTAGTAGATGGTTGGTTCAAGCTCTAGGTCGGATCACACCAGTGACAAGTGTAGTAGATGGTTGGTTCAAGCTCCAGGTCGGGTCACATCAGTGACAAGTGTGGTAGATGGTTGGTTCAAGCTCTAGGTCGGGTCACACCAGTGACAAGTGTGGTAGATGGTTGGTTCAAACACTAGGTCGGGTCACACCAGTGACAAGTGTAGTAGATGGTTGGTTCAAGCTCTAGGTCGGGTCACATCAGTGACAAGTGCGGTAGATGGTTGGTTCAAGCTCTAGGTCGGGTCACATCAGTGACAAGTGTGGTAGATGGTTGGTTCAAGCACTAGGTCGGGTCACATCAGTGACAAGTGTGGTAGATGGTTGGTTCAAGCTCTAGATCGGGTCACATCAGTGACAAGTGTGGTAGATGGTTGGTTCAAGCTCTAGGTCGGGTCACATCAGTGACAAGTGTGGTAGATGGTTGGTTCAAGCTCTAGATCGGGTCACATCAGTGACAAGTGTGGTAGATGGTTGGTTCAAGCACTAGGTCGGGTCACACCAGTGACAAGTGTGGTAGATGGTTGGTTCAAACACTAGGTCGGGTCACACCAGTGACAAGTGTAGTAGATGGTTGGTTCAAGCTCTAGGTCGGGTCACACCAGTGACAAGTGTAGTAGATGGTTGGTTCAAGCTCTAGGTCGGGTCACACCAGTGACAAGTGTAGTAGATGGTTGGTTCAAGCTCTAGGTCGGGTCACATCAGTGACAAGTGTGGTAGATGGTTGGTTCAAGCTCTAGGTCGGGTCACACCAGTGACAAGTGTGGTAGATGGTTGGTTCAAACACTAGGTCGGGTCACACCAGTGACAAGTGTAGTAGATGGTTGGTTCAAGCTCTAGGTCGGGTCACATCAGTGACAAGTGTGGTAGATGGTTGGTTCAAGCTCTAGATCGGGTCACACCAGTGATAAGTGTAGTAGATGGTTGGTTCAAACACTAGGTCGGGTCACACCAGTGACAAGTGTAGTAGATGGTTGGTTCAAGCTCTAGGTCGGGTCACATCAGTGACAAGTGTGGTAGATGGTTGGTTCAAACACTAGGTCGGGTCACACCAGTGACAAGTGTAGTAGATGGTTGGTTCAAGCTCTAGGTCGGGTCACATCAGTGACAAGTGTGGTAGATGGTTGGTTCAAGCTCTAGGTCGGGTCACACCAGTGACAAGTGTGGTAGATGGTTGGTTCAAACACTAGGTCGGGTCACATCAGTGACAAGTGTAGTAGATGGTTGGTTCAAGCTCTAGGTCGGGTCACACCAGTGACAAGTGTAGTAGATGGTTGGTTCAAGCACTAGGTCGGGTCACACCAGTGACAAGTGTAGTAGATGGTTGGTTCAAGCTCTAGGTCGGGTCACACCAGTGACAAGTGTAGTAGATGGTTGGTTCAAGCACTAGGTCGGGTCACACCAGTGACAAGTGTGGTAGATGGTTGGTTCAAGCACTAGGTCGGGTCACATCAGTGACAAGTGTAGTAGATGGTTGGTTCAAGCACTAGGTCGGGTCACACCAGTGACAAGTGTAGTAGATGGTTGGTTCAAGCTCTAGGTCGGGTCACATCAGTGACAAGTGTAGTAGATGGTTGGTTCAAGCTCTAGGTCGGGTCACACCAGTGACAAGTGTAGTAGATGGTTGGTTCAAGCACTAGGTCGGGTCACACCAGTGACAAGTGTGGTAGATGGTTGGTTCAAGCACTAGGTCGGGTCACACCAGTGACAAGTGTAGTAGATGGTTGGTTCAAGCACTAGGTCGGGTCACACCAGTGACAAGTGTAGTAGATGGTTGGTTCAAGCACTAGGTCGGGTCACATCAGTGACAAGTGTAGTAGATGGTTGGTTCAAGCTCTAGGTCGGGTCACACCAGTGACAAGTGTAGCAGATGGTTGGTTCAAGCACTAGATCGGGTCACACCAGTGACAAGTGTAGTAGATGGTTGGTTCAAGCTCTAGGTCGGGTCACACCAGTGACAAGTGTAGTAGATGGTTGGTTCAAGCACTAGATCGGGTCACACCAGTGACAAGTGTGGTAGATGGTTGGTTCAAGCACTAGGTCGGGTCACACCAGTGACAAGTGTAGTAGATGGTTGGTTCAAGCTCTAGGTCGGGTCACACCAGTGACAAGTGTGGTAGATGGTTGGTTCAAACACTAGGTCGGGTCACATCAGTGACAAGTGTAGTAGATGGTTGGTTCAAGCACTAGATCGGGTCACACCAGTGACAAGTGTAGTAGATGGTTGGTTCAAGCTCTAGGTCGGGTCACATCAGTGACAAGTGTAGTAGATGGTTGGTTCAAGCACTAGATCGGGTCACACCAGTGACAAGTGTAGTAGATGGTTGGTTCAAGCTCTAGGTCGGGTCACATCAGTGACAAGTGTAGTAGATGGTTGGTTCAAGCACTAGGTCGGGTCACACCAGTGACAAGTGTAGTAGATGGTTGGTTCAAGCTCTAGGTCGGGTCACACCAGTGACAAGTGTAGTAGATGGTTGGTTCAAGGTCGGGTCACACCAGTGACAAGTGTAGTAGATGGTTGGTTCAAGCACTAGATCGGGTCACACCAGTGACAAGTGTGGTAGATGGTTGGTTCAAACACTAGGTCGGGTCACATCAGTGACAAGTGTAGTAGATGGTCGGGTCACATCAGTGACAAGTGCGGTAGATGGTTGGTTCAAGCACTAGATCGGGTCACACCAGTGACAAGTGTAGTAGATGGTTGGTTCAAGCTCTAGGTCGGGTCACATCAGTGACGAGTGTGGTAGATGGTTGGTTCAAGCACTAGATCGGGTCACACCAGTGACAAGTGTAGTAGATGGTTGGTTCAAGCTCTAGGTCGGGTCACACCAGTGACAAGTGTAGTAGATGGTTGGTTCAAGCTCTAGGTCGGGTCACATCAGTGACGAGTGTGGTAGATGGTTGGTTCAAACACTAGGTCGGATCACATCAGTGACGAGTGTAGTAGATGGTTGGTTCAAGCTCTAGGTCGGGTCACACCAGTGACAAGTGTAGTAGATGGTTGGTTCAAACACTAGGTCGGGTCACACCAGTGACAAGTGTAGTAGATGGTTGGTTCAAGCTCTAGGTCGGGTCACACCAGTGACAAGTGTAGTAGATGGTTGGTTCAAGCACTAGGTCGGGTCACACCAGTGACAAGTGCGGTAGATGGTTGGTTCAAGCTCTAGATCGGGTCACACCAGTGACAAGTGTGGTAGATGGTTGGTTCAAGCTCTAGATCGGGTCACATCAGTGACAAGTGTGGTAGATGGTTGGTTCAAGCACTAGATCGGGTCACACCAGTGACAAGTGTAGTAGATGGTTGGTTCAAGCACTAGATCGGGTCACACCAGTGACAAGTGTAGTAGATGGTTGGTTCAAGCTCTAGGTCGGGTCACACCAGTGACAAGTGTAGTAGATGGTTGGTTCAAGCTCTAGGTCGGGTCACACCAGTGACAAGTGTAGTAGATGGTTGGTTCAAGCACTAGATCGGGTCACACCAGTGACAAGTGTAGTAGATGGTTGGTTCAAGCACTAGGTCGGGTCACACCAGTGACAAGTGTAGTAGATGGTTGGTTCAAGCTCTAGGTCGGGTCACACCAGTGACGAGTGTAGTAGATGGTTGGTTCAAGCTCTAGGTCGGGTCACACCAGTGACAAGTGTGGTAGATGGTTGGTTCAAGCTCCAGGTCGGGTCACACCAGTGACAAGTGTAGTAGATGGTTGGTTCAAGCACTAGGTCGGGTCACACCAGTGACAAGTGCGGTAGATGGTTGGTTCAAGCTCTAGATCGGGTCACACCAGTGACGAGTGTAGTAGATGGTTGGTTCAAGCACTAGATCGGGTCACACCAGTGAAAAGTGTGGTAGATGGTTGGTTCAAGCACTAGGTCGGGTCACATCAGTGACAAGTGCGGTAGATGGTTGGTTCAAGCACTAGATCGGGTCACACCAGTGACAAGTGTAGTAGATGGTTGGTTCAAGCTCTAGGTCGGGTCACATCAGTGACGAGTGTGGTAGATGGTTGGTTCAAGCACTAGATCGGGTCACACCAGTGACAAGTGTAGTAGATGGTTGGTTCAAGCTCTAGGTCGGGTCACACCAGTGACAAGTGTAATAGATGGTTGGTTCAAGCTCTAGGTCGGGTCACATCAGTGACGAGTGTGGTAGATGGTTGGTTCAAACACTAGGTCGGATCACATCAGTGACGAGTGTAGTAGATGGTTGGTTCAAGCTCTAGGTCGGGTCACACCAGTGACAAGTGTAGTAGATGGTTGGTTCAAACACTAGGTCGGGTCACACCAGTGACAAGTGTAGTAGATGGTTGGTTCAAGCTCTAGGTCGGGTCACACCAGTGACAAGTGTAGTAGATGGTTGGTTCAAGCACTAGGTCGGGTCACACCAGTGACAAGTGCGGTAGATGGTTGGTTCAAGCTCTAGATCGGGTCACACCAGTGACAAGTGTGGTAGATGGTTGGTTCAAGCTCTAGATCGGGTCACATCAGTGACAAGTGTGGTAGATGGTTGGTTCAAGCACTAGATCGGGTCACACCAGTGACAAGTGTAGTAGATGGTTGGTTCAAGCACTAGATCGGGTCACACCAGTGACAAGTGTAGTAGATGGTTGGTTCAAGCTCTAGGTCGGGTCACACCAGTGACAAGTGTAGTAGATGGTTGGTTCAAGCTCTAGGTCGGGTCACACCAGTGACAAGTGTAGTAGATGGTTGGTTCAAGCACTAGATCGGGTCACACCAGTGACAAGTGTAGTAGATGGTTGGTTCAAGCACTAGGTCGGGTCACACCAGTGACAAGTGTAGTAGATGGTTGGTTCAAGCTCTAGGTCGGGTCACACCAGTGACGAGTGTAGTAGATGGTTGGTTCAAGCTCTAGGTCGGGTCACACCAGTGACAAGTGTGGTAGATGGTTGGTTCAAGCTCCAGGTCGGGTCACACCAGTGACAAGTGTAGTAGATGGTTGGTTCAAGCACTAGGTCGGGTCACACCAGTGACAAGTGCGGTAGATGGTTGGTTCAAGCTCTAGATCGGGTCACACCAGTGACGAGTGTAGTAGATGGTTGGTTCAAGCACTAGATCGGGTCACACCAGTGAAAAGTGTGGTAGATGGTTGGTTCAAGCACTAGGTCGGGTCACATCAGTGACAAGTGTGGTAGATGGTTGGTTCAAGCTCTAGATCGGGTCACACCAGTGACAAGTGTGGTAGATGGTTGGTTCAAGCACTAGGTCGGGTCACATCAGTGACAAGTGTGGTAGATGGTTGGTTCAAGCTCTAGGTCGGGTCACACCAGTGACAAGTGTAGTAGATGGTTGGTTCAAGCACTAGATCGGGTCACACCAGTGACAAGTGTGGTAGATGGTTGGTTCAAGCTCTAGGTCGGGTCACACCAGTGACAAGTGTGGTAGATGGTTGGTTCAAACACTAGGTCGGGTCACACCAGTGACAAGTGTAGTAGATGGTTGGTTCAAGCTCTAGGTCGGGTCACACCAGTGACAAGTGTAGTAGATGGTTGGTTCAAGCTCTAGGTCGGATCACACCAGTGACAAGTGTAGTAGATGGTTGGTTCAAGCTCTAGGTCGGGTCACATCAGTGACAAGTGTGGTAGATGGTTGGTTCAAGCTCTAGGTCGGGTCACACCAGTGACAAGTGTGGTAGATGGTTGGTTCAAACACTAGGTCGGGTCACACCAGTGACAAGTGTAGTAGATGGTTGGTTCAAGCTCTAGGTCGGGTCACATCAGTGACAAGTGTGGTAGATGGTTGGTTCAAGCTCTAGATCGGGTCACATCAGTGACAAGTGTGGTAGATGGTTGGTTCAAGCTCTAGGTCGGGTCACATCAGTGACAAGTGTGGTAGATGGTTGGTTCAAGCTCTAGATCGGGTCACATCAGTGACAAGTGTGGTAGATGGTTGGTTCAAACACTAGGTCGGGTCACACCAGTGACAAGTGTGGTAGATGGTTGGTTCAAACACTAGGTCGGGTCACACCAGTGACAAGTGTAGTAGATGGTTGGTTCAAGCTCTAGGTCGGGTCACACCAGTGACAAGTGTAGTAGATGGTTGGTTCAAGCTCTAGGTCGGGTCACACCAGTGACAAGTGTAGTAGATGGTTGGTTCAAGCTCTAGGTCGGGTCACATCAGTGACAAGTGTGGTAGATGGTTGGTTCAAGCTCTAGGTCGGGTCACACCAGTGACAAGTGTGGTAGATGGTTGGTTCAAACACTAGGTCGGGTCACACCAGTGACAAGTGTAGTAGATGGTTGGTTCAAGCTCTAGGTCGGGTCACATCAGTGACAAGTGTGGTAGATGGTTGGTTCAAGCTCTAGATCGGGTCACACCAGTGACAAGTGTAGTAGATGGTTGGTTCAAACACTAGGTCGGGTCACACCAGTGACAAGTGTAGTAGATGGTTGGTTCAAGCTCTAGGTCGGGTCACATCAGTGACAAGTGTGGTAGATGGTTGGTTCAAACACTAGGTCGGGTCACACCAGTGACAAGTGTAGTAGATGGTTGGTTCAAGCTCTAGGTCGGGTCACATCAGTGACAAGTGTGGTAGATGGTTGGTTCAAGCTCTAGGTCGGGTCACACCAGTGACAAGTGTGGTAGATGGTTGGTTCAAACACTAGGTCGGGTCACATCAGTGACAAGTGTAGTAGATGGTTGGTTCAAGCTCTAGGTCGGGTCACACCAGTGACAAGTGTAGTAGATGGTTGGTTCAAGCACTAGGTCGGGTCACACCAGTGACAAGTGTAGTAGATGGTTGGTTCAAGCTCTAGGTCGGGTCACACCAGTGACAAGTGTAGTAGATGGTTGGTTCAAGCACTAGGTCGGGTCACACCAGTGACAAGTGTGGTAGATGGTTGGTTCAAGCACTAGGTCGGGTCACATCAGTGACAAGTGTAGTAGATGGTTGGTTCAAGCACTAGGTCGGGTCACACCAGTGACAAGTGTAGTAGATGGTTGGTTCAAGCTCTAGGTCGGGTCACATCAGTGACAAGTGTAGTAGATGGTTGGTTCAAGCTCTAGGTCGGGTCACACCAGTGACAAGTGTAGTAGATGGTTGGTTCAAGCACTAGGTCGGGTCACACCAGTGACAAGTGTGGTAGATGGTTGGTTCAAGCACTAGGTCGGGTCACACCAGTGACAAGTGTAGTAGATGGTTGGTTCAAGCACTAGGTCGGGTCACACCAGTGACAAGTGTAGTAGATGGTTGGTTCAAGCACTAGGTCGGGTCACATCAGTGACAAGTGTAGTAGATGGTTGGTTCAAGCTCTAGGTCGGGTCACACCAGTGACAAGTGTAGTAGATGGTTGGTTCAAACACTAGGTCGGGTCACATCAGTGACAAGTGTAGTAGATGGTTGGTTCAAGCTCTAGGTCGGGTCACACCAGTGACAAGTGTAGTAGATGGTTGGTTCAAGCTCTAGGTCGGGTCACACCAGTGACAAGTGTAGTAGATGGTTGGTTCAAGCACTAGATCGGGTCACACCAGTGACAAGTGTAGTAGATGGTTGGTTCAAGCTCTAGGTCGGGTCACACCAGTGACAAGTGTAGTAGATGGTTGGTTCAAGCACTAGATCGGGTCACACCAGTGACAAGTGTGGTAGATGGTTGGTTCAAGCACTAGGTCGGGTCACACCAGTGACAAGTGTAGTAGATGGTTGGTTCAAGCACTAGATCGGGTCACACCAGTGACAAGTGTAGTAGATGGTTGGTTCAAGCTCTAGGTCGGGTCACACCAGTGACAAGTGTAGTAGATGGTTGGTTCAAGCACTAGATCGGGTCACACCAGTGACAAGTGTGGTAGATGGTTGGTTCAAGCACTAGGTCGGGTCACACCAGTGACAAGTGTAGTAGATGGTTGGTTCAAGCTCTAGGTCGGGTCACACCAGTGACAAGTGTGGTAGATGGTTGGTTCAAACACTAGGTCGGGTCACATCAGTGACAAGTGTAGTAGATGGTTGGTTCAAGCACTAGATCGGGTCACACCAGTGACAAGTGTAGTAGATGGTTGGTTCAAGCTCTAGGTCGGGTCACATCAGTGACAAGTGTAGTAGATGGTTGGTTCAAGCACTAGATCGGGTCACACCAGTGACAAGTGTAGTAGATGGTTGGTTCAAGCTCTAGGTCGGGTCACATCAGTGACAAGTGTAGTAGATGGTTGGTTCAAGCACTAGGTCGGGTCACACCAGTGACAAGTGTAGTAGATGGTTGGTTCAAGCTCTAGGTCGGGTCACACCAGTGACAAGTGTAGTAGATGGTTGGTTCAAGCTCTAGGTCGGGTCACATCAGTGACAAGTGTAGTAGATGGTTGGTTCAAGCACTAGATCGGGTCACACCAGTGACAAGTGTGGTAGATGGTTGGTTCAAACACTAGGTCGGGTCACATCAGTGACAAGTGTAGTAGATGGTCGGGTCACATCAGTGACAAGTGCGGTAGATGGTTGGTTCAAGCACTAGATCGGGTCACACCAGTGACAAGTGTAGTAGATGGTTGGTTCAAGCTCTAGGTCGGGTCACATCAGTGACGAGTGTGGTAGATGGTTGGTTCAAGCACTAGATCGGGTCACACCAGTGACAAGTGTAGTAGATGGTTGGTTCAAGCTCTAGGTCGGGTCACACCAGTGACAAGTGTAGTAGATGGTTGGTTCAAGCTCTAGGTCGGGTCACATCAGTGACGAGTGTGGTAGATGGTTGGTTCAAACACTAGGTCGGATCACATCAGTGACGAGTGTAGTAGATGGTTGGTTCAAGCTCTAGGTCGGGTCACACCAGTGACAAGTGTAGTAGATGGTTGGTTCAAACACTAGGTCGGGTCACACCAGTGACAAGTGTAGTAGATGGTTGGTTCAAGCTCTAGGTCGGGTCACACCAGTGACAAGTGTAGTAGATGGTTGGTTCAAGCACTAGGTCGGGTCACACCAGTGACAAGTGCGGTAGATGGTTGGTTCAAGCTCTAGATCGGGTCACACCAGTGACAAGTGTGGTAGATGGTTGGTTCAAGCTCTAGATCGGGTCACATCAGTGACAAGTGTGGTAGATGGTTGGTTCAAGCACTAGATCGGGTCACACCAGTGACAAGTGTAGTAGATGGTTGGTTCAAGCACTAGATCGGGTCACACCAGTGACAAGTGTAGTAGATGGTTGGTTCAAGCTCTAGGTCGGGTCACACCAGTGACAAGTGTAGTAGATGGTTGGTTCAAGCTCTAGGTCGGGTCACACCAGTGACAAGTGTAGTAGATGGTTGGTTCAAGCACTAGATCGGGTCACACCAGTGACAAGTGTAGTAGATGGTTGGTTCAAGCACTAGGTCGGGTCACACCAGTGACAAGTGTAGTAGATGGTTGGTTCAAGCTCTAGGTCGGGTCACACCAGTGACGAGTGTAGTAGATGGTTGGTTCAAGCTCTAGGTCGGGTCACACCAGTGACAAGTGTGGTAGATGGTTGGTTCAAGCTCCAGGTCGGGTCACACCAGTGACAAGTGTAGTAGATGGTTGGTTCAAGCACTAGGTCGGGTCACACCAGTGACAAGTGCGGTAGATGGTTGGTTCAAGCTCTAGATCGGGTCACACCAGTGACGAGTGTAGTAGATGGTTGGTTCAAGCACTAGATCGGGTCACACCAGTGACAAGTGTGGTAGATGGTTGGTTCAAGCACTAGGTCGGGTCACATCAGTGACAAGTGTGGTAGATGGTTGGTTCAAGCTCTAGATCGGGTCACACCAGTGACAAGTGTGGTAGATGGTTGGTTCAAGCACTAGGTCGGGTCACATCAGTGACAAGTGTGGTAGATGGTTGGTTCAAGCTCTAGGTCGGGTCACACCAGTGACAAGTGTAGTAGATGGTTGGTTCAAGCTCTAGGTCGGGTCACACCAGTGACAAGTGTAGTAGATGGTTGGTTCAAGCACTAGATCGGGTCACACCAGTGACAAGTGTGGTAGATGGTTGGTTCAAGCACTAGGTCGGGTCACACCAGTGACAAGTGTAGTAGATGGTTGGTTCAAGCACTAGATCGGGTCACACCAGTGACAAGTGTAGTAGATGGTTGGTTCAAGCTCTAGGTCGGGTCACACCAGTGACAAGTGTAGTAGATGGTTGGTTCAAGCACTAGATCGGGTCACACCAGTGACAAGTGTGGTAGATGGTTGGTTCAAGCACTAGGTCGGGTCACACCAGTGACAAGTGTAGTAGATGGTTGGTTCAAGCTCTAGGTCGGGTCACACCAGTGACAAGTGTGGTAGATGGTTGGTTCAAACACTAGGTCGGGTCACATCAGTGACAAGTGTAGTAGATGGTTGGTTCAAGCACTAGATCGGGTCACACCAGTGACAAGTGTAGTAGATGGTTGGTTCAAGCTCTAGGTCGGGTCACATCAGTGACAAGTGTAGTAGATGGTTGGTTCAAGCACTAGATCGGGTCACACCAGTGACAAGTGTAGTAGATGGTTGGTTCAAGCTCTAGGTCGGGTCACATCAGTGACAAGTGTAGTAGATGGTTGGTTCAAGCACTAGGTCGGGTCACACCAGTGACAAGTGTAGTAGATGGTTGGTTCAAGCTCTAGGTCGGGTCACACCAGTGACAAGTGTAGTAGATGGTTGGTTCAAGCTCTAGGTCGGGTCACATCAGTGACAAGTGTAGTAGATGGTTGGTTCAAGCACTAGATCGGGTCACACCAGTGACAAGTGTGGTAGATGGTTGGTTCAAACACTAGGTCGGGTCACATCAGTGACAAGTGTAGTAGATGGTCGGGTCACATCAGTGACAAGTGCGGTAGATGGTTGGTTCAAGCACTAGATCGGGTCACACCAGTGACAAGTGTAGTAGATGGTTGGTTCAAGCTCTAGGTCGGGTCACATCAGTGACGAGTGTGGTAGATGGTTGGTTCAAGCACTAGATCGGGTCACACCAGTGACAAGTGTAGTAGATGGTTGGTTCAAGCTCTAGGTCGGGTCACACCAGTGACAAGTGTAGTAGATGGTTGGTTCAAGCTCTAGGTCGGGTCACATCAGTGACGAGTGTGGTAGATGGTTGGTTCAAACACTAGGTCGGATCACATCAGTGACGAGTGTAGTAGATGGTTGGTTCAAGCTCTAGGTCGGGTCACACCAGTGACAAGTGTAGTAGATGGTTGGTTCAAACACTAGGTCGGGTCACACCAGTGACAAGTGTAGTAGATGGTTGGTTCAAGCTCTAGGTCGGGTCACACCAGTGACAAGTGTAGTAGATGGTTGGTTCAAGCACTAGGTCGGGTCACACCAGTGACAAGTGCGGTAGATGGTTGGTTCAAGCTCTAGATCGGGTCACACCAGTGACAAGTGTGGTAGATGGTTGGTTCAAGCTCTAGATCGGGTCACATCAGTGACAAGTGTGGTAGATGGTTGGTTCAAGCACTAGATCGGGTCACACCAGTGACAAGTGTAGTAGATGGTTGGTTCAAGCACTAGATCGGGTCACACCAGTGACAAGTGTAGTAGATGGTTGGTTCAAGCTCTAGGTCGGGTCACACCAGTGACAAGTGTAGTAGATGGTTGGTTCAAGCTCTAGGTCGGGTCACACCAGTGACAAGTGTAGTAGATGGTTGGTTCAAGCACTAGATCGGGTCACACCAGTGACAAGTGTAGTAGATGGTTGGTTCAAGCACTAGGTCGGGTCACACCAGTGACAAGTGTAGTAGATGGTTGGTTCAAGCTCTAGGTCGGGTCACACCAGTGACGAGTGTAGTAGATGGTTGGTTCAAGCTCTAGGTCGGGTCACACCAGTGACAAGTGTGGTAGATGGTTGGTTCAAGCTCCAGGTCGGGTCACACCAGTGACAAGTGTAGTAGATGGTTGGTTCAAGCACTAGGTCGGGTCACACCAGTGACAAGTGCGGTAGATGGTTGGTTCAAGCTCTAGATCGGGTCACACCAGTGACGAGTGTAGTAGATGGTTGGTTCAAGCACTAGATCGGGTCACACCAGTGACAAGTGTGGTAGATGGTTGGTTCAAGCACTAGGTCGGGTCACATCAGTGACAAGTGTGGTAGATGGTTGGTTCAAGCTCTAGATCGGGTCACACCAGTGACAAGTGTGGTAGATGGTTGGTTCAAGCACTAGGTCGGGTCACATCAGTGACAAGTGTGGTAGATGGTTGGTTCAAGCTCTAGGTCGGGTCACACCAGTGACAAGTGTAGTAGATGGTTGGTTCAAGCACTAGATCGGGTCACACCAGTGACAAGTGCGGTAGATGGTTGGTTCAAGCACTAGGTCGGGTCACATCAGTGACAAGTGTGGTAGATGGTTGGTTCAAGCTCTAGATCGGGTCACATCAGTGACAAGTGTGGTAGATGGTTGGTTCAAGCACTAGATCGGGTCACACCAGTGACAAGTGTAGTAGATGGTTGGTTCAAGCACTAGATCGGGTCACACCAGTGACAAGTGTAGTAGATGGTTGGTTCAAGCACTAGGTCGGGTCACACCAGTGACAAGTGCGGTAGATGGTTGGTTCAAGCTCTAGATCGGGTCACATCAGTGACAAGTGTGGTAGATGGTTGGTTCAAGCTCTAGATCGGGTCACATCAGTGACAAGTGTGGTAGATGGTTGGTTCAAGCACTAGATCGGGTCACACCAGTGACAAGTGTAGTAGATGGTTGGTTCAAGCACTAGATCGGGTCACACCAGTGACAAGTGTAGTAGATGGTTGGTTCAAGCTCTAGGTCGGGTCACATCAGTGACAAGTGTAGTAGATGGTTGGTTCAAGCACTAGATCGGGTCACATCAGTGACAAGTGTAGTAGATGGTTGGTTCAAGCACTAGGTCGGGTCACACCAGTGACAAGTGTAGTAGATGGTTGGTTCAAGCTCTAGGTCGGGTCACACCAGTGACAAGTGTAGTAGATGGTTGGTTCAAGCACTAGATCGGGTCACACCAGTGACAAGTGTAGTAGATGGTTGGTTCAAGCACTAGGTCGGGTCACACCAGTGACAAGTGTGGTAGATGGTTGGTTCAAGCTCTAGGTCGGGTCACATCAGTGACAAGTGTGGTAGATGGTTGGTTCAAGCACTAGATCGGGTCACACCAGTGACAAGTGTAGTAGATGGTTGGTTCAAGCACTAGATCGGGTCACACCAGTGACAAGTGTAGTAGATGGTTGGTTCAAGCACTAGGTCGGGTCACACCAGTGACAAGTGTAGTAGATGGTTGGTTCAAGCTCTAGGTCGGGTCACACCAGTGACAAGTGTGGTAGATGGTTGGTTCAAGCTCTAGGTCGGGTCACATCAGTGACGAGTGTAGTAGATGGTTGGTTCAAACACTAGATCGGGTCACACCAGTGACAAGTGTGGTAGATGGTTGGTTCAAGCACTAGGTCGGGTCACACCAGTGACAAGTGCGGTAGATGGTTGGTTCAAACACTAGGTCGGATCACACCAGTGACGAGTGTAGTAGATGGTTGGTTCAAGCTCTAGGTCGGGTCACACCAGTGACGAGTGTAGTAGATGGTTGGTTCAAGCTCTAGGTTGGGTCACACCAGTGACAAGTGTGGTAGATGGTTGGTTCAAGCTCTAGGTCGGGTCACACCAGTGACAAGTGTAGTAGATGGTTGGTTCAATCTCTAGATCGGGTCACATCAGTGACAAGTGTGGTAGATGGTTGGTTCAAGCACTAGATCGGGTCACACCAGTGACAAGTGTAGTAGATGGTTGGTTCAAGCTCTAGATCGGGTCACACCAGTGACAAGTGTAGTAGATGGTTGGTTCAAGCACTAGGTCGGGTCACACCAGTGACGAGTGTAGTAGATGGTTGGTTCAAGCTCTAGGTCGGGTCACATCAGTGACAAGTGCGGTAGATGGTTGGTTCAAGCACTAGGTCGGGTCACACCAGTGACAAGTGTAGTAGATGGTTGGTTCAAGCACTAGATCGGGTCACACCAGTGACAAGTGTAGTAGATGGTTGGTTCAAGCTCTAGGTCGGGTCACACCAGTGACAAGTGTAGTAGATGGTTGGTTCAAGCACTAGATCGGGTCACACCAGTGACAAGTGTAGTAGATGGTTGGTTCAAGCTCTAGGTCGGGTCACACCAGTGACAAGTGTAGTAGATGGTTGGTTCAAGCTCTAGGTCGGGTCACACCAGTGACAAGTGTAGTAGATGGTTGGTTCAAGCTCTAGGTCGGGTCACACCAGTGACAAGTGTAGTAGATGGTTGGTTCAAGCACTAGGTCGGGTCACACCAGTGACAAGTGTAGTAGATGGTTGGTTCAAGCTCTAGGTCGGGTCACACCAGTGACAAGTGTGGTAGATGGTTGGTTCAAACACTAGGTCGGGTCACATCAGTGACAAGTGTAGTAGATGGTTGGTTCAAGCTCTAGGTCGGGTCACACCAGTGACAAGTGTAGTAGATGGTTGGTTCAAGCACTAGATCGGGTCACACCAGTGACAAGTGTGGTAGATGGTTGGTTCAAGCACTAGGTCGGGTCACACCAGTGACAAGTGTGGTAGATGGTTGGTTCAAACACTAGGTCGGGTCACACCAGTGACAAGTGTAGTAGATGGTTGGTTCAAGCTCTAGGTCGGGTCACATCAGTGACAAGTGTGGTAGATGGTTGGTTCAAGCTCTAGATCGGGTCACATCAGTGACAAGTGTGGTAGATGGTTGGTTCAAGCTCTAGGTCGGGTCACATCAGTGACAAGTGTGGTAGATGGTTGGTTCAAGCTCTAGATCGGGTCACATCAGTGACAAGTGTGGTAGATGGTTGGTTCAAACACTAGGTCGGGTCACACCAGTGACAAGTGTGGTAGATGGTTGGTTCAAACACTAGGTCGGGTCACACCAGTGACAAGTGTAGTAGATGGTTGGTTCAAGCTCTAGGTCGGGTCACACCAGTGACAAGTGTAGTAGATGGTTGGTTCAAGCTCTAGGTCGGGTCACACCAGTGACAAGTGTAGTAGATGGTTGGTTCAAGCTCTAGGTCGGGTCACATCAGTGACAAGTGTGGTAGATGGTTGGTTCAAGCTCTAGGTCGGGTCACACCAGTGACAAGTGTGGTAGATGGTTGGTTCAAACACTAGGTCGGGTCACACCAGTGACAAGTGTAGTAGATGGTTGGTTCAAGCTCTAGGTCGGGTCACATCAGTGACAAGTGTGGTAGATGGTTGGTTCAAGCTCTAGATCGGGTCACACCAGTGATAAGTGTAGTAGATGGTTGGTTCAAACACTAGGTCGGGTCACACCAGTGACAAGTGTAGTAGATGGTTGGTTCAAGCTCTAGGTCGGGTCACATCAGTGACAAGTGTGGTAGATGGTTGGTTCAAACACTAGGTCGGGTCACACCAGTGACAAGTGTAGTAGATGGTTGGTTCAAGCTCTAGGTCGGGTCACATCAGTGACAAGTGTGGTAGATGGTTGGTTCAAGCTCTAGGTCGGGTCACACCAGTGACAAGTGTGGTAGATGGTTGGTTCAAACACTAGGTCGGGTCACATCAGTGACAAGTGTAGTAGATGGTTGGTTCAAGCTCTAGGTCGGGTCACACCAGTGACAAGTGTAGTAGATGGTTGGTTCAAGCACTAGGTCGGGTCACACCAGTGACAAGTGTAGTAGATGGTTGGTTCAAGCTCTAGGTCGGGTCACACCAGTGACAAGTGTAGTAGATGGTTGGTTCAAGCACTAGGTCGGGTCACACCAGTGACAAGTGTGGTAGATGGTTGGTTCAAGCACTAGGTCGGGTCACATCAGTGACAAGTGTAGTAGATGGTTGGTTCAAGCACTAGGTCGGGTCACACCAGTGACAAGTGTAGTAGATGGTTGGTTCAAGCTCTAGGTCGGGTCACATCAGTGACAAGTGTAGTAGATGGTTGGTTCAAGCTCTAGGTCGGGTCACACCAGTGACAAGTGTAGTAGATGGTTGGTTCAAGCACTAGGTCGGGTCACACCAGTGACAAGTGTGGTAGATGGTTGGTTCAAGCACTAGGTCGGGTCACACCAGTGACAAGTGTAGTAGATGGTTGGTTCAAGCACTAGGTCGGGTCACACCAGTGACAAGTGTAGTAGATGGTTGGTTCAAGCACTAGGTCGGGTCACATCAGTGACAAGTGTAGTAGATGGTTGGTTCAAGCTCTAGGTCGGGTCACACCAGTGACAAGTGTAGTAGATGGTTGGTTCAAACACTAGGTCGGGTCACATCAGTGACAAGTGTAGTAGATGGTTGGTTCAAGCTCTAGGTCGGGTCACACCAGTGACAAGTGTAGTAGATGGTTGGTTCAAGCACTAGATCGGGTCACACCAGTGACAAGTGTAGTAGATGGTTGGTTCAAGCTCTAGGTCGGGTCACACCAGTGACAAGTGTAGTAGATGGTTGGTTCAAGCACTAGATCGGGTCACACCAGTGACAAGTGTGGTAGATGGTTGGTTCAAGCACTAGGTCGGGTCACACCAGTGACAAGTGTAGTAGATGGTTGGTTCAAGCTCTAGGTCGGGTCACACCAGTGACAAGTGTGGTAGATGGTTGGTTCAAACACTAGGTCGGGTCACATCAGTGACAAGTGTAGTAGATGGTTGGTTCAAGCACTAGATCGGGTCACACCAGTGACAAGTGTAGTAGATGGTTGGTTCAAGCTCTAGGTCGGGTCACATCAGTGACAAGTGTAGTAGATGGTTGGTTCAAGCACTAGATCGGGTCACACCAGTGACAAGTGTAGTAGATGGTTGGTTCAAGCTCTAGGTCGGGTCACATCAGTGACAAGTGTAGTAGATGGTTGGTTCAAGCACTAGGTCGGGTCACACCAGTGACAAGTGTAGTAGATGGTTGGTTCAAGCTCTAGGTCGGGTCACACCAGTGACAAGTGTAGTAGATGGTTGGTTCAAGCTCTAGGTCGGGTCACATCAGTGACAAGTGTAGTAGATGGTTGGTTCAAGCACTAGATCGGGTCACACCAGTGACAAGTGTGGTAGATGGTTGGTTCAAACACTAGGTCGGGTCACATCAGTGACAAGTGTAGTAGATGGTCGGGTCACATCAGTGACAAGTGCGGTAGATGGTTGGTTCAAGCACTAGATCGGGTCACACCAGTGACAAGTGTAGTAGATGGTTGGTTCAAGCTCTAGGTCGGGTCACATCAGTGACGAGTGTGGTAGATGGTTGGTTCAAGCACTAGATCGGGTCACACCAGTGACAAGTGTAGTAGATGGTTGGTTCAAGCTCTAGGTCGGGTCACACCAGTGACAAGTGTAGTAGATGGTTGGTTCAAGCTCTAGGTCGGGTCACATCAGTGACGAGTGTGGTAGATGGTTGGTTCAAACACTAGGTCGGATCACATCAGTGACGAGTGTAGTAGATGGTTGGTTCAAGCTCTAGGTCGGGTCACACCAGTGACAAGTGTAGTAGATGGTTGGTTCAAACACTAGGTCGGGTCACACCAGTGACAAGTGTAGTAGATGGTTGGTTCAAGCTCTAGGTCGGGTCACACCAGTGACAAGTGTAGTAGATGGTTGGTTCAAGCACTAGGTCGGGTCACACCAGTGACAAGTGCGGTAGATGGTTGGTTCAAGCTCTAGATCGGGTCACACCAGTGACAAGTGTGGTAGATGGTTGGTTCAAGCTCTAGATCGGGTCACATCAGTGACAAGTGTGGTAGATGGTTGGTTCAAGCACTAGATCGGGTCACACCAGTGACAAGTGTAGTAGATGGTTGGTTCAAGCACTAGATCGGGTCACACCAGTGACAAGTGTAGTAGATGGTTGGTTCAAGCTCTAGGTCGGGTCACACCAGTGACAAGTGTAGTAGATGGTTGGTTCAAGCTCTAGGTCGGGTCACACCAGTGACAAGTGTAGTAGATGGTTGGTTCAAGCACTAGATCGGGTCACACCAGTGACAAGTGTAGTAGATGGTTGGTTCAAGCACTAGGTCGGGTCACACCAGTGACAAGTGTAGTAGATGGTTGGTTCAAGCTCTAGGTCGGGTCACACCAGTGACGAGTGTAGTAGATGGTTGGTTCAAGCTCTAGGTCGGGTCACACCAGTGACAAGTGTGGTAGATGGTTGGTTCAAGCTCCAGGTCGGGTCACACCAGTGACAAGTGTAGTAGATGGTTGGTTCAAGCACTAGGTCGGGTCACACCAGTGACAAGTGCGGTAGATGGTTGGTTCAAGCTCTAGATCGGGTCACACCAGTGACGAGTGTAGTAGATGGTTGGTTCAAGCACTAGATCGGGTCACACCAGTGACAAGTGTGGTAGATGGTTGGTTCAAGCACTAGGTCGGGTCACATCAGTGACAAGTGTGGTAGATGGTTGGTTCAAGCTCTAGATCGGGTCACACCAGTGACAAGTGTGGTAGATGGTTGGTTCAAGCACTAGGTCGGGTCACATCAGTGACAAGTGTGGTAGATGGTTGGTTCAAGCTCTAGGTCGGGTCACACCAGTGACAAGTGTAGTAGATGGTTGGTTCAAGCACTAGATCGGGTCACACCAGTGACAAGTGCGGTAGATGGTTGGTTCAAGCACTAGGTCGGGTCACATCAGTGACAAGTGTGGTAGATGGTTGGTTCAAGCTCTAGATCGGGTCACATCAGTGACAAGTGTGGTAGATGGTTGGTTCAAGCACTAGATCGGGTCACACCAGTGACAAGTGTAGTAGATGGTTGGTTCAAGCACTAGATCGGGTCACACCAGTGACAAGTGTAGTAGATGGTTGGTTCAAGCACTAGGTCGGGTCACACCAGTGACAAGTGCGGTAGATGGTTGGTTCAAGCTCTAGATCGGGTCACATCAGTGACAAGTGTGGTAGATGGTTGGTTCAAGCTCTAGATCGGGTCACATCAGTGACAAGTGTGGTAGATGGTTGGTTCAAGCACTAGATCGGGTCACACCAGTGACAAGTGTAGTAGATGGTTGGTTCAAGCACTAGATCGGGTCACACCAGTGACAAGTGTAGTAGATGGTTGGTTCAAGCTCTAGGTCGGGTCACATCAGTGACAAGTGTAGTAGATGGTTGGCTCAAGCACTAGATCGGGTCACATCAGTGACAAGTGTAGTAGATGGTTGGTTCAAGCACTAGGTCGGGTCACACCAGTGACAAGTGTAGTAGATGGTTGGTTCAAGCTCTAGGTCGGGTCACACCAGTGACAAGTGTAGTAGATGGTTGGTTCAAGCACTAGATCGGGTCACACCAGTGACAAGTGTAGTAGATGGTTGGTTCAAGCACTAGGTCGGGTCACACCAGTGACAAGTGTGGTAGATGGTTGGTTCAAGCTCTAGGTCGGGTCACATCAGTGACAAGTGTGGTAGATGGTTGGTTCAAGCACTAGATCGGGTCACACCAGTGACAAGTGTAGTAGATGGTTGGTTCAAGCACTAGATCGGGTCACACCAGTGACAAGTGTAGTAGATGGTTGGTTCAAGCACTAGGTCGGGTCACACCAGTGACAAGTGTAGTAGATGGTTGGTTCAAGCTCTAGGTCGGGTCACACCAGTGACAAGTGTGGTAGATGGTTGGTTCAAGCTCTAGGTCGGGTCACATCAGTGACGAGTGTAGTAGATGGTTGGTTCAAACACTAGATCGGGTCACACCAGTGACAAGTGTGGTAGATGGTTGGTTCAAGCACTAGGTCGGGTCACACCAGTGACAAGTGCGGTAGATGGTTGGTTCAAACACTAGGTCGGATCACACCAGTGACGAGTGTAGTAGATGGTTGGTTCAAGCTCTAGGTCGGGTCACACCAGTGACGAGTGTAGTAGATGGTTGGTTCAAGCTCTAGGTTGGGTCACACCAGTGACAAGTGTGGTAGATGGTTGGTTCAAGCTCTAGGTCGGGTCACACCAGTGACAAGTGTAGTAGATGGTTGGTTCAATCTCTAGATCGGGTCACATCAGTGACAAGTGTGGTAGATGGTTGGTTCAAGCACTAGATCGGGTCACACCAGTGACAAGTGTAGTAGATGGTTGGTTCAAGCTCTAGATCGGGTCACACCAGTGACAAGTGTAGTAGATGGTTGGTTCAAGCACTAGGTCGGGTCACACCAGTGACGAGTGTAGTAGATGGTTGGTTCAAGCTCTAGGTCGGGTCACATCAGTGACAAGTGCGGTAGATGGTTGGTTCAAGCACTAGGTCGGGTCACACCAGTGACAAGTGTAGTAGATGGTTGGTTCAAGCACTAGATCGGGTCACACCAGTGACAAGTGTAGTAGATGGTTGGTTCAAGCTCTAGGTCGGGTCACACCAGTGACAAGTGTAGTAGATGGTTGGTTCAAGCACTAGATCGGGTCACACCAGTGACAAGTGTAGTAGATGGTTGGTTCAAGCTCTAGGTCGGGTCACACCAGTGACAAGTGTAGTAGATGGTTGGTTCAAGCTCTAGGTCGGGTCACACCAGTGACAAGTGTAGTAGATGGTTGGTTCAAGCTCTAGGTCGGGTCACACCAGTGACAAGTGTAGTAGATGGTTGGTTCAAGCACTAGGTCGGGTCACACCAGTGACAAGTGTAGTAGATGGTTGGTTCAAGCTCTAGGTCGGGTCACACCAGTGACAAGTGTGGTAGATGGTTGGTTCAAACACTAGGTCGGGTCACATCAGTGACAAGTGTAGTAGATGGTTGGTTCAAGCTCTAGGTCGGATCACACCAGTGACAAGTGTAGTAGATGGTTGGTTCAAGCACTAGATCGGGTCACACCAGTGACAAGTGTGGTAGATGGTTGGTTCAAGCACTAGGTCGGGTCACACCAGTGACAAGTGTGGTAGATGGTTGGTTCAAACACTAGGTCGGGTCACACCAGTGACAAGTGTAGTAGATGGTTGGTTCAAGCTCTAGGTCGGGTCACACCAGTGACAAGTGTAGTAGATGGTTGGTTCAAGCTCTAGGTCGGGTCACACCAGTGACAAGTGTAGTAGATGGTTGGTTCAAGCACTAGGTCGGGTCACACCAGTGACAAGTGTAGTAGATGGTTGGTTCAAGCTCTAGGTCGGGTCACACCAGTGACAAGTGTAGTAGATGGTTGGTTCAAGCTCTAGGTCGGGTCACACCAGTGACAAGTGTGGTAGATGGTTGGTTCAAACACTAGGTCGGGTCACATCAGTGACAAGTGTAGTAGATGGTTGGTTCAAGCTCTAGGTCGGGTCACACCAGTGACAAGTGTAGTAGATGGTTGGTTCAAGCACTAGATCGGGTCACACCAGTGACAAGTGTGGTAGATGGTTGGTTCAAGCACTAGGTCGGGTCACACCAGTGACAAGTGTGGTAGATGGTTGGTTCAAACACTAGGTCGGGTCACATCAGTGACAAGTGTAGTAGATGGTTGGTTCAAGCACTAGATCGGGTCACACCAGTGACAAGTGTAGTAGATGGTTGGTTCAAGCACTAGATCGGGTCACACCAGTGACAAGTGTAGTAGATGGTTGGTTCAAGCTCTAGGTCGGGTCACACCAGTGACAAGTGTAGTAGATGGTTGGTTCAAGCACTAGATCGGGTCACACCAGTGACAAGTGTAGTAGATGGTTGGTTCAAGCACTAGATCGGGTCACATCAGTGACAAGTGTAGTAGATGGTTGGTTCAAGCACTAGATCGGGTCACATCAGTGACAAGTGTAGTAGATGGTTGGTTCAAGCACTAGATCGGGTCACATCAGTGACAAGTGTAGTAGATGGTTGGTTCAAGCTCTAGGTCGGGTCACATCAGTGACAAGTGTAGTAGATGGTTGGTTCAAGCTCTAGGTCGGGTCACACCAGTGACAAGTGTAGTAGATGGTTGGTTCAAGCACTAGGTCGGGTCACACCAGTGACAAGTGTAGTAGATGGTTGGTTCAAGCACTAGGTCGGGTCACACCAGTGACAAGTGTAGTAGATGGTTGGTTCAAGGTCGGGTCACACCAGTGACAAGTGTAGTAGATGGTTGGTTCAAGCTCTAGGTCGGGTCACACCAGTGACAAGTGTAGTAGATGGTTGGTTCAAGCACTAGGTCGGGTCACACCAGTGACAAGTGTAGTAGATGGTTGGTTCAAGCACTAGGTCGGGTCACACCAGTGACAAGTGTAGTAGATGGTTGGTTCAAGGTCGGGTCACACCAGTGACAAGTGTAGTAGATGGTTGGTTCAAGCTCTAGGTCGGGTCACACCAGTGACAAGTGTAGTAGATGGTTGGTTCAAGCACTAGGTCGGGTCACATCAGTGACAAGTGTAGTAGATGGTTGGTTCAAGGTCGGGTCACACCAGTGACAAGTGTAGTAGATGGTTGGTTCAAGCTCTAGGTCGGGTCACACCAGTGACAAGTGTAGTAGATGGTTGGTTCAAGCACTAGGTCGGGTCACACCAGTGACAAGTGTAGTAGATGGTTGGTTCAAGCACTAGGTCGGGTCACACCAGTGACAAGTGTAGTAGATGGTTGGTTCAAGGTCGGGTCACACCAGTGACAAGTGTAGTAGATGGTTGGTTCAAGCTCTAGGTCGGGTCACACCAGTGACAAGTGTAGTAGATGGTTGGTTCAAGCACTAGGTCGGGTCACATCAGTGACAAGTGTAGTAGATGGTTGGTTCAAGCTCTAGGTCGGGTCACACCAGTGACAAGTGTAGTAGATGGTTGGTTCAAGCTCTAGGTCGGGTCACACCAGTGACAAGTGTAGTAGATGGTTGGTTCAAGCTCTAGGTCGGGTCACACCAGTGACAAGTGTAGTAGATGGTTGGTTCAAGCTCTAGGTCGGGTCACACCAGTGACGAGTGTAGTAGATGGTTGGTTCAAGCTCTAGGTCGGGTCACACCAGTGACAAGTGTAGTAGATGGTTGGTTCAAGCTCTAGGTCGGGTCACACCAGTGACGAGTGTAGTAGATGGTTGGTTCAAGCTCTAGGTCGGGTCACACCAGTGACAAGTGTAGTAGATGGTTGGTTCAAGCTCTAGATCGGGTCACATCAGTGACAAGTGTGGTAGATGGTTGGTTCAAGCTCTAGGTCGGGTCACATCAGTGACAAGTGTAGTAGATGGTTGGTTCAAGCACTAGGTCGGGTCACACCAGTGACGAGTGTGGTAGATGGTTGGTTCAAGCACTAGATCGGGTCACATCAGTGACAAGTGTAGTAGATGGTTGGTTCAAGCTCTAGGTCGGGTCACACCAGTGACAAGTGTAGTAGATGGTTGGTTCAAGCTCTAGATCGGGTCACATCAGTGACAAGTGTAGTAGATGGTTGGTTCAAGCTCTAGGTCGGGTCACATCAGTGACAAGTGTAGTAGATGGTTGGTTCAAGCACTAGATCGGGTCACATCAGTGACAAGTGTAGTAGATGGTTGGTTCAAGCTCTAGGTCGGGTCACACCAGTGACAAGTGTAGTAGATGGTTGGTTCAAGCACTAGGTCGGGTCACACCAGTGACAAGTGTAGTAGATGGTTGGTTCAAGCACTAGGTCGGGTCACACCAGTGACAAGTGTAGTAGATGGTTGGTTCAAGCACTAGGTCGGGTCACACCAGTGACGAGTGTAGTAGATGGTTGGTTCAAGCTCTAGGTCGGGTCACACCAGTGACAAGTGTAGTAGATGGTTGGTTCAAGCACTAGATCGGGTCACACCAGTGACAAGTGTAGTAGATGGTTGGTTCAAACACTAGGTCGGGTCACACCAGTGACAAGTGTAGTAGATGGTTGGTTCAAGGTCGGGTCACACCAGTGACAAGTGTGGTAGATGGTTGGTTCAAACACTAGGTCGGGTCACACCAGTGACAAGTGTAGTAGATGGTTGGTTCAAGGTCGGGTCACACCAGTGACAAGTGTGGTAGATGGTTGGTTCAAGCACTAGATCGGGTCACATCAGTGACGAGTGTAGTAGATGGTTGGTTCAAGCTCTAGGTCGGGTCACATCAGTGACGAGTGTAGTAGATGGTTGGTTCAAGCTCTAGGTCGGGTCACACCAGTGACAAGTGTAGTAGATGGTTGGTTCAAACACTAGGTCGGGTCACATCAGTGACAAGTGTGGTAGATGGTTGGTTCAAGCACTAGATCGGGTCACATCAGTGACAAGTGTGGTAGATGGTTGGTTCAAGCACTAGATCGGGTCACATCAGTGACGAGTGTAGTAGATGGTTGGTTCAAGCTCTAGGTCGGGTCACATCAGTGACGAGTGTAGTAGATGGTTGGTTCAAGCTCTAGGTCGGGTCACACCAGTGACAAGTGTAGTAGATGGTTGGTTCAAGCTCTAGGTCGGGTCACATCAGTGACGAGTGTAGTAGATGGTTGGTTCAAGCTCTAGGTCGGGTCACACCAGTGACAAGTGTAGTAGATGGTTGGTTCAAGCTCTAGGTCGGGTCACATCAGTGACGAGTGTAGTAGATGGTTGGTTCAAGCTCTAGGTCGGGTCACATCAGTGACAAGTGTAGTAGATGGTTGGTTCAAGCACTAGATCGGGTCACACCAGTGACAAGTGTAGTAGATGGTTGGTTCAAGCACTAGATCGGGTCACACCAGTGATAAGTGTAGTAGATGGTTGGTTCAAGCACTAGGTCGGGTCACACCAGTGACAAGTGCGGTAGATGGTTGGTTCAAGCTCTAGGTCGGGTCACACCAGTGACAAGTGTAGTAGATGGTTGGTTCAAGCACTAGATCGGGTCACACCAGTGATAAGTGTAGTAGATGGTTGGTTCAAGCACTAGATCGGGTCACACCAGTGATAAGTGTAGTAGATGGTTGGTTCAAGCACTAGGTCGGGTCACACCAGTGACAAGTGCGGTAGATGGTTGGTTCAAGCTCTAGGTCGGGTCACACCAGTGACAAGTGTAGTAGATGGTTGGTTCAAGCACTAGATCGGGTCACACCAGTGATAAGTGTAGTAGATGGTTGGTTCAAGCACTAGGTCGGGTCACACCAGTGACAAGTGTAGTAGATGGTTGGTTCAAGCACTAGATCGGGTCACACCAGTGACAAGTGTAGTAGATGGTTGGTTCAAGCACTAGATCGGGTCACACCAGTGATAAGTGTAGTAGATGGTTGGTTCAAGCACTAGGTCGGGTCACACCAGTGACAAGTGCGGTAGATGGTTGGTTCAAGCACTAGGTCGGGTCACACCAGTGACAAGTGTAGTAGATGGTTGGTTCAAGCTCTAGGTCGGGTCACACCAGTGATAAGTGTAGTAGATGGTTGGTTCAAGCACTAGGTCGGGTCACACCAGTGACAAGTGTAGTAGATGGTTGGTTCAAGCACTAGATCGGGTCACACCAGTGACAAGTGTAGTAGATGGTTGGTTCAAGCACTAGATCGGGTCACACCAGTGATAAGTGTAGTAGATGGTTGGTTCAAGCACTAGGTCGGGTCACACCAGTGACAAGTGTGGTAGATGGTTGGTTCAAGCACTAGGTCGGGTCACACCAGTGACAAGTGTAGTAGATGGTTGGTTCAAGCTCTAGGTCGGGTCACACCAGTGACAAGTGTAGTAGATGGTTGGTTCAAGCTCTAGGTCGGGTCACACCAGTGACAAGTGTAGTAGATGGTTGGTTCAAGCACTAGATCGGGTCACACCAGTGACAAGTGTGGTAGATGGTTGGTTCAAGCACTAGATCGGGTCACACCAGTGACGAGTGTAGTAGATGGTTGGTTCAAGCTCTAGGTCGGGTCACATCAGTGACAAGTGTAGTAGATGGTTGGTTCAAGCTCTAGGTCGGGTCACACCAGTGACAAGTGTGGTAGATGGTTGGTTCAAGCTCCAGGTCGGGTCACATCAGTGACAAGTGTAGTAGATGGTTGGTTCAAGCTCTAGGTCGGGTCACACCAGTGACAAGTGTGGTAGATGGTTGGTTCAAGCACTAGGTCGGGTCACACCAGTGACAAGTGTGGTAGATGGTTGGTTCAAGCACTAGGTCGGGTCACACCAGTGACAAGTGTGGTAGATGGTTGGTTCAAGCTCCAGGTCGGGTCACACCAGTGACAAGTGTGGTAGATGGTTGGTTCAAGCTCTAGGTCGGGTCACACCAGTGACAAGTGTGGTAGATGGTTGGTTCAAGCTCCAGGTCGGGTCACACCAGTGACATATCAAATTGGTTGGTATTTGCTGCTTTACTAATAAGGAGTGACAGACTGGTTGGCTTGGAATCAGGATAATTTGTCTTGAGTAGGGCGACATATCTATTTGTAAAAATTGTTTCACTGATTAAGCACTATAAAATCCAGCTAAGCTTTATTAGCACAAAAACATCATCTCATCAAATGTAATATGTCCTTGCCATGATATAGCTAAAAATTACTTATTTATTGTCAAATTAATTGCCCAACCGACCAATTGTTTTCCTTATTATTTTAAAAAAAATTTCATAATGGTAATCCTGGATTTCAGGTCTCCATTAAAAAAAATGAATAAGACACCATCCAATGATCTTCTAAATAATCTTTCTACAGTGTCAACCAATTGCTGTATTCGAATTGCCACAAAAACCATAAAAATCTTCGAGGGCACTAGATGATTCTTCATGTACAGGATAGGACAGCTTCAAACATGTTCTTGACATCTGAGAAATTAATATGTTGAAAATAATAGCATTAGAGATGCACAAGCAGAGTTGCCTTATATTTCATTATTTAAATTAGTATTAGAATAGATCTTCAATTAAGGTAATACATTGGTTTGATATCACTAAGTGATATCAAAGATGATAAGAAATGACAGTTCAAACAAATGTAATGTTAATGAATTCATTTTTACTTTTTTAAATCTTCAAGGAGCTTTAAATTCCTGATGAAAAATTATGGTTTTCAAACTCAATCGATATTTTTTATAAATAACTTTTATATAAATTAGTGTATATATGTCAAGGAATAAAGTGGGTAGAACACTAACCAGATCTAATACACACTGCCAGCCTGGTATTCTACAAACAATAAGCGTAGCATAAAACTTGACTAAAAAGGTCCCTTTAATAGTTCCATTGTTAACTCCCTCGAAATTTGAAAAAAATATATATTCTATTACATAATAATTCATAGTAAAGTTAGTATATAAAGAAAATTTCCCTACTATAAGTTTTCGTATGAAGAAATTATGCGATGTTAAAGTTGTGGCTTAAATTGCAGATAATTATACAATAGTTACTGATATGGAGGGCAATATCAGGATATACAGATTGCCCATGGGTCGTGGTACGGACCAGTGAATATGATATCGCCCGAGCCGGAGGTTTGTACCACGACCCGAGGGCAGTCTGTATATCCTGATATTGCCCTCTATTATGGGCTCTATATCAGTAACTATTGTGTTTATTGAATTGAAGACACACAAATTATAAATTTTTCAAGGAATCAAGAAACCTTAACAGAAACTGCAATTTTCGGAATAAATAAAACCTTACATACAGACAAATGAACATTTTTAATGTACTTTTAATCAGGATCATTGAAGGTGTTTTAAAGTTTCTATTAATGCTGATATAGACCGGTCCAAAAACTGTGTATAGACAGATAGCATCAATCTATACACGGTTTTTGGACCGGTCTATATAGGCAACCCAGTCTGTATCGCGGAATAGTGAAGGTCACATGGAGAGTGTTCAACCAATTAAATGCATGCTTTTTATTCTGATATTCAATAACGGAGGTTAAAACATGAATTCCATCAATGTGTCTTTACTGCATATCACAACATAAAAATTATATTCCTATTGTGTGCTTACTTTATATTACGACTAAGTGTTGAAATGTATATGATATCTGCTCTGACCTCTCACTTTTATCTGTTACGGGGGTATATTCTATATGCTATGACTAAGTGTTGAAATGTATATGATATCTGCTCTGACCTCTCACTTTTATCTGTTACGGGGGTATATTCTATATGTTATGACTAAGTGTTGTAATGTATATGATATCTGCTCTGACCTCTCACTTTCATCTGTTACGGGGGTATATTCTATATGTTATGACTAAGTGTTGTAATGTATATGATATCTGCTCTGACCTCTCACTTTTATCTGTTACGGGGGTATATTCTATATGTTATGACTAAGTGTTGTAATGTATATGATATCTGCTCTGACCTCTCACTTTTCTCTGTTACGGGGGTATATTTTATATGTTTGCAACATTAACAATATCAATATTTTCGAAATTGATCAATATACCTTTCAGCAAAATAATCTACAAGCAGAATTCCAAAATTATTTAATAGGCATTTATACTGCCGAGGGTTAGGGTTATGGTATTTAACACCACTTTCAACAATATTTTAGTTATATCGTGGCGGTCAGTTTTATTGGTGGAGGAAACCCGAGTACCCGGAGAAAACCACTGAAAAACGTTATCACATAATGTTGTATCGAGTATACCTCGCCTGAACGGGATTTGAACCCACAAAGTGGTAATAGGCACTGATTGCATAGGTAGTTACAAATCCAACTACCATACGATCATGACTGCCCCCTTTCACTTTTTTTTTATTTTTCTGAATATATTTAACAATTAGTTAAATACTAAATTCCACTGGAATGCTATTAGCTATTTTACTTATTTTGTTCCAGTATTGTCATAAATACTGTTAAAGTGACAGCCGGAATCTTTGAGCCATAATGAAAGCGGGAGGTTTGGCGCTTTAAAATCTGATTCAACCCACCATTTCTTTAGAAATGCCTGTACCAAATCAGGGTCATTACGGTTTTCCGCTTGTTGACTGATTTTGTCTGTTTATATACTTATGAGTTTCGACTTTCCCTTTGTAAGATTGCTCGGAGTTCGGTAATTTTGTTATTACCCTTATTTAGTATTACTGGTGTATTATCACGGAAGTTAATGCAGAATATCAGAATATTTGTACCAAGTTTAAGGGGTGATGGATTGGTGTTATGATACCATTTCGTCAATGTTTATTAACTTTATTTTTTAAAAGCAAACAGATATTTGACAACAGTCTCTATAGATGTCCCAAAGAGCTATGCAAAGAGATTGTAACAGAATTTAACTTTAACGAAAACAATTAACTTTAAGAAGAAATGTTTGAAGATACCAAAGGGGTAATCAGAAGGCATATATTGAAGGACAGACAACACAATGGCCACAAGATACCAAAGGGGATATCAGAAGGCATATATTGAAGGACAGACAACACAATGGCCACAATATATCAAAGGGGTAATCAGAAGGCATATATTGAAGGACAGACAACACAATGGCCACAAGATACCAAAGGGGATATCAGAAGGCATATATTGAAGGACAGACAACACAATGGCCACAAGATACCAAAGGGGTAATCAGAAGGCATATATTGAAGGACAGACAACACAATGGCCACAAGATACCAAAGGGGTAATCAGAAGGCATATATTGAAGGACAGACAACACAATGGCCACAAGATACCAAAGGGGATATCAGAAGGCATATATTGAAGGACAGACAACACAATGGCCACAAGATACCAAAGGGGTAATCAGAAGGCATATATTGAAGGACAGACGACAACACAATGGCCAAAATATACCAAAGGGGTAATCAGAAGGCATATATTGAAGGACAGCCAACACAATGGCCACAAGATACCAAAGGGGATATCAGAAGGCATATATTGAAGGACAGACAACACAATGGCCACAAGATACCAAAGGGGTAATCAGAAGGCATATATTGAAGGACAGACAACACAATGGCCAAAATATACCAAAGGGGTAATCAGAAGGCATATATTGAAGGACAGCCAACACAATGGCCACAAGATACCAAAGGGGATATCAGAAGGCATATATTGAAGGACAGACAACACAATGGCCACAAGATACCAAAGGGGTAATCAGAAGGCATATATTGAAGGACAGACGACAACACAATGGCCAAAATATACCAAAGGGGTAATCAGAAGGCATATATTGAAGGACAGACAACACAATGGCCACAAGATACCAAAGGGGATATCAGAAGGCATATATTGAAGGACAGACAACACAATGGCCACAAGATACCAAAGGGGTAATCAGAAGGCATATATTGAAGGACAGACAACACAATGGCCAAAAGATACCAAAGTGGTAATCAGAAGGCATATATAGAAGGACAGACAACACAATGGCCACAAGATACCAAAGGAGTAATCAGAAAGCATATATTGAAGGACAGACAACACAATGGCCACAAGATACCAAAGGAGATATCAGAAGGCATATATTGAAGAACAGACAACACAATGGCCAAAAGATACCAAAGGGGATATCAGAAGGCATATATTGAAGGACAGACAACACAATGGCCACAATATAACAAAGGAGTAATCAGAAGGCATATATTGAAGGACAGACAACACAATGGCCAAAATATACCAAAGGGGTAATCAGAAGGCGTATATTGAAGGACAGCCAACACAATGGCCACAAGATACCAAAGGGGATATCAGAAGGCATATATTGAAGGACAGACAACACAATGGCCAAAAGATACCAAAGGGGTAATCAGAAGGCATATATTGAAGGACAGACAACACAATGGCCAAAAGAAAAAAAAACCAAACAGACGAACAATGATCTACAAAATATTACACAAAAAACTAGTCTCAGCAACACAAAACCTACTAAAAATCGGGGGTGAACTCAGGTGCTGCGGAAGGCTTATGTGTTCCTGCTTCACTAGTAATAACCATCATATTAGGGTCAAATGACACGAACATCATCTGATACAGAAATCGTCTTGTACTCCAGTATACATAAATAAACACAAATAACAGAATAAAACATGAACTCTCTACAAAACAAATGGGGGGTAAAGAGGAAGTGGACATCATAACATTTTTTCAATCTACTCTAGTGGTTTTTGTTGTATAGGTTCTAGTTGTTTTGGGTATAGGTTTTGGTTGTTTTGTTGTATAGGTTCTAGTTGTTTTGGGTATAGGTTTTGGTTGTTTTGTTGTATAAGTTCTAGTTGTTTTGAGTATAGGTTTTGGTTGTTTTGTTGTATAGGTTCTAGTTGTTTTGGGTATAGGTTTTGGTTGTTTTGTTGTATAGGTTCTAGTTGTTTTGGGTATAGGTTTTGGTTGTTTTGTTGTATAGGTTCTAGTTGTTTTGTTGTATAGGTTCTAGTTGTTTTGTTGTATAGGTTCTAGTGGTTTTTGTTGTATAGGTTCTAGTTGTTTTGGGTATAGGTTTTGGTTGTTTTGTTGTATAGGTTCTAGTTGTTTTGGGTATAGGTTTTGGTTGTTTTGTTGTATAGGTTCTAGTTGTTTTGTTGTATAGGTTCTAGTTGTTTTGTTGTATAGGTTCTAGTTGTTTTGTTGTATAGGTTCTAGTTGTTTTGTTGTATAGGTTCTAGTGGTTTTTGTTGTATAGGTTCTAGTTGTTTTGGGTATAGGTTTTGGTTGTTTTGTTGTATAGGTTCTAGTTGTTTTGGGTATAGGTTTTGGTTGTTTTGTTGTATAGGTTCTAGTTGTTTTGTTGTATAGGTTCTAGTTGTTTTGTTGTATAGGTTCTAGTTGTTTTGTTGTATAGGTTCTAGTGGTTTTTGTTGTATAGGTTCTAGTTGTTTTGGGTATAGGTTTTGGTTGTTTTGTTGTATAGGTTCTAGTTGTTTTGGGTATAGGTTTTGGTTGTTTTGTTGTATAGGTTCTAGTTGTTTTGTTGTATAGGTTCTAGTTGTTTTGTTGTATAGGTTCTAGTTGTTTTGTTGTATAGGTTCTAGTGGTTTTTGTTGTATAGGTTCTAGTTGTTTTGGGTATAGGTTCTAGTTGTTTTGTTGTATAGGTTCTAGTTGTTTTGGGTATAGGTTCTAGTTGTTTTGGGTATAGGTTTTGGTTGTTTTGTTGTATAGGTTCTAGTTGTTTTGGGTATAGGTTTTGGTTGTTTTGTCAATCTTTTTCTAATTGTTCATTTATTGATTTACCTATAACCTCTGTTACCAAACACTTAAGGTTGTAATTTATAAAATATGTATCTCAGTCTGTTAATGTGTTTTGAATGACGAAGTAAATGTGATATCTATGTGATTACATTTGTATATTTGTATATAGTACATAAAGTTTATATGTATTCTGCACAAAACTGTGGAAAGGCCCAGTGAACCTCGCCTTTATCCCAGTTTTTAAGCCTCGGTGAACCTTGCCTTTATCCCAGTTTTATGGCCTCAGTGAACCTCGCCTTTATCCCAGTTTTTAAGCCTCGGTGAATCTTGCCTTTATCCCAGTTTTTAAGCCTCATACACATAAACTTTATATCTTAAGACAATGCACTAATATTATCTATGTATCAGCTACACGTCACCAAGGCAATATTATGTATAGATTCTTGAATATGTAATAGAATTTACTAGTATTTGTGTTGTGGATGCAAATTTATAAACTTGTTTACTTTGTCATGCTTGACTGAAGGTTTTAAATATTAATTCATATGATTATATAAATATCTAAAGAACTATATTTTAAACCATACTCTGATGGGTGAAGGTGGATCAATTTCCAGAAAATACTAGTTAAGAAGCAGAATGAAGGATCAAATCAGCCAAATTTGTGAAATACTTAGATTGACATTGTCTGTTATTAGTGGACAGGGATATTATAATGGTGGATAATTTATTGGCATAGGAACTAACAAATATGTTGTTTTTAGTTATGCTGTCCAGCTTAGATGGAGTTCTCAGCTGTCAGATATAATATTGAAAGGAGACCACCAAAGAATTATCGCAGCATAGTTTGGATTAAATTGGCTCATTGGTTTCTTGGTTTCAGAAGATTTTAAATAAAATCTGCTCAATTTACATTTCTTTTGACAAATATCGAATTATGTTTCAGCAAAAACCAGTAACATATGTCATACCTTTCGCTAAAATGATACTAAAGTTCAAGTTTCAGCAAATTTGGTGGTGAAATGTGGCTTTATTAGGTACGTAAGACTGTTTTACATCTATGATCTTTTTATATAAACAGCAGCAATGTTGGATGATCGTTGGGATCATCTGATATAATACTCAAAGCAGATGGTTCAGGCCAACATTAGTTTCAAAGAAGAAGATACTAAAGTTAACAGATGGACTACAGACACCAAGTGATGTCAATTGCTAACATGACTCTTTGGATCAGGTGAGCTTACCATAAATCACTATATTAATAAATAGGACTGAACTATTTTGTCTTGTAATAAATCATAATAGGAATGAGTGAGTGATTGTAATGTTAAGTGAGCAATTTTCCAATTATATCATGGCTAGAACAAGTTACATTTTGATGAGATGATGATAATGTCCACCTTGTACTAGACCAACACAATTAGTTGGATTTTTATAGTGCTAGCTCACGAAAATATAAGTCCACAGGTAGAAATTTCGCTCCACTAAGACACATTATCCTGATTCCAAGACAACAAGTCTTTGCTCTTACTCCTCAATGCAACCTGCATAGCGAAGTGCAGCAATTTTAAAGTCTTGGTTTGACCCGACGGGGGCTTGAACCCATGATCTACTCCACTCAAGATGAGCATGCTAATCATTACACCACTGATGAGCATGTTAATCATTACACCACTGATGAGCATGCTAATCATTACACCACTGATGAGCATGTTAATCATTACACCAGTGATGAGCATGTTAATCATTACACCACTGATGAGCATGTTAATCATTACACCACTGATGAGCATGTTAATCATTACACCACTGATGAGCATGTTAATCATTACACCACTGATGAGCATGTTAATCATTACACCACTGATGAGCATGTTAATCATTACACAACTGATGAACATGTTAATCATTACACCACTGATGAGCATGTTAATCATTACACCACTGATGAGCATGTTAATCATTACACCACTGATGAACATGTTAATCATTACACCACTGATGAGCATGCTAATCATTACACCACTGATGAGCATGCTAATCATTACACCACTGATGAGCATGTTAATCATTACACCACTGATGAGCATGTTAATCATGACACCACTGATGAGCATGTTAATCATTACACCACTGATGAGCATGTTAATCATGACACCACTGATGAGCATGTTAATCATTACACCACTGATGAGCATGCTAATCATTACACCACTGATGAGCATGATAATCATTACACCACTGATGAGCATGTTAATCATTACACCACTGATGAACATGTTAATCATTACACCACTGATGAACATGTTAATCATTACACCACTGATGAGCATGATAATCATTACACCACTGATGAACATGTTAATCATTACACCACTGATGAACATGTTAATCATTACACCACTGATGAGCATGTTAATCATTACACCACTGATGAGCATGTTAATCATTACACCACTGATGAGCATGCTAATCATTACACCACTGATGAGCATGATAATCATTACACCACTGATGAGCATGTTAATCATTACACCACTGATGAACATGTTAATCATTACACCACTGATGAACATGTTAATCATTACACTACTGATGAGCATGATAATCATTACACCACTGATGAACATGTTAATCATTACACCACTGATGAGCATGTTAATCATTACACCACTGATGAACATGTTAATCATTACACCACTGATGAACATGTTAATCATTACACCACTGATGAACATGTTAATCATTACACCACTGATGAGCATGTTAATCATTACACCACCGATGAGCATGTTAATCATGACACCACTGATGAGCATGTTAATCATTACACCACCGATGAACATGTTAATCATGACACCACTGATGAACATGTTAATCATTACACCACTGATGAGCATGTTAATCATTACACCACTGATGAGCATGTTAATCATTACACCACTGATGAACATGTTAATCATTACACCACTGATGAACATGTTAATCATTACACCACTGATGAGCATGATAATCATTACACCACTGATGAGCATGTTAATCATTACACCACTGATGAGCATGTTAATCATTACACCACTGATGAGCATGTTAATCATTACACCACTGATGAGCATGATAATCATTACACCACTGATGAGCATGTTAATCATTACACCACTGATGAGCATGATAATCATTACACCACTGATGAGCATGTTAATCATTACACCACTGATGAGCATGTTAATCATTACACCACTGATGAGCATGATAATCATTACACCACTGATGAGCATGTTAATCATTACACCACTGATGAGCATGCTAATCATTACACCACTGATGAGCATGTTAATCATTACACCACTGATGAGCATGTTAATCATTACACCACTGATGCAGTTTTTATTAGCATTAATGAGGAATGGAATACATTTGTGTAGGCGTATTTTCATTCTTTTTTTATTTTAAAATTTTGTCAAGTCATATATATGTAGTCACTCATTGTTTTCATCATAACAATGTATATTCAGCTCTTGATGAAGATAATCATATAAATATCACAAGTGTCTGTGTTATAACTGATACTGAATGTATGTGTCTTCCTCTAATCAGATACATCACAACTCTTTCTTGTGTTTCTCTAAGTAATCATCTATTTCTTTTAAATCTGTCTTTTTGATGTCATGTATTGCCTATTAAAAAAGCAACATACATATAAATTATCCACTTGGTTTCAATGTTATACATGTACATTTTGTTTTACATATTTTCAACTTTTTTCTAAAATATCTCATTAATATATCATTATCTACTCCTGATGCTTGCTCAGTTTATTTTCAATCCACTGATCAAATGCATTTAAACAAGTGTAGACAAGAATTGGATGTTTCGTACATGCAAGTCTCTGCATAGACAAGGAAATTGACAATGATATAAGATGTTGATGTAATGTATATGAATTTACATATATAATTGCAAAATTGAAGAAAATGAAATTCATAATAATATGCACAGCTGGTTTAATACATATATCCTATAAAATATAAGGGTTCTAGCTTGAAAAATGTAAGAGGAATTATGTTTACAAAGCATATGTACATGTATATGTGTATATGTGAAATTTCACAAAAATGAGTTAAGTCCAATAGCCATTAATTTTGTGAATAAATTTAATTGAAGAAAATCAAAGTCCTGATAATATGCACACCTCTGGTATATGTAAAAATGTAACAGGGATTTATTTTTTACTATAATTAATCTTTTTAGTTTTGGATAACTTTCCTGTCTTACTTCAGAAATAAAATATACTAGCCTGTGTCCATTTCTCTGTAGTTTGATCTACTTTCTGTTTAGTTCTCAACAGCTTTTTCTGTTTCTTTTCATGTGCTTCTTTCAACATTTTATTAATAGATTCTAATTCTGTCACTAATTTTTCAAGTTTCTGTTTATGTTTCAGCTTCTCTGGCATAATATGTGCTAAACAATCTTTTGCAGGGTCTCCAGAGGGTCTCCTAAAATTCATTTATATATCTATATCATATATATGGTAACCGAGGAACAAAAACCTGAAATGGCGTTTTCAACAATTGGCAACCTCATGTAAAAGAGCCTCTGAAAATTATTCTATATATAATCTGAGAAAATGAACAAATAAATATATTACTATGGCTCCCACTAACTGAAATTATAGGGAAAAAATAATCAGATGATACCCAGTATTTGCTTTAGGTCAAAACCCCTTCCCATCCCTCCTAAAGATTTGTTGAGGTGTGATTTTGCCTAATTATTTGGCTCAGAAAATCAATAAGATTCAATTGAGATATTGCCAATATATCTTTTTATTTATTTTCAATGGTGTAATGGTTAGCATGCTCGCCTCGAGTGTGGTAGATCAAGGATTCGAGCCCTGATCAGGTCAAACAAAAGACTATAAAAATTAGTATTTGTTGCTTCTCCGCTAAGCAAGCAGCATTAAGGAGAAATGTCAAAGACTGGTTGACTCGGAATCAGGATAATGTGTCCACGTGGGGCGACATGTCTATACGCGGATTGCTGTTTCAGTGAACTAGAACTATAAAAATCCAACTAAGCATGTTGGTCTAGTACAAAGCAGACCTCATCATCATCTCATTGACAATAAACTTGTTCTCGCCATGATATAGTTGAAAAATTGCAGAGTTGGCATTAAACAACAATCACTCACTCAATAAACCATTGCAATACATAAGTATAGAGAATTATTGAGATATAATAAATTAGTTACTCAGTAATTATTGCACTCAGTATGTAATGTTCAAGATAAAGAACAGATTTATGAACATACTCCAGAGAGAAAAAATTGTCAAAAAAACTGACATATTCTTAATCTCAAATACTTCTACTACTAAAAACTGACTGCCTTCAACAAGTTGAAGATTATATCAAATAAGTTCTATAACCTGCACGACAGACACATATTGTCGAGTGAAGGACAGACAGACACATGTTGTCTGAGTGATGGACAGACAGACAGAAAACCAACAGTGTAACAACATACAGGCTATGAGACATCTTCAAGTAACAACAATGTTAACTTTAAACATACCATGCAGCAGCTTGGACATCACCCTCAGTTTTTTCTATTAGTTTGTCTAATTCATTCATCAGGACAGGTATATTCTCTTCTTCAAAAATCTGTTTCACCTCGATCTGTTTAAATTATAATGTACAGTCTTTGCCTTAAGTTTTTCACCTACTTGCCCGAAACCCAAATATTCTATTTATTCAAACAAATTCTTTCATAATTTTCACTCTGAATCCAGTTTTACTTGTCCCGGGCTTCAGGCAAGTAGGTTAGCATGTATGTATATTTCATTTCAACATTATACAATAAGGTCACAGTAACTTATAATTCTATTCTAATGGCATGGCACAGAATGGTTATTGATTTCTGACGACACGACTAACATAATAAGGTTCCACCTCAAAGTGTTACATTGTAGTACACTCCCATGCACCCATGACCTAATGTTTTACTGGTTAATATATTGTAACAGCCCATGTTTACCTCCCTAATAAGTCTGGTAGTCTAGAATATAGCTGAAACATTGCTGGTAAGCACCATATACACAAATCATAGAAAGATTTTTGCAAAGACTAATAATGTCTTCTTTAAAAATAACATAAGACATGTGGGCAGTTTAAAAAAAATGGCTCCTACTGCTATAGCTGTCTAATTTACTCATTTTTGTGATTTTATTGGATCTAAATAGTTCAAAAGATCTGTAATGATTTGATGTTTGTTACTGCAAAAAATCTTTAAGATATTTAGAATAACAAAAAAAATATGTCCAAAAAAACATGTTAAAATTGTCAGGAGTGCAACCCTTTTTTGTGACACTTTAAAAAATCCTTAATTTTCAACAACCTACCACAGTGCTAAATCAAACAATATGTTATCAAAATCTATTTCATCACAAACTTTGATATGTTGACATACTTTAAGATAGCAATAGATCATGCTTCACATTTATTATTGCATAAAAATATGGCTTTGTAAAAAAGATGTACCTAGTCAGGAGTGCAACAAACATTTATGCAAGTTTTCCTAAATTACATTGTAGAAATGTTGTCTTTTAGTTTTCAAAGATATGGGGTATAAATAAATCTGAATACATCATTGCTGCTTCAAAACCATAGTTAAAGGATACACTAAAATCAGTAGTAAGGCCAAGAATGTCACATTAAAGGCAGCACCCTCAAATGTCAGGAGTGCAACATTTGATATTTTCTTAGACATATTTTCTTTTAAATGTAACTAAAATCACATTTGTCTTTCTATTTCAACAGAGACTGACCAAGAGAACAGATAAAACCCATTTACCTGTTTGAGATACATAAAATATCTCTCACAGAAGCATTTGATTCATGTCAGGAGTGCAACTAGTTTTAAGTGATCTTCTACGCAGTCTAAATTATAGCTTTTTATATGGACGATTTAAATAAAATGAGATTCTGTCAAGCTTAGAATAATGTTTGAAAAAATTAAAAGTGCCAATAGCATTTTATGTGCTTTTAATTTTATGTAATAAAGCATTTTTGTTCATTTTAAATGGTCTCATGCTTTAATATCTATTAGGTATTAATACTAGAGACATTCTCTGACAAGGGAACACGTTTTCTAGGTTCATTAGGTGTCAAACCTACATTGTATAATTCACCAATCAGAGCTTAGAACATAATGCATATACAAAAGTAGTCCCTTTTAAAGAAAATAGTTCCTTTCGCTTTGTTGTATTGTGACAAATACTGAATGGAATGGAATAATTAAAATTGATAATTGAAGTTAAATATATAAGGATTATTTTGAGCCCAAATATGATGCATTTAGTTGTATTTTAATACCTCTATGGAAGATTTGATGCATGACCTATAATATTGAATTTCCCGGGGATGATTGAGCTCTTTTTAGAGTAGGTGTTTTCCATAGCCTGGCATTTCACTGCAAGACTTTAAACATGCCCTGATATTTTCACAGAATGTAGAGGAATCATGTACGTTTCAGAAAATAATGGTCTTAGACAAGGTTAAACTTAAGATAAAATAGCCAGGCAGGCTAGAAAAAACACAAATTTAGTAGAAAATGTTAAAGAAATTAATTATAGGTTTCACACCTTAAATTGGAGATTAATTGACTTGATAAAGTTTATGATAAATGCATTTATCTATTTTCTTATAGATAATTTATGGTTGACCATGTAAATGTTGCACTCCTGACATAAATATTTAAAAATCATTGAAATTTGATATAATCAATTTTCTAAGTATCCAAAAAATACTTGTAATTGTACATTAAACATCTATTTTCGATATTAATTTAGATTAATACATGTTTTAAATGTTTTTGTATAGTATATTTCAAAAATAAGTTGGAATTTTCGAGAAATATGGCTGTAAACAAGTTACAAATAACTAGAAAAATGTTACTTAACAATTATCATTAAAACTTGGTAAAACTAATGCTTGAAAGAACACCAACTGATTTTTCCCCCTGTGAATTGTTTTTAAGTTAATAACTCTTCTTTTTCTTGATGGCAATATAATGTCAGGAGTGCAACATATCCTGATAAAATAGTACCATTGATAAAATAATGATAATTTAAAATAAATTGCCTTTTCTAGCCTATAAAAATATTCTAATTATTTCTTTATGATTTATCTAATATATTAGAGTGGTATAATACAAATTTTCAAATGTAATTAAAAATATTGCTGCTAAAACTGGGTATCAAAGAAGTGGTATGGCAAAAAATTGTTACAAATTTCCAAATACTGTCATTTTTGTACAAATATTTCATTGAAACAGGTAAAAATTATTGCATGAGTTAACAGTAACATCACTGTTCAATGTTGGCATTTTAAAATGTGATATTTTCTTCTTTTTTTTATTTATAATAAAATGTCAGGAGTGCAACAAAAATAGACAAAATGTTTTTTCTACAACCAATTATTTTGTGATCGTTCAAAGAATCAATGTGATTTTTTTTTACAAATGGCTACTTATCTTTAAAGTTTTAAAATTTTGCTGTTTTAAGTAAAAATATTCGTTATTATTTTGATAATAAAAACTTTATCAGGTAGATTGGACAAAAATATTGAGAATTTTTCATAAAAAATAGCTTTTAAGAAAAACTACAACTACCCAATATTTTGCACAAAAAGTCATTTATATCAGTTGCATTGTTTTTGAGACTAAAGATTGTTTAACTGATATAGAATAAGTATGTGTTTTACATGTTTTTTATGCCAATTTGTGTTCAATAAAAGGTTCTTAAAAATTTATTGCTTATCTGTTCAGTTTCTTTCTTGTTTCATTTACTTCAATGTATACAACATTGAAAATTATCAGCAGAAAGTTTTTAGGAGTGAGTTTAATTTGGACATTTTTTTCACATGTTGGAGCCATTTTTTTTTAAACAGCCCATGTGTGAAAAATATATTTAGTAAAAATTTCTACATAAAAAAGTGTAGACACAAATTGATACAGCTTACAAAAATGCATGTGATTTTTTCCCCTAGATTTGTGAGCGAAAAATACAGGTGAAATATCATCAGAAGTTAAAAGCACTGTTTTTGTCTCTCTACACAGGTTAGACAATCAAACACTCATATTACATGTGTAGACCAGTGTATGATGTATGCTCATCATTGATGAACTTATGGTGACAATGAAATGAAGAACAGCAATTGAAAATCTATTTCTTAAACTTGTTTTACTTTAGTTTCAGATGAAATATAATTCATGGTTATATCCATATTTCTGATATTATATGACTATACTTACATTAAAATTTGATTCCACTTGCCGTGTAAGCTCTACGGACATGTTTTTAAATGCATCAGGATGTTTCTTGCATACAGGATGAAAATTGTGCCTGAATCTTGCATACCTAATTATATATAAAAGTAAACTGGTAAGACTATTAGGGAATGTGCAGCTCCCTCTGATCTTGATTTTAAATCTAATGTAAATGGGTCCCATATAACTGCACAATATATAGGAAAGGATAGAATTCGAATTAATGATTTTTATTTAATGCCAAATGAGCAATTTTTTTAGCTATATCATGGCAAGAACAAGTTACATTCGATGAGATGATGATAATATACACTTTGTACTAAACCAACATGCTCAGTGGGAATTTTATATTGCTAACATGCTCAGTGGGAATTATATATTGCTAACATGCTCAGTGGGAATTATATATTGCTAACATGCTCAGTGGGAATTTCATATTGCTAACATGCTCAGTGGGAATTATATATTGCTAACATGCTCAGTGGGAATTTTATATTGCTGACATGCTCAGTGGGAATTATATATTGCTAACATGCTCAGTGGGAATTTTATATTGCTAACAAGCTCATTGGGAATTATATATTGCTAACATGCTCAGTGGGAATTATATATTGCTAACATGCTCAGTGGAAATTATATATTGCTAACATGCTCAGTGGGAATTATATATTGCTAACATGCTCAGTGGGAATTTTATATTGCTAACATGATCAGTGGGAATTATATATTGCTAACATGCTCAGTGGGAATTTTATATTGCTAACATGCTCTGTGGGAATCTTATATTGCTAAAATGCTCAGTGGGAATTTTATATTGCTAACATGCTCAGTGGGAATTTTATATTGCTAACACACTTAAACAACAGTCTGAGGGTAGACATGTCACTCCACTCTGACTCATTATCCTGATTCCAAGACAACCAGTCCTTGCTCTTACAACATAATGCTGTGTACTTAACAGAGAAGCAACAAATACCAAATTTATAGTTTTAGGTTTGACCCAACTAAGGCTCAAACACACAATGTAACATACTCTAAGTGAGCAAACTAACCCTTACATCATTGATAGATGTTGTTTAAATAAATACAGATTCCATCCAGTAACCAGAAAGAGAGTCACAGGAAAAAGTAATAAGTCTTTTAATTTTAAGAAACGGATAAAAAAAAATGACGCAACGGGAAAATCTTATTCTTTATTAGTGTACAATGTATCATATACACATGTAGTGTCTGTTTTTCCCTTGTCTTATGTAGCAGTTTATAATCATTATATTTTATTGTTTTATTTCTTTATTTACAATGCAATGTCATTTTTGTAGAGATCAATAAACAACAACCATATAGTGGCAGTCAATCAATAAACAACAACCATATAGTGGCAGTCAATCAATAAACAACAACCATATAGTGGCAGTCGATCAATAAACAACAACCATATAGTGGCAGTCAATCAATAAACAACAACCATATAGTAACAGTCAATCAATAAACAATAACCATATAGTAACAGTCAATCAATAAACAATAACCATATAGTGGCAGTCAATCAATAAACAACAACCATATAGTAACAGTCAATCAATAAACAATAACCATATAGTAACAGTCAATCAATAAACAATAACCATATAGTGGCAGTCAATCAATAAACAACAACCATATAGTGGCAGTCAATCAATAAACAACAACCATATAGTGGCAGTCGATCAATAAACAACAACCATATAGTAACAGTCAATCAATAAACAATAACCATATAGTGGCAGTCAATCAATAAACAACAACCATATAGTGGCAGTCAATCAATAAACAACAACCATATAGTGGCAGTCGATCAATAAACAACAACCATATAGTAACAGTCAATCAATAAACAATAACCATATAGTGGCAGTCAATCAATAAACAACAACCATATAGTGGCAGTCAATCAATAAACAACAACCATATAGTGGCAGTCGATCAATAAACAACAACCATATAGTGGCAGTCAATCAATAAACAACAACCATATAGTGGCAGTCGTTAAACAACTATTAATTAATCTTCAGATGTGCACATATTAATATGTATGTTTTGTATTCACATTTTTGTACCAATGGCAATGTGTTTACAGTAGTTTTTATTTAATAAAATGGTCTTTTCTTGATAAATATAGGATTGAAGCAATATTATTGAAAATAACAATACAAATTAACTTTGTATGTACATTGTATATATATTTTTTCAATATGAACAAGTTTCATTCTTTATCATGTCTCTGTTTTGATTTACATCAAACTACATTTATAAAACAGGTTTATTTTATTTTATAAAATTCAAATGTTCCTTTATAATAGAGGCTAAATGATAAGGATGCCTTCTGCTTTCACCTCCTTCAATTTAAATTTTTCAAATGCCAGCATCTCTGGATTAGAGAATTATGTGACATTCTTTTCTACAATTTTCAATATGATGCAGACTACTGAGCAAAGGGGCCCGCAAATATTGTAGTATGGACAAAATCCAAGATCAAAAAGACTATGTTGATTGATTGATTGATTGGTTGGTGTTTAAAGACTATGTAGTGAGAATCATAGAGTTCTCTGTATTAGTTTAAGAGCATACATTACATAAAAATATTTTACAAATTTGCATTTGTATATATAATTACAGCACAATACAGCTACAGAGTACAGTCAGTATCAGGTCTGTTCGCCCTAATTACACATTCACCCTGGATCCATTCACCCCATTAATTAAAAAGTATTTTAATGAACATAGTGCATATTTTATTTTAAAATAAAGAAGTAATGATATAGAAAAGTATTAATAATTTAAAGAAAATTATGAGCTTTTGGAAATTAATAAAGTTCTTTTCATGCAATTATTCAAGTATATTGTTTGAAATGTTTAATTGACATTATTATACTTCATGCAAATTTCTTACATTATCCATTCATTTCATTGGACAAGCGACATTCGTTAATTTTCACTAACCTTTAATAAGCCCCGCCCATCCCTAGCAACATGTGATAATATTAGCAATGGGTGTTAATGCCTAAATTTAACACCCACTGAGCCCGAAGTTTGCCAATCCGGAAAAATTAACACCCGATCCGGCCGAGGTTTACCGATTTTCAAAATTCTAAAATTTCCCAAAAAAAAAAATTTGTTTTAAAGTTCAAAATTTTCCAAAAATTTCAAAATTTACAAAAAATTTCGAAATTTCAAAATGATAAAATTTTCAAAAAGTTTAAAAAATTTCAAAGTTTTCATAAAATTTCAAAATTTTAAGACATGTATTTATAATAATATTTAAAAATGATAAAACAATTATAGCCTACCTTGAAAATTATTTATGCAATAGTCAGAATATAGAAGCACACATGTGATAATATTTATCAAAATATACAATTAACATTTTACAAATATTATGTTATTATCTTGTTAAATTTGTTGCTATTTGATGTTTTGTTGTTGTTAATGTAAGTAAACTATCTTAATTTATGACTTTTTATTTCTTTAACAATTGTCCTTCTAATAACATAATGCACACTTGAATCATTAGGCATTCAGTATAATAAAAAAAACATACTGCCCTTGGATGAAGGTGTTAGGGTGATTAACACCTTCATTCAAGGGTAGTATGTTTATATTAATGATTGTTGATTTCATCATTACAATTATTAAGTGGGGATTAATATTGTATATCTTTGATATCTTTATTTTCATAAATTTGGTTCTGTAATTATGCACTTTCGATGTAAGCTTGGTATGAATAAAACAACGTTGAAACAAACTGCAAACATAAAATAATTATATACCTCACAGCTTGTGTTCTTTGATCTCATGTGTGTTTTGACAAATTTCGATTCACTCATCTTTACCTGCTTTACTTATTCCAAGCGACTGAAATGTGCTAAACTTTGCTCATTATCGAAACATACACTTTAGCATGCCCCATATTTAAAATTTCTCAATTTATTATCTATAAACAAGGATTTGTATAGTAGCAAGGATACGAATCTCGTATTTTCTCGCTATATCTGACTTGGCGAGGTTTTATGCTAAAACAGAGCAAAAATTCATTCATTCATTTTGTAATGCCTTGAGAATTCGTAGGAAAATCAACCAATTACACCAAAGTTCGTGCTATACATCATCTATATACTACACTACACAAAACAATCCTTGGATTTGCCGATATACATGTACATGTAGGTTCAATGGAAAAGTTATTTTGATTTTTTCTGTATCACCCCTCATACACGTAAAATAAAAAAAAAGTACAGTAGAGTTTCACACATCTAAAGCATATTAAAAATGATAAAACAAAGCAACCAATCACACCAAGTTTTGTTCTATATGTCAAATACACTCTAAAACTACACATTTATACACTTTGGTATGTCGATTTCATGTAAACAAGGAAGTTTATTGATTTCTAAATAGGCCACCCCCATTTCCAACCAGAACGCCACCATTTTGACAAATGATGGTAAACAATCCTTAATAAATACAAATCGGGAGCACTGTTTTCAATAAAACTCCTTCTATACATTGAAAAATATTTATATTGTCACAAAAATGATGGCTCCGCTTCAATATTCGGTATGATGAGAGAAGACAGGAGTTTGAAATTTAAATTCGAGTCTTGACCTCCCATAATAGAAGGGATTATGAAGGTCAAAAGGGCAAATCGATTAATGTCAATTATTGATGAAATATGGGCGATACATCTACAAAAAGTCGATACTTTATTAATGATTGGTATTTAGGACAAATATTTTCACTTTATACCTGTAATTATGGTTTTATATATTTACAAATACTGGGTTTAAAATATTGAAGCGATCAAAAATTTCCACCATTAATCAAGGCACGCGCATCATCAATGAATTGCACTATGGGTAATCTCACTTGTTCTCGCCACACAACATACTTACATACAATCTATGTTATCTCGCGAGATTCATATCCTTTCTACTATACAAATCCTTGCTATAAACCATTAAATATCATTTATACTTCATTAATTGTTAATATCCTACATATATATATAATTATCGGGTCGAACAGGTAATAGGGCGAACATGAAATAGGGTGAACAGACCTAGAACTAGTACAGTCTACCTTGTCTCGGCATGTGACCTGAATGTAGTGACTGGCACCTCCACTAGGTGTCGCCCCGATGCAATGAATGAAAAAATAAGAAAAGTTGACACCCATTTACATGGTATGTATTACCGAGCTATACAAAGAGACCTGTGTACAAATGCTTCGAATATGTGCAAATTATTTTGTAGGGATGATTAAATAAAATTAGAGATGCATTTTCTTCGTGAAAGCATAATTTAAAGTGGAAATTTCATTTAAAAAATACCATTTAGGTCGTAAATGCACAATCAATGTTTATTTTTAACAAATTTCAACTCATTTTAACATATATTAAAAGTTATTTCTATCATTTTCCCCCAATTTCACAAAAATAAATGCGTGTTGACATCAAAGGGAGATAATTCGGTCGAAAAATTACATAATCCAACTTTCGATTTTAGCATCTTTGATTGTTTACACTACAGGCTGAGACCGAGAGCTACCTTTATTGGTAATTAGTCTTAAATGGTCAATATATTACTTCATTAACAATATATGATATAAATATACAGGTATAACAAAACAAATAGACAAATATTTAATGGCCGACAAAAAATTACGAATACACTGAAAACTGAAGATTGAGCTACACAAACACCACTAAAACTCTGGACCGACATGAACTCAGATACTCCATATGAGTCTGCAGTTCGAACTTCACTAATACCACTTCATGGGCAAAGGAGCTGGGGGCAATTTCCCTCCCCACTTTGAAAAGTTGAGGGTGGCAAAATGAATCTACCCCCTTTTTTTCCTCATTAAATTGAAGAAAAACACTTTTTTTTTTACTTTATTATGGAAACATATATTGTCCAGTTAGCTAAGAGTTTTGAAAATTTACCAGTCAAATAAGAAATACATTTTTTGTGTACATTTTTCATAAAGATGGATGTAAACAGAATGTAATGACCACCCATTTAAATTATCATAATTATTGAGGTAATTACACATGATTGTCTATTTATATTTCAAAGATAAAAAAATATTGAAAATTGTGAAAAAATGTATTGTTTTTTTACATTTTAGTGTATTTTTCATGAAAAAGGTATGAGGGTACCCCTACATTGATTGTATTTAAATACCCATGTTTTTTTCTATTGAAAATATGCCCCATTTTTTTCAAATTCTGAATGTTAACATGTACAATGTATATGATGCTTTTGGTATGTTGATATTGAATATTTAATGAAAAGAAAAGGTAAAGAACAATTTTGGTTATTTTTTTCATAAAATGAAAATTTCCCCCCCCAAAAAAGTGCCTACCAACCTATGAATATGAACCCATTTCTTGGTTTTAGATAGGAAGTTAATCTCTAATCTTTATTTTTTCAATTATTCAGATGTACAAAGAATTAAAGTGAAAAAATGTTAATAAATATGACTGTAAAGTCAGCAGCATATACAGCTATAGTGGAATATGCTAGCACAGTTTGGAATCCATCTAACCAAAAAAAGATCAAGTCCATAGAACAGGTGCAGAAAAGAGCAGCAAGATTTGTGCACAACAACTACACAGATCGAACACTGGGCTGTGTCACAAATATTATAAAATCTTTAAAATGGGAAAACCTTGAAGATTGTAGAAAATGAGCAAGACTAAGCATGCTATTTAAGATTCAGCATGACCTTATCAACATAGGTAAGACAGCATTATGATTATCTGATACCAAATGACAACCGGACCAGAGGTAAAAACCACTTCTACCAAGAAAGATCAAACACGGATACCTACGGACAATCATTCTTCCCCAAGACCATCAGAGACTGGAATCAACTTCCAACTAATACAACATCGGCAGACACAATCGAAGGATTCAGAGCTGCCCTAAAGTCAAGCACTGGAAGAAAATGAACAACATCGAGTGTACATAATTTTAATTGGGGATTATTTTAAATGTAAATAGTTTATTGAAAACTTGTTGTGTTGCCCGACAAAGTCACACTGCACAGAGTTTTTTCAAGTGGAACCAAATACATTCGCTTAACGAATCCGGTTCCTTACCTGGAAGAAGAAGAAGATGCTTAGGAAAATCATGCCAGTTGCTACTGAATGATTTGCAAGTGGGGTCAAACCAAAGCAGCAACATGAAGCTAATTGAATTTACCAAAAATGACTACTGTGCCTAAAATTTAAAATTTGAAGATGAATTTCAATGTTCAGTATGTTTATCCTGTTTGAAGATGAATCTTTCTCATTAATAATATTAACCATATTTACATTGAATCGGATCCAATACCAGTCTTTTTAACTGCAAAAGATAGTGCATATTTCAGTATTTCGAAATGTTTCCCATCTGGGTCATTAGCTATGCCATCATTTGTATTTGAAGCCTCATGATCAGCAGAATCTGTCATTTTCTTAATTTTTGAACTCCCGCTCCAAAACAAACTGGTTCTTATTATGAATCGTTTGCGGAGCGAAAACGGAAATACATTGAGGTACCCAGTTGTAAAAGTAACACTAAATGAGTCCCGTATGCGGAGTAATCCGAAAATGCGGAATAGTTAGTGTACTCAACCAATAGTCTTTAATAAAACCGTCCTTTTTTAAATATTATTTAAATATATATATATATGTGGTCGAGTGATCTAGGGCGCTGGAGGTAAGGCTAAGCGAATGGTGCTGCAGTGTATCAATGGTGTGGGTTCAAATCCCGTCGAGGGAAGAGAAAACATTTGACAGCTCTAAAATCTAATTCTAACACTGTTTGGTTTAATATATACATGTATATGTTTGAAAATTAAACCATATATTGCAGAACTGTTCTCCTATATACCGAACGAATAACGTGGGTAAAATGGGATCAACATCTCCCGAAATGAACCTGGTGTTCCGCTAAATAAGTCATATATTTTAAATAATTGTAATAATGCTATAATTTATGATTTCACACCAACTTACATGAAACCGCCGCTTCAGATCTGTGTCCCCCACCTTCACAAAGCCATGTCCCTAAATGTGACGGGGGACACGGTGTAAAAGAAACATATATGTATAGATGCATATACTGAATATTTGGTGTTGAAGATAACCTATTGTCATTGGTAGATGAAATTCTACTGTGATGATAAAACTGATAATTGAACAGCTATATAGATAGTATTTTTGCATATGACAAATGAACATAAAGAGAAAAAAAAAATGGTTTTGTTTGGTTTATCATGCTTAACGCCACTTTCAACAATATTTCAGTCATATCGTGGCGGTCAGCTTTATTGGTGGAGGAAACCGGAGTACCCGGAGAAAACCACAGACCAGCCTGAAGCCACTGGCAAACTTTATCACATAATATTGTATCGAGTACACATCGCCATGAGCGGGATTCGAACTCGCAACGTTAGTGGTGATAGGCACTGCTTGCAAATGTAAAAGTACAGCTAGTTATAAATTCAACCACCATACTATCACGACCACGACAGCACCGAAAAAAAAAACGTCAGCGACAAAAGGAAGAGTGTCGAAGACCTTACACAGCCGAGACCATCCGAGATTGCCTACTCTTGGGGTAAAATTAATTCCAATTATAACGAGCAGATTGACTATATACTCTTCATGCGATTTTCTTTCTGAACACCATCTTGAACAACAATCCGTCAAATGTAACAATTTTAATTAAGATTTGCTCCCCTTTTGTTGAAATGATATTTTATATGTGCAACACACCAGATAATGCAGAGCAATTAAAAATCTAATTAACTGAATAGGAGGGGAAACTGGAATTTTTAATTAAGAAATAGTGTAATGAAATGCCAGTCTCGACATCTGACGAGAGCAAGCTTTAAATTGTTAATTATTTGTAATACAAGTAAGAAGCCAGAACAGAAATAGCATTATTGTTCTTGTCCTCTGTGTTTAGCTGCATATATGACTTCCAGGTTATATATATAATTCAAAATCGCAAATAGGTTAAAAGTTGAACAAGCAAGTTTCAATGTCATATAAAAAGTGTCAATGTCATATAAAAAACACAAATGTCTCGTGTCTTTTAGGGAAATTAATTTCTAATCCAAATGTAGCAAAATAATCTGGGATATAAGATAGAGTTCCCCATTTAATAAACTATATGTTTACTAGCATTTTAATCAATCTGATCATTCGAGCCTTATCAATGCGAGTTCATACCATCAAAGAATATACCATAGCACTCACAATCCACACCTAGCAACACCACACCGTAGACATAAGGAAGACTACTGATAAGATAATTAGGGACTGCAACACCATATGCTTATTACGACAAAATTGACGATATAATCCGACTGACCACGATCTAACTGAAGACATTTACATTATCAACAACAATTCTCGACAAGATGTGTCCGCCAAAGGGCCGAAATATCATGACCTTAAAATTAAAATCCATAAATTGGAAACATAACTTTAAAATTCTTATAAATTCCGTCGAGGATTATGCCAGATAATGGGAACACGTGAAAGAGAAGACATACATATTCTTTCTGAAAGGAAAGAAGGCTGCGAGGTCGTTGATACAAACGTAATGGGCCAATGAACACTCACGCTACATCGATCTTACCAGACTGTGCAGACACAAATGTTGTTAAACATATATCTTACCTCCTTGACAAGTATGTTGTTGTCCTTGCAGCACTATCGTTTTTGTGAGTAAATCATATTACATAGACTACTTGATAAAGGTATTAGATAATGACAATTCACTTGGCAGCCCTATACACAAAAAGACTCTAGCGACAGAGGAAATCTTGGACAATCATAGGTCTGATTTGTATTTCTTTAAAATTTAGTCAAATTAGTGATTTTACCGTAACAAACTCTGTCATCTTATTCGTGGCATTTTGATACTTCATCATTGACGCCTAGAGTGATTATTAATTAGGGCCCAACCACTTTGTGGCGGACGCCCTATAGTGATCTCTCTGTCCGTCCGTGCATCCGTCCGTCCGTGCGTCCGGTCCAAATCGTGTCTGCCCCAGAGATTTTTTTTATTTTTTTCACATAGGTTTATGATATTTGGCATGTAGGTGCATTACCATGAGATGATGTGTCTCGTACCAGTATTGCCTCTGTACGACATTGACCTTTGACCTCAGGCTCAATTATTAATTATGGAGGAGTATATTCATGTCCGTCCCAATTTGTTTTTATTTTTTCACATAGGTTTATGACATTTGGCATGTATGTGCATTTCCAGGAGACGATATGCCGCATACCAATGTTAAAAATTGTACACAATTACCATACATCCATTTTTCCTGTCCTTCAGGTACACAAATTCCATCTTCACAAGACATACTGGCGGGGCCCTCATGAGATGGCTCCCATTTCAATGGCATCTAGTTTCTATAAATGTAGGCGTATTAGTTTCAAAATAATTGTTATGCGTTATTTTATGTGTCGGTTTTTCCCCCCATAGCAATGCATAAAAATGAATGCGGAGTAGTGTAGCAATAAAGTTTAATATCACAATGTTAAACACGCAGCTCAAATTTCAAATTCGTTTTGGAAAGTACATATATCTTTTGCAATTTCAAATAAAGTGATTAAATCCTTCTACAAGTGAATGCCTTTTTCAGTTTAGCTGACATTATAATGTCAAAATTGATTTGAAATTGTCAAAAATGTAAATTGAGTAAAAACGTGCTTTTTTGAATCTCAAAATCTGAAAATTTTCTATTATATTTGTTTGATTAAAGTAAATCATTCTGGTAGGAAATGTCTCATTTTGAAGTTTCAATCCAATCGAATCAATATTAAGGTTTTCGTAATCATACCAGTTTTGAATTCAGATACAAAAAAATAAATTCATATGAAAAATGCACTACAATTTGGCAAACCGTTTCTTGCCTAGTATAATTTGCTCATGCTAAAATATTGCTTAAGTTGGCAAAAAAACAATAAATGAATCAACAACGTTCTATTGGTGACATTACTTTTATATAAAACATAACTGCTGTAATTGTGAATTATGATTGTGGTATTTCATAAGAACTATCACCCCCGGTTATTAGTGGGATTTCATCAGAACTATCACCCCCGGTTATTAGTGGTATTTCATAAGAACTATCACCCCCGGTTATTAGTGGGATTTCATAAGAACCATCACCCCCGGTTATTAGTGGAATTTCATAAGAACCATCACCCCCGGTTATTAGTGGGATTTCATAAGAACTATCACCCCCGGTTATTAGTGGGCATGGTGCTGTTCAATCTTTACTATTACGGGTAGTATTTTGTGGATCATTGCTTGACCGTCTCTTTGTTGACCATTGTATTGTCTGTCTCTCTTCGTCTTTGTCTCTTTGTTGACCATTGCATTGTCTGTCTCTCTTCGTCTTTGTCTCTTTGTTGACCATTGCATTGTCTGTCTCTCTTCGTCTTTGTCTCTTTGATGACCATTGTATTTTCTGTCTCTCTTCGTTTTTGTCTCTGATGACCATTGTATTGTCTGTCTCTCTTCGTCTTTGTCTCTTTGATGACCATTGTATTTTCTGTCTCTCTTCGTTTTTGTCTCTGATGACCATTGTATTGTCTGTCTCTCTTCGTCTTTGTCTCTTTGTTGACCATTGCATTGTCTGTCTCTCTTCGTCTTTGTCTCTTTGTTGACCATTGTATTGTCTGTCTCTCTTTGTCTTTGTCTCTTTGTTGACCATTGCATTGTCTGTCTCTTTTTGTCTTTGTCTCTTTGTTGACCATTGTATTGTCTGTTTCTCTTCGTCTTTGTCTCTTTGTTGACCATTGCATTGTCTGTCTCTCTTCGTCTTTGTCTCTTTGTGGACCATTGTATTGTCTGTCTCTCTTCGTCTTTGTCTCTTTGTTGACCATTGTATTGTCTGTCTCTCTTTGTCTTTGTCTCTTTGATGACCATTGTATTGTCTATCTCTCTCTTCGTCTTTGTCTCTTTGATGACCATTGTATTGTCTGTCTCTTCGTCTTTGTCTCTTTGTTGACCGTTGTATTGTCTGTCTCTCTTCGTTTTTGTCTCTTTGTTGACCATTGTATTGTCTGTCTCTCTTCGTCTTTGTCTCTTTGTTGACCATTGTATTTTCTGTCTCTCTTCGTCTTTGTCTCTGATGACCATTGTATTGTCTGTCTCTCTTCGTCTTTGTCGACCATTGTATTGTCTGTCTCTCTTCGTCTTTGTCTCTTTGTTGACCATTGTATTGTCTGTCTCTCTTCGTCTTTGTCACTTTGATGACCATTGTATTGTCTGTCTCTCTTCGTCTTTTTCTATTTGTTTACCATTGCATTGTCTGTCTCTCTTCGTCTTTGTCTCATTGATGACCATTGTATTGTCTATCTCTCTCTTCGTCTTTGTCTCTTTGATGACCATTGTATTGTCTGTCTCTCTTCGTCTTTGTCTCTTTGTTGACCATTGTATTGTCTGTCTCTCTTCGTCTTTGTCTCTTTGTTGACCATTGTATTTTCTGTCTCTCTTCGTCTTTGTCTCTGATGACCATTGTATTGTCTGTCTCTCTTCGTCTTTGCTGACCATTGTATTGTCTGTCTCTCTTCGTCTTTGTCTCTTTGTTGACCATTGTATTGTCTGTCTCTCTTCGTCTTTGTCTCTTTGATGACCATTGTATTGTCTGTCTCTCTTCGTCTTTGTCTATTTGTTTACCATTGTATTGTCTGTCTCTCTTCGTCTTTGTCTATTTGCTTACCATTGTATTGTCTGTCTCTCTTTGTCTTTGTCTCTTTGATGACCATTGTATTGTCTGTCTGTCTCTTCGTCTTTGTCTCTTTGATGCCCATTGCATTGTCTGTCTCTCTTCGTCTTTGTCTCTTTGATGACCATTGTATTGTCTGTCTCTCTTCGTCTTTGTCTCTTTGTTGACCATTGCATTGTCTGTCTCTCTTCATCTTTGTCTATTTGTTTATCATTGTATTGTCTGTCTCTCTTCGTCTTTGTCTCTTTGTTGACCATTGTATTGTCTGTCTCTCTCTTCGTCTTTGTCTCTTTGATGACCATTGCATTGCCTGTCTCTCTTCGTCTTTGTCTCTCTGTTGACCATTGTATTGTCTGTCTCTCTTCGTCTTTGTCTCTTTGATGACCATTGTATTGTCTGTCTCTCTTCGTCTTTGTCTCTTTGTTGACCATTGTATTGTCTGTCTCTCTTCGTCTTTGTCTCTTTGTTGACCATTGCATTGTCTGTCTCTCTTCGTCTTTGTCTCTTTGTTGACCATTGTATTGTCTGTCTCTCTTCGTCTTTGTCTCTTTGATGACCATTGTATTGTCTGTCTCTCCTCGTCTTTGTCTCTTTGTTGACCATTGTATTGTCTGTCTCTCTTCGTCTTTGTCTCTTTGATGACCATTGTATTGTCTGTCTCTCTTCGTCTTTGTCTCTTTGATGACCATTGTATTGTCTGTCTCTCTTCGTCTTTGTCTCTTTGTTGACCAATGCATTGTCTGTCTCTCTTCTGGTTTCTTTGGTATCTTCAAACTTTTCTGTTTTCCTACCTTTTAAACAATTGAAAATCAATAGACCACAATTTTCTTTTTTTCCTACTTTTTAAACAATTGAAAATCAACAGAAAACTGTTTTCTTTTTTCCTACTTTTTAAACAATTGAAAATCAACAGACAACAATTTTCTTTTTAGTAGATATTAGTAAATGGAATATCTATGTTTGTGTTATACAAATGACCAGGGATATGCTCTGCTTGTCGTAATAACAATCCAGTACTTTCCTCATTGATGATTTTTCAGCTGATTTATAACAAGATTCACACGACTGGTGCCACCGGTGGTGAAGGAACTGCGTACCCTTCCGGGGCAATTGAGTTCACCCCGATATTTGGTTGGGTTGGTGTTGCCCTTTAGTTCTCTTAGTAGTGTTTTGTTGATCACTGTTTGGGCTTTTGTCCTTTTTCTGTTGGCCATTATATTGTTTGTCCTTCTTTGATTTACGGCTTCTGATTACCTCTTTGATTTACTGCTTCTGATTACCTCTTTGATTTACGGCTTCTGATTACCTCTTTGATATCTTCAAACGTTACGCAATGAAGAGTAGGTATATTTATAATTTATGTACTTTTGAATGATTAACATCATTGTATGCCCTAGCATGTTCGAGACGACATTTTGTGTAAAGAAGTAACATATGTTTTGAAACTACTTACTAGTATACCGCAAGTGAAGTCTCCTGATTGTTTTGTAAGCTGTTGTTGAAGTCCAGAAATCTCTATTATCTATAGATGAGGTGCCTTAATTTAGTGGATACATTAAAAATTGAACTGGTCTCTGGTAACGATTCCCAGAACTCAACCCGTCCCCATTTGCTGTCAGCTTGTAGACCTGAACGTGGACCATAGTACTTACTTATTGATGTGTTCCGGTACAGATCCTATAAGGGTTCTCTACACCAGACTCTCGTTCCATACATCTTTCATTGTTTCCGATTCTTCCGCTTCCGGATTTAAATGAAAGTTCTGCTCTGAAATCTGAGTAGTATATATCTTCGTTTTCCATAAATCTGTCAAGTCGGGACTTGAATGTATTTAGAAATGGTGTATTTGTTATATTTTCTGGCAATTTGTTCCATATTTTGGCAACTCTTACAGCAAAACTATGCTTCCTTATATTGGTTTTAAATCTCTGTTCCATTATTTTATTGGGGTTAATTCTTGTGCTATATCTTATTTCAGAGTCTCATTAACTTGAGTACATTGCAGACATCTAGGTCATATTTCTTATGAACGATTTTGTAGGCCTCTATTAAGTCTTCTCTTATTTTTCTATATGCTAATGTTGGTAGCTTTAGTTTTTGTAGTCTCTCTGTAACTCAAGTTTCTTAGTGCAGGTATTTGTTTTGTCGCTCTTTTTTGTACACTTTCTATTTGGTCAATTATCCCCTTTTTGTATGGAGCCCAGACTGAGCTTGCATAATCCAGATGGGATCTTACCATGGATTTGGAAAGAGGTAGAAAAGTATCCACCTTTAAATATTTGAAGGACCTACGTATAGCAGCAAAAGTGGAGTTTGCTTTTTTGATTTTTTTCTTGTGCATGTTTTTCAAAAGTCAGTTCTTCGTCAATAGTTACCTCTATATCTTTTTCTTCGCTTACTCTCTCAATTTCATGCCCTAGTAGTTTGTATTTCTGTTCATTTGGCTCTTTTTTCCTCTGCATATGTATATGTTTGCATTTCTCAGGATGGAATTTCCGTAGCCAATTCTCACTCCATTTTTCTAGTTGTTTAAGGTCATCTTGAAGTATTTCGGGGTCTCTTATATTATCTATAATTCTGAAGATTTTAGTGTCATCCGCATATAGATAAGCCTCCGAATCTACACTGCTAGGTAAGTCATTAATGTATAAGACAAACTGAATAGGGCCTAGTACTGATCCCTGGGAAATTCCTGATATCACTTCTTTCCACTCTGATTTTTCTTCATTTATGGATACGCATTGGTGAGAAATCACTCTATCCATCCCAATATTGGGTCTGTTATGCCAAAATTTTCTACTTTTTTTATTAGCCTTTTATGGGGCACTTTATCAAAAGCTTTCATGAAGTCAGTGTATATATGCAGTCAACTTCTAGTCCATCATCTATCGCTTCTGTCCATTTGTCTACCACTTCTAGTAACTGTAGAGTTGTTGACCTTCCTTTGATGAAACCATATTGTTTATCTGAGAAGAGCTTATTTTTGTCTATGCGGTCTATCAAATGATCTCTAATGATTCTCTCTAGTGTTTTACAAATAACTGATGTAAGACTGACAGGCCTGTAGTTTTTTGCTTGTGATGTGTTCCCTTTTTTGAAAATGGCACTTATCTGAGCTTTTTTCCAATCATTAGGTAATGATTTACTATTAATTGACTGGTTGAAGAGTATACTAAGTGGTTTTTTAATTTCATTTCTTACTTCCACCAGTAGTCTTGGATGTAGTTTATCGAGCCCGGGATATTTGTCTACTTTAAGTTTGGCAAGGCGTTTCAGAACTGTTTCTTCACCTATAACAATATCTTCCATTTCTGTTGCTATATTCAATTTGCCTAATTCTGGAATTTGTCCCTCTGTTTCACTAGTGAAGACACTTGCGAAGTATTCTGATAGAATATTTGCCTTAGTCTTGTTGTCATCTGTTTTTTCTGAATTTGTATCTTCAGGATTTAAGTGTAGGTCACCAATTTCTTCTTTTGTTTTTTATTTTGATTTAATGTAGCTCCATATTGCTTTTGAGTTTGTCTTAGCTTTTTCTGATAACTCTAATTCAAATTTCTTTCTCATCTTGTCTACTTCTTTTTTAACTCTATTTCTTACTCTGTTATATTGTTTCCGTATGTCTGTGTCTCTACTTGTATTAACCACCTTTTTGGATAGAGAGTTTTTCTTTTTAATCAATTCTCTGGTTTCCTTGTCTAAAGGAAACTTGTGTTTGTTATCTTTTTTTCTGGTTTTTGTAGGTATGTATTTGTCCTCTAACCTCCTCATGGTTGATAAGAAAGAGTTTCAGTTTGTATTAATGTCGTTTTTGTCTGATAATTCTTTTTCCCGGTCTGTCTTTTCTAGTTCTTCACTAAACTCCTTAAATTTAGCTCTGTTGTATAGTTTGGTTATTCTTCCTTTATTTTTAACCATTGTATAACAGTTGTAGTCAAATTTCATCATGCAGTGGTAACTTTTTCCTAGTGGGCTTTGATATTCTATATCTGATATCATATTTTCTTCATTAGTTATTATCAGGTCCAGAATATGTGGAGTGTCTGACCCTCTCCATCTTGTTGGTTTTGATATATGTTTGAACAGGAAGTTATTTTGTAAAGTTTCTAATAGCTTGTGCTCAGTTCTGTTTACATCTCCTTTACAGCTCCATGTGTCCCAATCTATATCTGGTAGGTTAAAATCTTCCATCAATAATATATGAGAATAACCTGCATTTGACGCTTCATTAATTAGATCCCATAAATTGTCTGTATATTCTCTAGAATTATCGGATGGTGATTTGTAGATAAGCCCCAATAATAGCTTATCATAGTTATTAAGTTTAATTTTTACAAACAAGTTTTCACAGAATATTTAGTGTTCATACTCACTTCATTTGATTCTAATTTGTTGTTAATGTAGAGCAGTATGCCCCTTCCATCATCAGAGTCTAAATTTTGTGCATACATTTTATAGTCTCCTATTGTGTATTCTGCCTTTGCTGGTCTATCTATTATGTTTGGGTTTCACTTCAGTGATCCCTATAATGTTAGGTCTAGCATCTCTGGATCTAACTTCAAGTTCAGTTATCTTGTTTAATAACTGATCAGCATTGGTATAAAAACAGATCAATTTTGGTAGAACTGCAAACTTATGTACATCAGCGCCATTAAAATTCCTTTTCCCTCTGTTAAAATTATTTACATCTATATTGATCTTTTTTTTTAGATTTTCAGCTTTACTATTTTTCTTAACCGGTCCCCGTACTTTGTATTGGTATTTCCCCGATGTGTCTTTTGCCGTCATATTCTTGGCCTCTTCCCATAGCTTTTTGTCGTTTTCCCTTTCAGTTTTTGTTAGGTCGTTACTGACACTTACATCAGTAAATTCAGGCTCTTTTTTTTTTTTTTTTTTTAAATAATTCGTGTTTCTGAATAGGCTATAGTTTACTCTCTAATGACAGCAATTGAACTTGTAATGGTCGTTGGGCTTTATTTTTGTCATACTTCCCTAATCTTCTTGTTGATTTGATATTCGCCGAGTCAAGTTCTATTTTGGCTACCTTAAATAGCTTTTTAACTTCCTCTGTATCATATTCTTTTCTTACCTGTATATTGTCTGATTCATTTTATTTCAGTCCAAAGATGATAAGGATGTTGGCTCTGTTTTTTCTTTCCTGTATTTCATCTATTACATTTGTTACTGTTTCTGTTTGTAGGATTTCGTCTTTTTGGTTATCCATTGGTTCCTCTTGAGTTGACTTGGTCAAGTTTAGGGATTCTTCTTTTCCTATCATTCGTACCTTTTCTTCATCGCAATAGAATTATTTAATTTCATCTCTTACTATTTCCCTCGCCCTATGCTCACTGCATTTTTTGGTTTTCATTCTCTCAACACTGCTTAATCTGTTCATAATTGTCCATAATCTCACGACACCTTTGTTCTATTTTCAAGTCAGTTACTATGTGTTCTTCTACTATTGTTCTGCACTTAATACAGAACCACATTAAATCAGATTTTGAAATAATGTCATATTCAGACTTGGTTTTATTTAGGCATTTGATACAGAAATGGTCACTGCAGCGTTGACATTCTATCATTTTTGCATCTGAGTCTTTAAAGACGTTTTTGCATATTTGGCAATCCCAAGGTTCTAATTCATTCATGTCAGCCACTGACTTGATTCTTAATGCCCTATTAGACATTCTTAATTTAATTTTTTTTTGCTATTGTTAGTATCTTATTTTATTATCCTGGGCGCAATTATACAGGGCTTCCCTAAATTATTATGAATTAGGATTTGATAGGGCTTCCCTAATCAAATATTATGTTAGTATTATATTATCTAGACTGACTTGTAGGGCTTCCCTACACCACTTTTCTATGATATGTTTATATTGGTTAGGGCTTCCCTATACCTTTTATATTCTGACTCAGTCGAGGATTTTGTTTTTTATTTGTTAGTAAGGATTCCTTATTTACAGATGTATGCAGATTTCAATATTAATAAGTTATTTTGAGTTGGTTATAGGCTTCCCTATAGCTTCTGTTTATAACTATTTATGGTTCGACAAGGTTTCCTTATCTACCTACCTCAGTTAACATCTCTGCTGTCAACTCTATTGCTAGCTCAACCAGTTTATATGACCATAGCTTTGTTAATATCCTCTCAGGGTGGACACCGTCGGATAGGAGGTTGTAGTTAATTCTATTCCTAACCCTTCTATCTTTCTTCCTTTTATTTTACAGGATCTGGTCTTGGGAAAGTCTAGGTGTTGCTATGATCTTTCTTCCTTTTATTTGACAGGATCTGGTCTTGGGAAAGTCTAGGTGTTGCTATGATCTTTCTTCCTTTTATTTGAAAAGATCTGGTCTTGGGAAAGTCTAGGTTTTGCTATGATCTTTCTTCCTTTTATTTGACAGGATCTGGTCTTGGGAAAGTCTAGGTGTTGCTATGATCTTTCTTCCTTTTATTTGACAGGATCTGGTCTTGGGAAAGTCTAGGTGTTGCTATCTTTCTATTAAGGATCTTCAAATGATCGTTATAATAATCAATTTGATTTCGGACCGGCTTGTCAGTAACTGATTCTAGCTCAACAGATCTCGACTCTCTTGCTGCATTTATCAGAATAGGGGGATAATGCGTACCACTACTACATGTGATATGGGGAATACTATGACCAGATCTCCTGATCTTATTGACCCTTGTAATAGAGTAGTATGGACAATCTAAGAACAAGACTTCGGCAGAGATATTTGCTTGGATTATCTGATCTTTTAGTACTCTATACTCGGTTTGAGTACGTGCCTACTGAAATCTCCATTCTTTTTCCAGTGACATTCAAAAGTCGTTTCCCAGATTTTCCATGTTCCTCCTTATTTCTGGACATATCTTTTATACTGTTGATCTTGTTATCATCCTGAAAATGAATGAAATGTCTACCCGTGGACGTTAAGCCACCATTAATCAATCAATCAATCAATCAATCAATAAAAAAGAGTTGTATGTTTTTTGCTACTGGCAATAACTTAGTAAAAATCTAAATTTAAGTTGCCATTTTTGTTTTCCTATCATCAGCTTACAAATATGTTACCAACTTCAGAAGAGGTTTGAAGATAACAAAAGGTAACAAAATGCCGTAAATCAGTAAATGACGGACAATGCATAATGATTGAGCAACACGTACCCCACAAGAACTGTATTAGTCATGCTGAACACCAGGTTATGAACGGAGGAAAGAAAGATGGGAATGTAACGACGACAAACGGGACTTATCCATAGTATTCTGTCATACAGACATTCCATTGCGGTTTACCATAAACAGAAAAAGTAATGATATCTTCTTTGCCACTAGGAACTCATGGTTTCAGTACTTTCTTTGTTAATAGCAACCCTCTCTCTATGAAGGAACTCATAATAGGAACACAAGTTCTGGAATACTATATTAACAGAGAGAGATATATACTTCATTATATGCAAGTGGGGATGGACTATTGCCGCATAGAAAGTTCACAAGGGCAAATTGGAATCATTTCTGTTGGCGTAAACTATCGTTGTAAGCCAGTCCTTAATACTGTCAATTTCTATGTGTAGATCAACTGTAAGGTATGAAACAGACATAGTTGTATTAAACCAGACATTGATACTGTCAATTTCTATGTGTAGATCAACTGTAAGGTATGAAACAGACATAGTTGTATTAAACCAGACATTGATACTGTCAATTTCTATGTGTAGATCAACTGTAAGGTATGAAACAGACATAGTTGTATTAAACCAGACATTGATACTGTCAATTTCTATGTGTAGATCAACTGTAAGGTATGAAACAGACATAGTTGTATTAAACCAGACATTGATACTGTCAATTTCTATGTGTAGATCAACTGTAAGGTATGAAACAGACATAGTTGTATTAAACCAGACATTGATACTGTCAATTTCTATGTGTAGATCAACTGTATGGTATGAAACAGACATAGTTGTATTAAACCAGACATTGATACTGTCAATTTCTATGTGTAGATCAACTGTATGGTATGAAACAGACATAGTTGTATTAAACCAGACATTGATACTGTCAATTTCTATGTGTAGATCAACTGTAAGGTATGAAACAGACATAGTTGTATTAAACCAGACATTGATACTGTCAATTTCTATGTGTAGATCAACTGTAAGGTATGAAACAGACATAGTTGTATTAAACCAGACATTGATACTGTCAATTTCTATGTGTAGATCAACTGTAAGGTATGAAACAGACATAGTTGTATTAAACCAGACATTGATACTGTCAATTTCTATGTGTAGATCAACTGTATGGTATGAAACAGACATAGTTGTATTAAACCAGACATTGATACTGTCAATTTCTATGTGTAGATCAACTGTAAGGTATGAAACAGACATAGTTGTATTAAACCAGACATTGATACTGTCAATTTCTATGTGTTGATCAACTGTATGGTATGAAACAGACATAGTTGTATTAAACCAGACATTGATACTGTCAATTTCTATGTGTAGATCAACTGTATGGTATGAAACAGACATAGTTGTATTAAACCAGACATTGATACTGTCAATTTCTATGTGTAGATCAACTGTAAGGTATGAAACAGACATAGTTGTATTAAACCAGACATTGATACTGTCAATTTCTATGTGTAGATCAACTGTATGGTATGAAACAGACATAGTTGTATTAAACCAGACATTGATACTGTCAATTTCTATGTGTAGATCAACTGTATGGTATGAAACAGACATAGTTGTATTAAACCAGACATTGATACTGTCAATTTCTATGTGTAGATCAACTGTAAGGTATGAAACAGACATAGTTGTATTAAATCAGACATTGATACTGTCAATTTCTATGTGTAGATCAACTGTAAGGTATGAAACAGACATAGTTGTATTAAACCAGACATTGATACTGTCAATTTCTATGTGTAGATCAACTGTAAGGTATGAAACAGACATAGTTGTATTAAACCAGACATTGATACTGTCAATTTCTATGTGTAGATCAACTGTATGGTATGAAACAGACATAGTTGTATTAAACCAGACATTGATACTGTCAATTTCTATGTGTAGATCAACTGTAAGGTATGAAACAGACATAGTTGTATTAAACCAGACATTGATACTGTCAATTTCTATGTGTAGATCAACTGTAAGGTATGAAACAGACATAGTTGTATTAAACCAGACATTGATACTGTCAATTTCTATGTGTAGATCAACTGTAAGGTATGAAACAGACATAGTTGTATTCAACCAGACATTGATACTGTCAATTTCTATGTGTACATCAACTGTAAGGTATGAAACAGACATAGTTGTATTAAACCAGACATTGATACTGTCAATTTCTATGTGTAGATCAACTGTAAGGTATGAAACAGACATAGTTGTATTAAACCAGACATTGATACTGTCAATTTCTATGTGTTGATCAACTGTATGGTATGAAACAGACATAGTTGTATTAAACCAGACATTGATACTGTCAATTTCTATGTGTAGATCAACTGTATGGTATGAAACAGACATAGTTGTATTAAACCAGACATTGATACTGTCAATTTCTATGTGTAGATCAACTGTAAGGTATGAAACAGACATAGTTGTATTAAACCAGACATTGATACTGTCAATTTCTATGTGTAGATCAACTGTAAGGTATGAAACAGACATAGTTGTATTAAACCAGACATTGATACTGTCAATTTCTATGTGTAGATCAACTGTAAGGTATGAAACAGACATAGTTGTATTAAACCAGACATTGATACTGTCAATTTCTATGTGTAGATCAACTGTAAGGTATGAAACAGACATAGTTGTATTAAACCAGACATTGATACTGTCAATTTCTATGTGTAGATCAACTGTAAGGTATGAAACAGACATAGTTGTATTAAACCAGACATTGATACTGTCAATTTCTATGTGTAGATCAACTGTAAGGTATGAAACAGACATAGTTGTATTAAACCAGACATTGATACTGTCAATTTCTATGTGTAGATCAACTGTAAGGTATGAAACAGACATAGTTGTATTAAACCAGACATTGATACTGTCAATTTCTATGTGTAGATCAACTGTAAGGTATGAAACAGACATAGTTGTATTAAACCAGACATTGATACTGTCAATTTCTATGTGTAGATCAACTGTAAGGTATGAAACAGACATAGTTGTATTAAACCAGACATTGATACTGTCAATTTCTATGTGTAGATCAACTGTAAGGTATGAAACAGACATAGTTGTATTAAACCAGACATTGATACTGTCAATTTCTATGTGTAGATCAACTGTAAGGTATGAAACGGACATAGTTGTATTAAACCAGACATTGATACTGTCAATTTCTATGTGTAGATCAACTGTAAGGTATGAAACAGACATAGTTGTATTAAACCAGACATTGATACTGATAAAATAGAAATATATTTTTAATCTGTCGTGTTAGATTAGAGTGGGGAATAGTAGTATAAATGATAAAAAGGAAAAATGTTTTAATGGTATTGCATAAGGAGGTGGAACTTGATTAATTTTATGTAGCGGATCTTTTGTGATATGTTGATCTTTAAAACTTAGATGATATAACTACTAAACTAGTATCAACGACATTACAACCTAAATCCATTCGGAAAGAGTATCTGCCATATTGTATTCATTGTGTAGCATAATCCTCGACACAACCTATAACACTTTTAAGTTATGATTCCAATTTTTGGAACCAAACCCTCATTTAACAGGAATTCTGTGTAAACCAAACACTCAACTAACAGGAATTCTGTGTAAATCAAACTCTCAATTAACAGGAATTCTGTGTAAATCAAAGTCTAAATTAACAGGAATTCTGTGTAAATCAAGCCCTCAATTAACAGGAATTCTGTGTAAATCAAAGTCTGAATTAACAGTAATTCCGTGTAAATCAAACCCTCAATTAACAGGAATTCTGTGTAAATCAAACCCTCAATTAACAGGAGTTCTGTGTAGATCAAAGTCTCAATTAACAGGAATTCTGTGTAAATCAAACCCTCAATTAATAGGAATTCTGTGTAAATCAAACCCTCAACTAGGATGAACTGTTTTAGATACCTAAAACTTATGTCTCCCCTTAATGCGGCCATCTGTACAACAACCTATCAAATATCATTGACCTATCTCGAAAGACAAAAATGTTATGGCCCAGACAAGAAAATACTATTTAAAAAACAATTATTTGACCTTGAGGTCAAAGGTCAAGGTCCCACGAAGGTCATTACGGTACGCGACACACCGCCTTATCGTCATGCACCCACATAACAAATATCATAGAACTATCTGGAAAGACAAAAAAGATGTGGTCCGGAAAAGCTTCGCTGAGAAGAAGCAGAAGAAGCAGAAGCGGAAGAGGAAGAGGAAGAAAAAATCAGATTAAAACAATATGTCTCCCTTCGATCGAAGGGGAGACATAATTAACAGGAATTCTGTGTAAATCAAACCCTCACTTAACAGGAATTCTGTGTAAATCAAACCCTCATTTAACAGGAATTCTGTGTAAACCAAACCCTCATTTAACAAGAATTCTGTGTAAACCGTATACTCAATAAACAGGAATCTATATAAAGTTTTTAGACTATAGGTCTATGTGGAGTTTTGTGGACTGTAGGTCTATTTGGATTGTAGGTCTATGTAGAGATTTATGGGCTTTAGATTTATGTGGAGTTTTGTGGACTAGGTCTATGTGGAGTTGTGCAGACAATATGTTTGTGGAGTTTTATGAACTGTAAATCTATGTGGAGTAATGTGGACTATAGGTCTAATATGTATATTCTTTGCAGGTTTATATTGTGAAATCTGACTTTTCAAATAAATAATGTCCTGACCCATAGTACAAATGATATGCTATATGTTTACATACATACAAGACTGTTGGAGGTCAAAAATAGGTCAACCTTGATTGATGTTATATAAACTTTAGACTCTCCTATTTCTCTTATAAAAGATATACATTTCATAATTCTTTTTTGTGCATTTTAAGGATCACAATATTTCAGCCCTTTGGTTATAACATCTTGTAGAGATGTGTTATTGACAATATTAAAGTCACCGGTCATAATGTAGACAGCCAGATTACAAATGAATGGGGAACTGTTCACAGATGCAATCGGGAAGTTTAAACTTGAAGTCGTCAATGTTCAGTTCTTGAAATATGTTCTTGTAGTTGCCAATCCAGTTTACAATGGGTGTAGTACAGGTAAACGAGGTGATTGGAACAGACTAATCCTAAAAAAGGGAAGAATTTTATATTTTTCTCAAGGATATTGTCTTGCTTCTTAGCATGAAGACCATTGTTGACAACGAACATGTTAAGAAAGGAATGTTTTTCTGTGTCATCTTTCTTAATGCCAACAGGTTTGATAAGCCTGTGATGGGTAAAGTATATATAGACTATATATACCATAATAACTATCGACATTACTAGAAATATAAATTGTTTAGGATTTCCAATATGCCAATTAAGACATACAGGAGGAGTGAAACAACATACAACAAGCAATGTCCGTCACAATGTCAATAAGACGTCGTCTACAATCTGTCAACAATACCAATGATGGATACGTAATGTATTGACTATATTGTCCTTAGATTTTGAAAATGATTGTGCCATTGTTCATTTTGCATCAATGGTCTCTCTAAATTAAACTGAGCAATTTACTAAGGTCATATTTATCATTATGTTGCTGTATTTTGAGACTATTTTTGAAATAATATACGATTTATATCTACAAAAGTCTATATCTTTTAAGCTTGATATATATTTACATTTGCCTATCACAGGAAGTAATTTCCGATATAATACAATATCTGAAGAACAAAAAATAGCACGTATTGTTTTATTAAATCATTTTTATGCAGTTATATCACTGATCGATTATAAAAAATTGTTGACGCTTTCATAGGTGGAAGTTTTACCTGCCGAGGTATACACCTGTGACAAAGTGTTTGTTTACATCCGTTCGGAACTACGCATTGCAAGCACCAGAATTTTCCCTCAACAAACAGTCTACAATAAATATCCTTCACGAAAGATGCAAACTATAAGAAATAGCAATAATTGATAAGTTTTATACTTTATTTCATCAATGTACTTTTGATGGAGACCTATATATGGAATTAATATGTCAACTCGAAAATCAATAGAACTGATGACCGAATGACAAACGTTTGATAACATCTAGCCAGTGACTTTGACACACTGCTGTCCAGACAAAAAAAAAGACAATATGAGATATGTGCTTGCACCGACTTTTTCTTTGGATTATCTTGTTTTCAAATCTTGCAGGAGAGAATAGCAATATGGTTATATGTAGTCATAAGGTATGTATTGATGTATATATAGATATATACTAGACCTAATTATTATTGAACAGTTCATTGCATTAACTTCAGGTAGTCCTTCAAAACTTTAAAATATAATTTAAAAAAATACTTTTGTTAAGCTCATATTTTTAGAGGAACGATCTAACATTACATTGTATGTTTTCTGTATATGTAAGTTTGTTCATTCAAATTTAAATCTACATGACACAATTAAGGACGCGTTTAATTTGTAAATTTGATATGCGATCTATACTTTGACCGACTTTTCTTATCTGATATAACTACCACTAAAGAACGCATGCATCAATAAAAAGTTTGAAGATACCAAAGGGTACAAAGAACTCATTAGATTTTGACCAAGCTAATAAAAAGAATAATGGTGACATAAAAAATTTGTTTTATGATCAGTTTGTAAATTATTTTGTTTGTACGTCCGCGTCTATTATCCGTAACGCCTTATAACGACCCCTATTGATTTATCTACAAATCTCAAGGACTTCTTGCCTACCCAAGGCCAATCTGACCCAGTATTATTTCTGTTGTTTGTTGATTGTTTAATGTCAAGTGTACATTATTTCAGTTATATTTATTACCAGACCAAGTTTACAAATAGTTCATGATGTTTCACGTAATAAGAGGCTCTCATGGACATGTATCGCTCACCTCACCCTGTGTATTGGTGAAGGCTACAAGGGTTAAAACATACAGAGGTACGATGCGCGTCCCCAGGAGGAGCCCTCTTGATGGAAGGTTATCAGCTTAGGGAACGACCATTTAACTTGAAGGGGGGGTTATGGTTTTTTTCTAAAAAAATATTCTGATTCCCAATGTTGCTGAAAAAAAGATTCTGATTTTGGTGGAGGAAAAAAAAATAATCTGATTCAGAGTTTTTGTTATATAACCTAATGTTGGATTCTGGAAAAAAATGTCGCGCTTAGTGCGACAAAAAAAAAAAAAATATTCTAACTCTTGTGTTGTCCGAAAAATATATTCTGAACGAAACAAAAAACCATAACCCCCCCCCCCCCTTCAAGTTAAATGGTCGGTCCCTTATAGTATCGCAAGTCGGAGAGTGGGACAAAACAGGTAACGTGTTTGGAGAATCCTATGTTCGCTGCTAATTAAAAAGATTAGGCGCAAATTAGCCGCTACAAAAGACTAAATTTGTCGTCCCCTTTGATCCTATTATGTCGGACACCATAAGGTCTAGTCCAAACCTGTTTAAATGACGCTGGCAGAAAATATCATAGGAAACAAACAAAAAAACCGCTATCGGACTTGGAATAATAATTACAAATTGTGTGATTACCCATTTCGACCCCCTTATAACTTGGAAACTGTAAGACCCACAAAAAATCTGTTGGTATGCTTCATAAAGAGAATAACGTTCATAGCATAATGAAAGCATCGAAATCGGTTGAAAGATAAATGCTCTGCATACAAAAACAGAAAACACCATTTGTTACACATTTGGTTCTATTGTTCCTTTTGTGGATTTGGATATAATTATGCTTTTAGCATCCAAAGAACATTCTTACCTAGGTTTGCTCCAATGGGTAGGTGGTTTTGGAGAAGATTAAAATATGGAGAAAAAAACATTCCAGACACCGAGGACGACGACGGGCGGAAACTGATGACAATAGCTTACATGACTCTTTAGGTAAAGAGTAACAAGATGGGTATGATGGAAATTTTGTGCCATGCAAGGGTCTACCAACGATCACTCTTTACAAACAGTTCCTCATTAGGAACTGTTGCCATGTAACTTTTACGTAAAGAGCATGTCTTTCTTTGCCAAGTACATGTCATACAATTACGTCCCACTATAAGGGCGAATTGTGTATTTAATTCATTACGACCCTTTTGGTGGTCTTGTACTCTGTAGTGGAGGAAATAGATGTTATTCCCATACCCTGTTGCTCCCGTAGTGGGTAGAAGTATAGACAATATACTAAACATGTATATTATTACTCAAGTATATAAAAACAAATGATCCTGTTTACAACAACACCTCACTAATATAATCAAGTCAAAATTGAGGACTGATTTGTTTTCCTTTCTACTTCAGATATTTTGCCGCTAAATTTAACCAAAACATTCCCGAATGTAAGCTTTCACGCTTTTGATGTCTCCGCGAAATTTAAGTTGCGATGGTTAATCATGCGCGAACTTTGAATGGTTTACGGCGATGTTTTGTGGTTTCTCGTTACATCCTCAGAGGTGTTTATACAGTATCACAGACACCTCTATCTGCCATCATATCTTTACTGTCCACACCCATATATTATTGTGGATAGTGAAGATACGTTGCTAGATTTATGTTTTTGTGTATAGCACGCAAACATAGCACGATAGTTTATGTACATTGTATACTACATAGAAGTAATGTATAAGGCAATTTTGTTTTTATCTCTTTATCCTAGTTTTATGTCCAATTGTTTTGAACGGCTTTGTTCATATTTTTTTCATACTGTCATGTTTCTAAACCTATATATGCAATGGAGAGTAACATGTATCAAGGGTTGAAAGAAAACAAATTGTGACTGATTTAGTTTAACGTCAAGTGAGCAATATTTCAGCTATATTCTAGCGAGAGCATCATAATTTTTTAAGATGATGAATATTTCTAGTACTAGACCAACATTCTTCTAATGGAGTTTTATAGTGCTAGCTAACTGAAACAACATCACGCGCGCAGACATGTCACGTCATCTACACACAGTATTTTCAATATTATACAAATTAGCAGCCTGTGACCTTAATATCACAAGAGGCCATACGTGTTGTATGACCATTGTACCATTTATATTACAATATACACTAAATTGTAATCTAGTTCATGCTCCCAATGAATGAAATGATAAACCATTTCTTGATATCAATTTATAACAGTTATATAGCTTTTATTTAAAGGGATAAGATGTAAAGGCCGCGATCGCATGATCAATTTACATCTTCATGTGTAGTCATTGACTAGAACAACTTTAATTAGTTATAAAGTTTGTCAGTGACTTGAGATACTACGGTTTCCTGCACAATTATATATTAACCACTGAATGGTATAATTAAAGGCATACAGTCGCTCAGATTTATTTTTTTTTAATATTGAAAGTTGCCAATATTCGATGTTTTATACTAATTGCAGTTGAAATTTTTCATAATATCATACGTATTCAGAGCTCCAGATAAGCTGCGTATTTGCGTTTTTTACGCTGTGAAAACGAGTAAAAACGCATGTATTATCAGATCAGAGTGTACATTTACGCATATATATTGCTGTGTAAGCAAACTTTTCAAATTCGGAGCGTACTTGTACGCTATTGATGATAATACATCGTGTACATAAACAATACATTTTTGACTTTGAGAAATTCCCCGTAATTACTTCTCTTTATACTTTTCGAAAGAGAAAGTGTATACATCCGAGGGGTACCGAATGTTTGCCTTTCTAAGCATCGATGTCAAAAGAGATCTGATTGGATGCTTAGGATAAATCTTTCTTTCTTTCTCTTTCTTCAAGTATGACCCGCCGTTCTTTTATGTCGGCGCACTCCTACGTATTACGGCAGGATAGTGGTAAAAATCATCCAATCGCGGTCAATATTACAAATAAAAGCGGTTTAGTTAAGAACTAAAACGAAAGTGAATTTGGGAACACGTTGTTCATTGAGAATGAGCAAGAACATGAATAAGCGCGCTACGGAAAATTATATACTTTTTTAAAAGTTCCTGACATGCGTTTCATCTGTGTCTAGTGACAGTATAGTTAAAGGAATCATTGATGACATTATCAACACGGCTGTGAAAACTGCCGAAGTCGACGAGCAAAAAACAAAATATTTACAACATTTTATTAATAAACATGACACAATCGTGTCAAATTAAACAGAGATATACATTTCACTTGCATCCTGTGTTTATTGAATAACACTTGTGTCCAACATAATTTTAAAAGTTGTAAGCAATCTTTTCTGAAGTAGAGAGTACAACAGTGCAAAGGAAATATGCAAATACGCATCATTTTCAAAAGTAGGGGGTAATTACCCTTTGGACTTAAAAATTATCTGGAGCTCTGGTATTTAACCTGGAACGAAGGAAATATGTCGCTGTTTGATTTTCTTACGTCCCGTAAAGAATTCAATGTTTACCAGCATGATATTCATATATTCATGAATATGATCATATGACCATTGATGACCTACACAGTGACCTCATTCGGTAAAGCGTTTGCGCATGTGCGAAATTGTTTGCTGAAAAAAGCACATGTTATAAATAAAAATATTGACGGATTCTACGCGAAAACGACACAGGAGGATTCAGCAAGATTTGTGTAAAAATAAAAAAATAAAAGTTAAACCGACCTACTCCATTTATCAACACGTAAGCATAATTTATATATCTTTTTTCGGCTGAATCGTATTTTGACAGAATTGCATCGTAGTTTTTTTTTATATCTTTTTTTTTCAGGAGAAAACGCTAGGTGATATCTCTTTTAAATTAGAGACTAAAATAATGAACTACATGTCTGGTTTTTTTTCTAAAAAAATATAATCAAGTCAACTCAAGTGTTGTCAATAATATGCAATATAATTTGTTTACAATTGTCCCTTTATCGGGCCCCTTTGCAGAGTTTGGGTTTGTTTTTATTGATTTCATCACGTATTTTCGATTTTAAGTGTCATTCTTACTAAATACCATTATATAATATTAACTGATTACCCCGGAATCCAATTTCATAGATATATTTCTTAGATTATATTAATTTTAACCAATATTTACCTGCAACATGCTTTCTGGTTATTTATAGCAGTTATCAGTGTCCGGTAAACTTCGGAAAAGACAGCAGACTTATAATTAGGTGTGTTAATGGCGATTTCAGCAACAAACATTCGAATTCTTTTCACTAATTACGACATTATAACCTATTTTTTAAACCTGGCTTCTTGTTCAGAACATTTTATTAGTATAAAACATCGAATATTGGCAACTTTTAATATAAACCAAAAAAATCAATCTGAGCGTTTTAAAGTGGTATTGAAATTGAGTTTATGCTTTCATACATATTTTACGCCATTTTGAATCTAAAAGTGCAATATTGAAAGCGCATCTGTTACGAAACGACTATTCATATTTGTTATGTATTTATAACAGAGGTGAGTGATAGAAAGCGTCTGTACATATTAGCATTTTATTCTACACTAATTAAGAATTCTCACGATACAGTGTTTATAGTAAATATCAGAGATTATATATTATCAGCCTTAAAATGGGAGACATTGACATTTAAAAGGTAGTGAATCAATTGTACGGTTCCAGCGAAGCATTGATTCACTACCTTTTAAATGTCAATGTCTCCCATTTTAAGGCTGATAATATTTTTGTACGAACTTAATTGCATAAAATTGTATTGTTTTGTGTGCTAAACCCAGTGCGTTGACCGATATAAGTTGATCTGTGTGTTTATTGGTTTTTTGTGTAGCTATACATAAACTTTATTCATAACTACGGCTTACAACAGACGGCTTACAACATATTTTCTCACGACTATAGCCAATGAAAAGATCTCATTTGAGGTCAGTGTAGCTATAACTAAACTTCATTCATAACAACGGTCCTACAACAGATTTTCTGTATACACATCGGCTGTTAAAATGCCGACTATAGCCAATGAAAAGATCTCGTTTGAGGTCAAGTTCGTACAATGACAGTTAACAGGTGTCTGATAAGATCTAATGTACCAATTATATGGAAATCAGTTTATCTATTAATTATTGTAAACATAACAGTTCCTCCCTTCTAAACGTTAATCCTCTATGAATCAGCTGTGTCGGTAAATACGAAAATAAGTGAAATAAAATTTTACCGTCGAATGAAATTGAATTCTAACCCAACAATTTATTTTTACATATTTACAAGAACCCTAGTGGCTGCAAAGAAACTTATTAGTTTCATGCGCACTGCAACCACACCTAACATTGGTTGCATAGGGAGTTATTATTACCCATTCACTACAACCAATTTCACAAATCTAATTTATCAACCGGTTTTCTGATTCTTAACGGATATCTCCTTGGTGCAGGTTCTGTTGTTGGTATTACAATATCCGATGATTTTGCATCAGGTTGTTTCTCGATAATTGTTGTTTCCGGAATAATAATATCTGGATCGATGACAGATTGTGTTGTATCACAAAAGTCACATTTCCTTATCTGGTCTGCGTGTCGTTTCCAGATATTTCCTGGTGTTTTTCGACTTTGTAATTTAATGGTCCCTTCTCTTTGTATTATTTTTCCACTCGTCCATTTATCTTTTCCATGATACTTTCTCACAGCTACGGCCTATCCTTCCTCAAACTCTCGCATATTTTCTTTGCTTGATTTGATAGCATGTTTCATTTGTTTGTTTGTCATGTACCTGTCTTGTAATATCAGGTTTAATCAAATCCAGTCGAGTTCTTAATTGTCTACCCATTAACAACTTCGCAGGAGTTTCGTTGGTAATACTTGCGGTGTGTTACGACAAACAAGTAGGAAGTTGGCTAATTTCTTATGCAAGTCGCTACTTTCATCTCATTACTCTCATACTTTGTTTAAACGTTTGAACGAAACGTTCAGCAAGTCCGTTGGTTGCTGGATGATATGGAGCACTCTTAATGTGTATAATTCCATTTAATTTAGTGAACTGCTGAAATTCTTCAGATACAAATTGTGGACCGTTGTCACTGACAATCTGCTCTGGTAATCCATTTCTCGAGAATATTGTTCTAAAAGCTTGAGTTGTTTTAGTTGCAGTAGTTTTCGTCATCGGTATAACTTCTGGCCATTTCGAATGAGCGTCCACAGCTATCAAAACATGTGATCCATAAATGGTCCGGCAAAATCTATGTGAATTCTTTTCCATGGCGCCGACGGCCATTCCCATGGATGTAATGGTGCTTTACTCGAATTCCGATGATGTTGTTGACATCCGGTACAACTTTTTACAAGTACCTCTATATCCAAGTCTATACTTGGCCACCGAACATAACTTCTGGCGAGTAATTTCATTTTTACCACGCCTGGGTGTGCAGAATGTAACATCTCCAACGTTTGTTGTCTGTACTTCTGTGGTACTACTACAGGAATTCCTCATAATAAGCAACCTTGACTTATCGTTAATTCATTACGCCTATTGAAATAGGGCAAAAGTTCCTTTTCGTTTTTGTTGTCCCAACCTTTCATTACATGTTCGTAAACACGGGACAACACTTTATCTCGTGTGGTCTCTCGTTTGATCCTTTCACACTTTAGTGACACTTGCCCAAACCGAGTTAATGCAAACACATCAGCTGCATCACATTCTTCTGTGTCTGATTATACAGATTCGTGCCTAAATCTTGACAATGCATCAACATTTGAATGTTTGTGCGTATTTTTGTACTCAATGTCCAGTATATCCAGTTAAAAACAACGCATGTCTTTGCAGTCGGGCTGCTGACGTAGTTGAAATGCCTTTGCGCGGATTGAAAATTGACACTAGTGGTTGATGGTCAGTTATCAAGGTGAATTTACGACCATATAAATATGTGTTGAACTTTTTTACTCCAAAAATTATCCCTAGCGCCTCTTTGCCTATTTGACTGTAATTCCGTTCCGCCTTGTTGAGTGATCTTGATGCAAATGTTATAGGGCGTTCTGATCCATCCATTAGCTCATGTGATAGTACGGCACCTAACCCGAATGGTGAGGCATCGCACGCCAAACGAATAGGTAAATTAGGATCATAATGACATAACACTTGTTCTGATGTTACTAACTGTTTTGCTTTGTTGAACGCTTCTCTGCATTCATCATTCCAATTCCATTTACACTGTTTTTCTAACAATTTGTGTAATGGGTGCACAATTGTTGAAATGTTTGGTAAAAACTTGTAGTAATAATATACCAAACCAAGAAATGCACGTACCTCTGTTACTGTTTTTTTTTTGGCTCTAGTGTGTTTAAAACAGCTTCCACCTTTTTCTGAGTTTTGTGGAGTCCGTGTTTATCAATAATATGTCCACAATACTCAATCTTGTCCTCGAAAAAATAACATTTCGACTTATTAGCACGGAGGTTGAATTCTTCCAATCTTTGAAGAACTTTACTCAAATTGTTCAGATGTTCTTTATCATCTTTACCTGTGATAACCATATCATCTAATATACAATAAACTCCTTCCAGTCCTTGTAATATTTCATCAATTGTCCGTTGCCAAATTGCAGGTGCTGAAGCAATCCCGAACAATAATCTATTATATCTGTATAATCCTTTGTGTGTATTGATCGTTAAATACTTTTTGGATTCTTCATCGACTTCTAGCTGTAAATAAGCTTGTGTTAGGTCGATTTTCGTGAACCGTTCTCCCCCTGACAGTGAAACAAATATGTCTTCAATACGTGGTAGAGGGTATTGTTCAATTTGTAACTGTGGGTTTATTGTAACTTTAAGATCTCTGCAGATTCTGACGTCTCCCGATTTCTTTGCAATGGGAACAATTGGCGTTGCCCAGTCGCTGGTTGGTACCTTAAAAATGACCCCTTCCTGCTCTAACCGATCTAGTTCCTTTTCAACTTTCGGTCTCATAGCATATGTCAGTGGTCTCGCGTTTGTGAACACGGGTTTGGCGTCGTCCTTTAAAATAAGGTTTGTTTGAATTCCTGTTACTGAACCTAAATTTTCCTGGAATACTGTTGAGAAATTCTGGACCACCTGTGCTACTTTCTCTTTAATATTACCCTGCATGCTTATTTTGTTAATTGAGGTCCAATCTAGTCTGATTTTCCTTAACCAGGCTCTTCCGGACAAGATCGCTCCCCCTTTTTGAACAACATAGAGTGGCAATCTTTCCTTTTGATTGCTATGTTTCACTTGAACATAATTCACTCCCATCGGTTAGAGTTTTTCTCCTGAAAATGCTCTCAATATAATATCAGTTGATTCCAATTTTCTTTTCGGAAAAATCTCATCAAATTTCTTCTTTGGAATAACGGATATTGCGGATCCGGTGTCCACTTCCATTTTAACAGATTTTCCATCCATTTCAACTGTGACGAATATTTCCTTATAATCGTCGAATTTTACTTTATAAATCCCTGCATCAGTTGAATTTTTATTGTCCTCTTGATCAGAAAGCAAAGTATATATTCCAACATAATTCGAATCATATGTATCAGAATTGTCCTCTGTGCGTACTGAATGGATTTTTCTTCTATGATTTACATCCTTTGTACGGCATGCTGACTTTATATGTCCCTTCTTTTTACATTTATGACATGTTGCCTCCTTAAATCGACAATCATTTGGTTTATGTCCAGGACGATTACATCTATAACATTGTACACTTAATGCTGGTTTGTCGACTTTTGGCTTTGGTCTGTTCATTTTTACTTTATGTACTGTTGATTCATGCTGCTTTCCTTGTAACTCCATTGCATCTTTTGTTGCAGTTTCCATGGCTATTGATATTTGAATGGCTTTTTCCAATGTTAATGTTTGCATTGAAAACAATTTCGTTTGAGTTTGTTCCGCTCTTAATCCACAGACTAGTCTGTCCCTTAATGTGTCATTTAAGTCGGGAAAGTTACAATATTCGGACAACTTTCGAATCTGTGCTACATATTCATTTATTGATTCACTTTCCTTCTGATCTCTCTTATGAAAACGATTTTTTTCAGCAATGACAAGTGGTGCTGGTGATAAATGTTCTTTCAGGATTTTTACAATGTCTGCATAGCTTTTGTCTTTCGGTTTATCCGGTGTCGTTCAATTTCGTAACAGTGTATACGTATTTCCACCTATCAAGCTTAATAATGCTGGAACTCGTTCGTTTCTCATTAGCAATCTCATTTACTTCAAAATATTGCTCCAAACGTTCTGTATAGGATGTCCAATTTTCAATATTTTCATCAAATGTTTCTATTTTTCCTATATATCAAGCCATGTTATCATTTTATATATTTAAATTTCAAAATTCTTATATAAATTTGTTACATCCTCGTCGCTAATTTGTTATGTATTTATAACAGGGGTGAGTGATAGAAAGCGTATGTACATATTAGCATTTTATTCTACACTAATTAAGAATTCTCACGATACAGTGTTTATAGTATTAGTAAATATCAGAGATTGACAGTTAACAGGTGTCTGATAAGATCTAATGTACCAATTATATGGAAATCAGTTTATCTATTAATTATTGTAAACATAACAATATTTTCATTGTACATTTTGTTTTGTTGTTCTAGTGTACACCTTTATATGTATTTATTTTTATTTGCCGTGTAAAGTCAGAAGTGAGCAGTGTTTTAGATAATATATATCATGTACGAGAATAAGTATACAAACAACAATTAGTGTAAGTAAGATGTACAAGGTGGTACTGGGATGAATGTGTTGATTAAACTCTGATTGCCACAGGCAAAGGGAGATATAATGGACTGGTGGGAAATGTTACCTTAAAGCGGGTCGCCAACAACAAATTTTACCTTCCAGCGGGTTGCCAACAACCTGGTGGGAAATGTTACCTTAAAGCAGATCGCCAACAACCTGGTGGGAAATGTTACCTTAAAGCGGATCGCCAACAACCTGGTGGGAAATGTTACATTAAAGCGCGTCGCCAACAACCTGGTGGGAAATGTTACCTTAAAGCGGGTCGCCAACAACCTGGTGGGAAATGTTACCTTAAAGCGGGTCGCCAACAACCTGGTGGGAAATGTTACCTTAAAGCGCGTCGCCAACAACCTGGTGGGAAATGTTACCTTAAAATGGGTCGCCAACAACATGGTGGGAAATGCTACCTTAAAGCGGGTCGCCAACAACCTGGTGAGAAATGTTATCTTAAAGCGCGTCGCCAACAATCTGGTGAGAAATGTTACCTTAAAGCGGGTCGCCAACAACCTGGTGGGAAATGTTACCTTAAAGCGGGTCGCCAACAACCTGATGAGAAATGTTACCTTAAAGCGCGTCGCCAACAACCTGGTGGGAAATGTTACCTTAAAGCGGGTCGCCAACAACCTGCTGGGAAATGTTACCTTAAAGCGGGTCGCCAACAACCTGGTGGGAAATGTTACCTTAAAGCGGGTCGCCAACAACCTGGTGGGAAATGTTACCTTAAAGCGGGTCGCCAACAACCTGGTGAGAAATGTTACCTTAAAGCGCGTCGCCAACAACCTGGTGAGAAATGTTACCTTAAAGCGCGTCGCCAACAACCTGGTGAGAAATGTTACCTTAAAGCGGGTTGCCAACAACCTGGTGAGAAATGTTACCTTAAAGCGCGTCGCCAACAACCTGGTGAGAAATGTTACCTTAAAGCGCGTCGCCAACAACCTGGTGAGAAATGTTACCTTAAAGCGGGTCGCCAACAACCTGGTGGGAAATGTTACCTTAAACCGGATCGCCAACAACCTGGTGGGAAATGTTACCTTAAAGCGCGTCGCCAACAACCTGGTGGGAAATGTTACCTTAGAATGGGTCGCCAACAACCTGGTGGGAAATGCTACCTTAAAGCGGGTCGCCAACAACCTGGTGAGAAATGTTATCTTAAAGCGCGTCGCCAACAATCTGGTGAGAAATGTTACCTTAAAGCGGGTCGCCAACAACCTGGTGGGAAATGTTACCTTAAAGCGGGTCGCCAACAACCTGATGAGAAATGTTACCTTAAAGCGCGTCGCCAACAACCTGGTGGGAAATGTTACCTTAAAGCGGGTCGCCAACAACCTGGTGGGAAATGTTACCTTAAAGCGGGTCGCCAACAACCTGGTGGGAAATGTTACCTTAAAGCGGGTCGCCAACAACCTGGTGGGAAATGTTACCTTAAAGCGGGTCGCCAACAACCTGGTGAGAAATGTTACCTTAAAGCGCGTCGCCAACAACCTGGTGAGAAATGTTACCTTAAAGCGCGTCGCCAACAACCTGGTGAGAAATGTTACCTTAAAGCGGGTTGCCAACAACCTGGTGAGAAATGTTACCTTAAAGCGCGTCGCCAACAACCTGGTGAGAAATGTTACCTTAAAGCGCGTCGCCAACAACCTGGTGGGAAATGTTACCTTAAAGCGGGTCGCCAACAACCTGGTGGGAAATGTTACCTTAAACCGGATCGCCAACAACCTGGTGGGAAATGTTACCTTAAAGCGGGTTGCCAACAACCAATTCCTCATTGGGAGCTAATGCAAGTTGTCTAATGTTCGAGGAGCGTGACACGAGGCACTCAGTTATGAGCTGTCACAGGATTGCTTTTATACCATCATAGACAAACAATTTGCTTTCTTTCATACCGGGTCATGATGAGTCCCTGTTGATCATCAACACTTTTCTGTATTTACGTTGGTTATGTTTTCTCTTCATGAAAAGAAAGTTTAAACAGTGATGGTCATCAATTTCACCAATATCAACAAAACGAACAATCACCTCTCATCTTAACTGAACTCACTGAACACAAAAAGACCAAGACATGTGACGTTAGAAATCCATGCCCTCGCTTTGGAGAGTTAGAAATATGTTAGACCTGTTAATGAACTCACAATCCTCCCCTTTCTATCTTTTTTGTTTGTCTTTCTATTTTGGTTACGATTTTTTCATCGCGTCTTCTTATCTTCATCCTGTCTTTGTCTCAAGGAATGAAAAAGCAAACATCGTCGTTATCTGGCGTATGATTATCAGTTTGATCTTGAAGTATAAATTGTTAACTAAGACAACATATTGATATCATACTGTTTAGCATACTTTTTGTCAATAAGTAACCTGTTTTACTATCAGGTGTTCGCGAAGGGTAAGTAGTTGATGTATTGTCAGTTGATCATTATGTTTTAATGGTCAACAATTTCACCAATATCAACAAACCGAACAACCCAATTTTCTAATGTGTATTCAGGAAGTTGAAAAGTATCCATTTGTATTCAGGAAGTTGAAAAGTATCCATTTGTATTCAGGAAGTTGAAAAGTATCCATTTGTATTCAGGAAGTTGAAAAGTATCCATTTGTATTCAGGAAGTTGAAAAGTATCCATTTGTATTCAGGAAGTTGAAAAGTACCCATTTGTATTCAGGAAGTTGAAAAGTACCCATTTGTATTCAGGAAGTTGAAAAGTATCCATTTGTATTCAGGAAGTTGAAAAGTATCCATTTGTATTCAGGAAGTTGAAAAGTACCCATTTGTATTCAGGAAGTTGAAAAGTATCCATTTATATATGTCCTGGACAAATGGGATGTACAAAAGCAGGAACCCCTAAGTCGCCTCCCCTGTGCGTCTTAAATTAGGTCATTGTACAAACCAGGTGTTGTTGAATAAATTATAGTTATATAAAAAAAACAAAAAAAAACGAACAAGCATCTTTCACATCAAACAATTGAACACAAAGCAGACCACGACGTCGTTCTTATGTCAGTTCTGGCTTGGAACAGGCACAAAAATGTTCATAAATTAAACAGTATTATATTATATCAACCTCCCATAGGTTACAAAATCTCTGTCTCCTCTTTGCTACTATTAGAGATTTTGTCACTAAAGAATATACAGTTATATATGGATTGCAAAAAAAACCATGAAGTTGTACAGTGTTTTAATTATTAGTTTTATTTTGTTGTCAGTTTTGCTTTTTCATTGCTTCCAGTTTTCAACACATACGACTTTAAAGGAAATTTTTATATTAATCAAACACGCAATTTATGATAAAACGTAGATATAAAATGTAATGCACACGACGCGTAAACAGGGAATAACCTCCATAGGGTATACTCAAAATCGAAAGATTGGAAAGCCAATTAATTTAAAGTTTTGGGAACAATAAAACTAAAGGGCCTAAACAGGATAGTAAAAATCAGCTAATGTCACCTATACCTTAGGGAGGAGAATCTTAGTTTTATTAATATCTATATGTGGTTATATATCTTGTAAAGAGCAAATAATGTTTTACCGTGCTAAAAAGTGATATTGTATAAATATTGGTATTTGACTTAATTTGTAGACTTATTACCTATCTAGGGAATTGTATTGACGTAATGACTATCGTCATCTTTTAACTATTGTATCGTTTTTATAGTTATTATGTTAGTTAATTATTTACGTCTCGTGTATGACTAATCGACTTGTATCTCAGTGTGGGATCGCGCCCGGCTTTGTAAATTACAAAAAGGGTGCACTCGACTCGCAGCCGCAAGTGATAAAGTTTACCAGTTGCTTGCCCATGATCGGTGGTTCTCTCCGGGTACTCCGACTTCTTCCACCACTAAAACTGGTCGCCATGATATAGCTGAAATATTGCTGAAAGTGGCGTTAAACACAATCAAAAATATATCTCAGTGTACATTGATGTTTGCTCCTGAGAATATTGTTCTACATCCAGTATGTTTTATCTTGTTGTGTTCGTTGTTTTTAGTTTGTATTAGTACTGTCTAATACTTCAGAATTGTGATGTTGAATGTTTTCTTAGCTTGACATTTGCAGCTATCATATTTATACATGCCAATGATATACAAAGCCGATAGCTTTATACTGAAGATGTTGGTTTTATTTCAAACATGTATATATAGTTTTAACCTTTTCCTTGCAGGAAACATAAAAAAACAAGTAAAATTTACATCAATATTCAATGCAAAGGAAAACATATATAAATATGCAATTCCACGAGTACAATTTCATCAGACTTATGATTATGATATATAGGTCGTGTGTAGTTCCATCTCTGTTCCCAAGGGGTCGGGGTTTGGAGGGGATTTGAAAGATCGTAGTAGAGAATTGCTGTATTTGTAGAAGGAACTTTTAATTTGTAGACGACACGAAATTTTTTTTTGCCGAGATGCAGCATTGCTTGCAATTAATTCCTTTAATTCTTGCATATATTTTCAGAAACGGGTTTCCTGCTCCCTGCATACTTTCAAACCAGGTAAGCTTTTTATATCTTTGTCGCAAAATCTGTTTCACTAAGAGCGGGTTTGGGCAGATAAAACTCGTTTAAGCAAGGAATGTGAGCGATCATGTATATGTGTGTTGAGGATAAGCAAGGAATGTGAGCGATCACGTATTTGTGTGTTGAGGATAAGCCAGGAATGTGAGCGATCATGTATATGTGTGTTGAGGATAAACAAGGAATGTGAGCGATCATGTATATGTGTGTTGAGGATAAGCCAGAAATGTGAGCGATTATGTATATGTGTGTTGAGGATAAACAAGGAATGTGAGTGATCATGTATATGTGTGTTGAGGATAAGCCAGGAATGTGAGCGATTATGTATATGTGTGTTGAGGATAAACAAGGAATGTGAGCGATCATGTATATGTGTGTTGAGGATAAGCCAGGAATGTGAGCGATCATGTATATGTGTCTTGAGGATAAACAAGGAATGGGAGCGATCATGTATATATGTGTGTTGAGGATAAACAAGGAATGTGAGCGATCATGTATATGTGTGTTGAGGATAAGCCAGGAATGTGAGCGATCATGTATATGTGTGTTGAGGATAAACAAGGAATGTGAGCGATCATGTATATGTGTGGGTTGAGGATAAACAAGGAATATGAGCGATCATGTATATGTGTGTTGAGGATAAACAAGTAATGTGAGTGATCATGTATATATGTGTTGAGGATAAACAAGGAATGTGAGCGATCATGTATATGTGTGTTGGGGATAAACAAGGAATGTGAGTGATCATGTATATATGTGTGTTGAGGATAAACAAGGAATGTGAGTGATCATGTATATGTATGTTTAGGATAAACAAGGAATGTGAGCGATCATGTATATGTGTGTTGAGGATAAGCCAGGAATGTGAGCGATCATGTATATGTGTGTTGAGGATAAACAAGGAATGTGAGCGATCATGTATATGTGTGCTGAGGATAAGCCAGGAATGTGAGCGATCATGTATATGTGTGTTGAGAATAAACAAGGAATGTGAGCGATCGTGTATATGTGTGTTGAGGATAAGCCAAGGAATGTGAGCGATCATGTATATGTGTGTGTTGAGGATAAACAAGGAATGTGAGTGATCATGTATATGTGTGTTGAGGATAAACAAGGAATGTGAGCGATCATGTATATGTGTGTTGAGGATAAGCCAGGAATGTGAGCGATCGTGTATATGTGTGTTGAGGATAAACAAGGAATGTGAGCGATCATGTATATGTGTGGGTTGAGGATAAACAAGGAATATGAGTGATCATGTATATGTGTGTTGAGGATAAACAAGGAATGTGAGTGATCATGTATATATGTGTTGAGGATAAACAAGGAATGTGAGCGATCATGTATATGTGTGTTGAGGATAAACAAGGAATGTGAGTGATCATGTATATGTGTGTGTTGAGGATAAACAAGGAATGTGAGTGATCATGTATATGTATGCTTAGGATAAACAAGGAATGTGAGCGATCATGTATATGTGTGTGTTGAGGATAAACAAGGAATGTGAGCGATCATGTATATGTGTGTTGAGGATAAACAAGGAATGTGAGCGATCATGTATGTGTGTTGAGGATAAGCCAGGAATGTGAGCGATCATGTATATATGTATGTTGAGGATAAACAAGGAATGTGAGCGATCATGTATATGTGTGTTGAGGATAAACAAGGAATGTGAGCGATCATGTATATGTGTGTTGAGGATAAGCCAGGAATGTGAGCGATCATGTATATGTGTGTTGAGGATAAACAAGAAATGTGAGCGATCATGTATATGTGTGTGTTGAGGATAAAAAAGGAATGTGAGCGATCATGTATATGTGTGTTCAGGATAAACAAGGAATGTGAGTGGTCATGTATATATGTGTTGAGGATAAACAAGGAATGTGAGCGATCATGTATATGTGTGTTGAGGATAAACAAGGAATGTGAGTGATCATGTATATATGTGTGTTGAGGATAAACAAGGAATGTGTGAGCGATCATGTATATGTGTGGGTTGAGGATAAACAAGGAATATGAGCGATCATATATATGTGTGTTGAGGATAAACAAGGAATATGAGTGATCATGTATATATGTGTTGAGGATAAACAAGGAATGTGAGCGATCATGTATATGTGTGTTGAGGATAAACAAGGAATGTGAGTGATCATGTATATATGTGTGTTGAGGATAAACAAGGAATGTGAGTGATCATGTATTTGTGTGTTGAGGATAAACAAGGAATGTGAGCGATCATGTATATGTGTGTGTTGAGGATAAACGAGGAATGTGAACGATCATGTATGTGTGTGTTGAGGATAAACAAGGAATGTGAGCGATCATGTATATATGTGTGTTGAGGATAAACAAGGAATGTAAGCGATCATGTATATGTGTGTTGAGGATAAACAAGGAATGTGAGCGATCATGTATATGTGTGGGTTGAGGATAAACAAGGAATATGAGCGATCATGTATATGTGTGTTGAGGATAAACAAGGAATGTGAGTGATCATGTATATATGTGTTGAGGATAAACAAGGAATGTGAGCGATCATGTATATGTGTGTTGAGGATAAACAAGGAATGTGAGTGATCATGTATATATGTGTGTTGAGGATAAACCAGGAATGTGAGTGATCATGTATATGTATGTTTAGGATAAACAAGGAATGTGAGCGATCATGTATATGTGTGTTGAGGATAAGCCAGGAATGTGAGCGATCATGTATATGTGTGTTGAGGATAAACAAGGAATGTGAGCGATCATGTATATGTGTGCTGAGGATAAGCCAGGAATGTGAGCGATCATGTATATGTGTGTTGAGGATAAACAAGGAATGTGAGCGATCGTGTATATGTGTGTTGAGGATAAGCCAAGGAATGTGAGCGATCATGTATATGTGTGTGTTGAGGATAAACAAGGAATGTGAGCGATCATGTATATGTGTGTTGAGGATAAACAAGGAATGTGAGCGATCATGTATATGTGTGTTGAGGATAAGCCAGGAATGTGAGCGATCATGTATATGTGTGTTGAGGATAAACAAGGAATGTGAGCGATCATGTATATGTGTGGGTTGAGGATAAACAAGGAATATGAGCGATCATGTATATGTGTGTTGAGGATAAACAAGGAATGTGAGTGATCATGTATATATGTGTTGAGGATAAACAAGGAATGTGAGCGATCATGTATATGTGTGTTGAGGATAAACAAGGAATGTGAGTGATCATGTATATATGTGTGTTGAGGATAAACAAGGAATGTGAGTGATCATGTATATGTATGTTTAGGATAAACAAGGAATGTGAGCGATCATGTATATGTGTGGGTTGAGGATAAACAAGGAATGTGAGCGATCATGTATATGTGTTTGTTGAGGATGAACAAGGAATATGAGCGATCATGTATATGTGTGTGTTGAGGATGAACAAGGAATGTGAGCGATCATGTATATGTGTGTGTTGAGGATAAACAAGGAATGTGAGCGATCATGTATATGTGTGTTGAGGATGAACAAGGAATGTGAGCGATCATGTATATATGTGTGTTGAGGATGAACAAGGAATGTGAGCGATCATGTATATGCGTGTGGTGAGGATGAACAAGGAATGTGAGCGATCATGTATATGTGTGTTGAGGATGAACAAGGAATGTGAGCGATCATGTATATATGTGTGTTGAGGATGAACAAGGAATGCGAGCGATCATGTATATGCGTGTGTTGAGGATGAACAAGGAATGTGAGCGATCATGTATATATGTGTTGAGGATATCCATTGTGTCTCTTTCTACCATTTTTATATTTTGATGTGGTATGATTTACTTTTCATTTTATCATATTGCATACAAATATTCATTACAATGTCTAGTATACAAATATTCATTACAATGTCTAGTATACAAGTATTCATTACAATGTCTAGTATACAAATGTTCAGTACAATGTCTAGTATACAAATATTCATTACAATGTCTAGTATACAAATATTCATTACAATGTCTAGTATACAAATATTCATTACAATGTCTAGTATACAAATGTTCATTACAATGTCTAGTATACAAATATTCATTACAATGTCTAGTATACAAATATTCATTACAATGTCTAGTATACAAATATTCATTACAATGTCTAGTATACAAATGTTCATTACAATGTCTAGTATACACATATTCATTACAATGTCTAGTATACAAATGTTCATTACAATGTCTAGTATACACATATTCATTACAATGTCTCGTATACAAATATTCATTACAATGTCTAGTATACACATATTCATTACAATGTCTCGTATACAAATATTCATTACAATGTCTAGTATACACATATTCATTACAATGTCTCGTATACAAATATTCATTACAATGTCTAGTATACACATATTCATTACAATGTCTAGTATACACATATTCATTACAATGTCTCGTATACAAATATTCATTACAATGTCTAGTATACAAATATTCATTACAATGTCTAGTATACACATATTCATTACAATGTCTAGTATACAAATATTCATTACAATGTCTAGTATACAAATATTCATTACAATGTCTAGTATACAAATGTTCATTACAATGTCTAGTATACAAATATTCATTACAATGTCTAGTATACACATATTCATTACAATGTCTCGTATACAAATATTCATTACAATGTCTAGTATACACATATTCATTACAATGTCTAGTATACAAATATTCATTACAATGTCTAGTATACAAATATTCATTACAATGTCTAGTATACAAATATTCATTACAATGTCTGTATACAAATATTCATTACAATGTCTAGTATACAAATGCTCATTACAATGTCTAGTATACAAATATTCATTACAATGTCTAGTATACAAATATTCATTACAATGTCTCGTATACAAATATTCATTACAATGTCTAGTATACAAATATTCATTACAATGTCTAGTATACAAATGTTCATTACAATGTCTAGTATACAAATGTTCATTACAATGTCTAGTATACAAATATTCATTACAATGTCTAGTATACAAATATTCATTACAATGTCTAGTATACAAATATTCATTACAATGTCTAGTATACAAATATTCATTACAATGTCTAGTATACAAATATTCATTACAATGTCTAGTATACAAATATTCATTACAATGTCTAGTATACAAATGTTCATTACAATGTCTAGTATACAAATATTCATTACAATGTCTAGTATACAAATATTCATTACAATGTCTAGTATACAAATATTCATTACAATGTCTAGTATACAAATATTCATTACAATGTCTAGTATGCAAATATTCATTACAATGTCTAGTATACAAATGTTCATTACAATGTCTAGTATACAAATGTTCATTACAATGTCTAGTATACAAATATTCATTACAATGTCTAGTATACAAATGTTCATTACAATGTCTAGGAACCAATGATTTTGAACGTACTATATGAGTGGTCTTATTTGACTAGAAAGAGAAGATCACTGTTTCATGTCTAAGCTATCGAAGAAACGACACATCCTATATATAAAACATAATCAATAGTTTATAATCTGAATCAAGTAAACTATTCCTGGAATATGAGCATAAAGCAGATTTAGATCTTTATTCGTTATATGATAAGAGCATCGTAGATTTGTCAACTTAATTTAACGACAGATCAATTGATTAGTAGACGCGGAGAAATTTGCAAATTGCTGTAAATATATATATATCTCAAAGATGACTGTAAACGTGTGTCTGTTAGTTGACGGAGTGCATAATATACTTATTCAGACAATAGGTAATTATACAATATATACTGGTCAGGGTCGTATGAGTCTGAAAAATTTAGAAAAAAAACTGCGTGGAAGCAAGAAGTGTTCAGCTAACCTAAAAGTATAAAGAGGTATGCTTTGAAGCCAAATGGATTCTAAAAATTTACCGCCCCTCCCCACTTGTCGTACCAGTTTTAAAACATGTCCCCATTGTACAGCACACTCCGCTGCTCGTCTTTATATGTTATATAAGTCATTAAGTACATCATTATGACGAACCCAGATAAATAGTGCTCTTGTATATTTAGATAATTTCATTACACTAGGGACCGCAAATGGTCATAATCCGGCTCTGACCTCAGTTGTAATATATTGCATTATCTAGCATGCAGCTGTAAATTTTAGATTCTACACCCGGCTCAATAAAAACGTATATATCTAATGTAGTGCGCAATATGTGTTTCTGGAATTATCCTCATTAGGTCAAAAGATTGCAAGCCAAATAATTTTAAAGTCTTTGGAAGCAATAAAATGAAAGGGCCTACACGAGAAATACCAAAGCACTGACTACTGAGTGAATGATACCCTCGAGGACTTATGAATAGGTTTATTGTTGACTTTATGTATACTAGTAAGGTAACACCCGAATAATGTATAGGTTTACGACAGCCTAAATGTATACAATCATACCCGACACAATGTATTGGTTCACGCTCAACCTAATTTTTAGCTTAACGCCCTACTCGATATAGGTTCGTGTCAGGATAAATGTAAAGATTCATTCCCGACTCAATTTATAGTATAATACCTGACTCAGTGTATATGTTCACATCCGGGTCTATGTATAGTTCACGCTCGACTCATTATTATGTTTGTTCAATCTGAACATTAAGAACGTTTATCGGGTTCTTGCACTGTTTTATGACGTAAGCTCTGGCTTCCTCAACCCCTAAATATGAAGGTCACGATAAACCTGGGTAGAGATGTGAAAGCTTTTACCAAGTCGATCGTCTTACTCATTATTATTTATGTTTGCCTAAAGTTTGAGTACGACAAAATACTGATGTATTTGTCCTTATTATGTTACGAGAAAAAACGTTTTGCTGAAGAAACCTTTCACTGTGAAACAAAGACCATCTAACGACAAAATCATGAAAACAAATATCATCTAGCGTGACAAAATCATGAAAACAAAGACCATCTAGCGTGACAAAATTTTGAAAACAAAGACCATCTAGCGTGACCAGAATCTCTGTAGCGTGACAAAATCATGAAAACAAAGACCATCTAGCGACAAAATCATGAAAACAAAGACCATCTAGCATGACAAAATCATGAAGACAAAGACCATCTAGCGTGACAAAATCATGAAAACAAAGACCATCTAGCGTGACAAAATCATGAAAACAAAGACCATCTAGCGACAAGATCATGAAAACAAAGACCATCTAGCGTGACAAAATCATGAAAACCGTTGAACATGTGTTATTGGCACAAGACATTTGTTAGTCAAAGTATAATCGAATGTAAATTTTCCTAGCAAAACAAAAGTTTTTTTCCTACCACACCACCATTCATTTGCTAATTTATCACATTAGTACATCAAATTCTTCAATTGTCATATCATAATTGAATTAAGCTGTTACCATATTGATTATAGCATTTGTTTCACTGCGGAAGCAGTGATACACATTTTATGTGCGGTTATCTTTTTTAAGAATTAATTCATTTATGCATAACATAGAATTACTTTAACATCATATTTGTTGATGATATTGGAAAATCAAAAGCTGCACAAGCAAAAATGTTTCATTTCCTGTTACGGTCGTTATAGTATTTAGAATAATTCTATCGACGCAAATGAAATTCCGATTTTGTTAGAGACAAACCAAGGATGTAAATATACAAATTAATAATGAATAAATACTCTGTTTTCCGATTTTTTTTCTTTTAAATTGCTTTGAAAAACATAGCTGTTTCCTAGCGCGCGGTTGTCCAGTCTTTTACTATTGGTATGAAAGATACATCAGTTGCTATTATTTTTATACTTGGTTAATTACTACTTTACCGTTTAATAGCTAATGGGTTCTTCGGAAAAGTTTATTCTTCTTTCACACTTGGCAAACTATAGTGGAATTCGTCGTTTTACTCGTGTTAATAATCCCGTGACAAGTCATATTCGGTGATATAGAGTTATGAACGAGGAAAGAAGACTCAGATATTCTGTAACGGTTTATTAGACAACCAATTGTTGCTATGAATATAATTTTGGTCTACAGCTATCAAATATTTCGTTGGTCATTTTTCAACAATGCACATTTGTGAAAATGTTTATAAACACGTGACACCAGTCTGTGATTATCATGGAGGGGTCTGTTAGAACGACGCCATACTTGTATGAAAACAAACATCACATGCATACCCAATGATGAAAATATAAATGTTTACTCATTTATCAACTTTCTCTTAACACATCATGATAAATGATAAGATCATTCATACCTGTTGGTGGACATTTGCAGAAATGGGATTATGGCAGCAGTATGTAAATAAAGAATGCTTCAGTCTATATCTTTTAGCACTTTAATTAAGCTACACATTCATATCTTTAGGACCCGGATGGCTCAGTGAGTTAGGTAGTTGGATTACCTAACAACTCGTACAAACATATCACCAATACGGCGTGAGTTCGCCCCCGGCTTTGTAAATTACAAAAAGGGTGCACTCGACTCGCAGCCGCAAGTGATAAAGTTTACCAGTTGCTTGTCCATGATCGGTGGTTCTCTCCGGGTACTCCGGCTTCTTCCACCACTAGAACTGGTCGCCATGATATAGCTGGAATATTGCTGAAAGTGGCGTTAAACACAATTAAATAACATTTATATCTTATAAAACTACACATTCATATGTTTGAGTATCTAACTACTTATTAAACTACACATTCATTAAATATTATAGGTTGTGACCCATTGTTCATGGTGACAACATATCCAGCGTTATTCGGAGGTCATATTACTGGATCTCCACCTGAACTGCCAATGAACTTCAGGTCAAAGATCATTGCTTCCAACGATGGAATGGTAGGGATTATGCTCTTATGGCAGCAGCTGTTTAGAAGTATGTAAATAAAGAATCCTTCAGTGTATATGTTTTAACACTCTAATATTATAATTTGTAGGTTGTTTACATCGAGCAATAAGTCTGGTTCTGGTATTTGTATCTAAAAATTTCCTAAAGACCCTGTCATCTCGATATTGTGATATTTACATTCAGACGTCAAAAATGTTTTTACCGTCATTAGATTAAGTAACAGAACTTATCATATTTATGAAAGGAAACAGTGGTGGTTAATAATTCCTCCAATATAAAAAAAGAGAACAACTATCTTTCACTTCAATGTATTTTTTTTAATGAAAATCATTGCCATTTGTGTTCGCTGTGTATCACGTAAAATAGTCTGCATCTTTATGACCGGAAAGTACCCTAATTTATAGATTGGTTTGCTGACAATAAAGCTTTTGTACCTACAAGGATATAGCGATCAAGTATTTACCAACCATTTTTTGAGTCAGCTTTTGACAGTACTACTTAGTATTATGCGCATCCAGCTCAGCAGGAACAGGAAGTACAAAAAAAATTCTATACTCTTATACACACAAATCTCCGCGCAAAGGATTCTATGTATCGTACGTAAACCACTATCACTTCTTCCGCACCATTGGGCATTGATTGTGTCGGTAGAATAATATGAATGGCACAATAAAGCAAAATATCAAAAGACTTATTAAAGTATTATTTTCGTTTGAATTATTACTATTATTATTATTATTATTATTATTATTATTATTATTATCATTATTATTATTATTATTATTATTATACCGCATCTGTGTTGTCATGATTCGCGTGCTAGCCTAGAGTGCTGTAGATCGTGGGTTCCAGATCTGATCGGATCAAACCAAAGACTATAAAATTGGCATTTGTTGCTTCTCCGCTAAGCATGCAGCATTAAGGAGAAAGAGCAAAGACTGGTTGGCTCGGAATTAGGATAATGTGTCCGAGTGGAGCGATATGTCTACCCACGGACCGTTGTTTCAGTGAGCTAGCACTATAAAAATCCAACTCAGCTGTTACTCTAGTACAAAGCGAACCTCATCATCAGTTTATTGAAATTAACTTGTTTCAGCCATAATATAGTTGAAAAATTGCTGAGTTGGCGTTAAACAACAATCACTCACTCACTATTATTATTATTATTGTTATTATTATTATTTTATAGAATCCACTTCGACTATTAAAGGATATCAAGTAATCATGGAAACCAAAGACGGACTGGACATCCGGAGAAGTAGATGTTATGTATTACAGATAAACAACGTGTCTGGTGTCATCGTGGACTCTCGTGTAAGTTTTAGTAACGAATTAATTATATGAAAATAGGAAACAAATTACAGAAAATAACGATACATAACGTGATTTTTGCTTAACGTTTTCGCCATTTTTGTTATATTTGTTGGTCCTAAGATGGCTTCAAGTCAATTAAGTCACAGCTGTATTCTATTGGATCGCTCGATATGTAGTTTTAGAATGAAATTCCGTGAAAGGTGACTTATTATAGGATAAAATTAAATAAAAGCAAAAACAATTACGTATTTCTGATATTGAAATCCTTTGCAGTGCTTATGCATGTCGGGTCTATTTTATTTAATATACAAATTCGAGATAAAGTGAAAATACCGCACTATCGGCACAGTTCCAAAATCTAATCGATAAATCGTAGAAAAGACAAAATCGATACCCCTAGTACACAGACACGTGTCCGCCCATTTTCCTGGCTTGTTTCAGACACTTCAATAAAACGTTGAGGGGTTAAACTAGTTTTTCTATCCAAAATCAAAAAGCTGATAGATTTTATTCCCATAGTTCGATGCCAATGACTGGTTTTAAAAAATCATCGTTTTAACTGCTTAAATCGTCATGTGCTGATTTTCTACAGTTGATACATTAGGTAAGTCCTCTTAACAGTTGATAAATGGTGTGATGATATGTCTCATACGTTTGTAAATAATCCAAGCACAGTATAAAATCATGTACGTTAGTTTTGATATTATTAAATATAAACATAATGAAAAACAAAAAGTAGCACACCGTCGGAGTAATTCAAAAATCAAATATCAAAATCGTAAGAGGCAAAATCCCTTAGTACATAAATACATGACCGCCCACTTTCCTGTCTTGGTACATGCACTTCAATAAAAAGTGGCAGGTTAATCTATTCTCTATTAGTGAAATAATGCAAGTGTTTTCCACAGGTGAGTACAATGCCAGCCCTTACATATAACCAGGTGAGTACAATGCTAGCCCTTACATATAACCAGGTGAGTACAATGCCGGCCCTTACATATAACCAGATAAGTACAATGCCAGCCCTTACATATAGCCAGGTGAGTACAATGCCAGCCCTTACATATAACCAGGTGAGTACAATGCCAGCCCTTACATATAACCAGGTGAGTACAATGCCGGCCTTGCATATAACCAGGTGAGTACAATGCCAGCTATTACATATAACCAGGTGGGTACAATATCAGCCCTTACATATAACCAGGTGAGTACAATACCAGCCCTTACATATAACCAGGTGAGTACAATACCAGCCCTTACATATAACCAGGTGAGTACAATGCCAGCCCTTACATATAACCAGGTGAGTACAATGCCAGCCCTTACATATAACCAGGTGAGTACAATGCCGTCCCTTACATATAACCAGGTGAGTACAATGCTGTCCCTTACATATAATCAGGTGAGTACAATGCCGGCCTTGCATATAACCAGGTGAGTACAATGCCAGCCCTTACATATAACCAGGTGAGTACAATACCAGCCCTTACATATAACCAGGTGAGTACAATACCAGCCCTTACATATAACCAGGTGAGTACAATGCTGTCCCTTACATATAATCAGGTGAGTACAATGCCGGCCCTTCCATATAACCAGGTGAGTACAATACCAGCCCTTACATATAACCAGGTGAGTACAATACCAGCCCTTACATATAACCAGGTGAGTACAATGCTGTCCCTTCCATATAACCAGGTGAGTACAATACCAGCCCTTACATATAACCAGGTGAGTACAGTGCCGGCCCTTACATATAACCAGGTGAGTACAATGCTGTCCCTTACATATAATCAGGTGAGTACAGTGCCGGCCCTTACATATAACCAGGTGAGTACAATACCAGCCCTTACATATAACCAGGTGAGTACAATGCCAGCCCTTACATATAACCAGGTGAGTACAATGCTGTCCCTTACATATAATCAGGTGAGTACAATGCCGGCCCTTCCATATAACCAGGTGAGTACAATACCAGCCCTTACATATAACCAGGTGAGTACAATACCAGCCCTTACATATAACCAGGTGAGTACAATACCAGCCCTTACATATAACCAGGTGAGTACAATGCCAGCCCTTACATATAACCAGGTGAGTACAATGCCAGCCCTTACATATAACCAGGTGAGTACAATAACAGCGCTTACATATAACCAGGTGAACAGCTTTATTATAAAGAACACTACAGCGCTTACATATAACCAGGTGAACAGCTTTATTATAACGAACACTACAGCCCTTACATATAACCAGGTGAACAGCTTTATTATAAAGAACACTACAGCCCTTACATATAACCAGGTGAACAGCTTTATTATAAAGAACACTACAGCCCTTACATATAACCAGGTGAACAGCTTTATTATAAAGAACACTACAGCCCTTACATATAACCAGGTGAACAGCTTTATTATAAAGAACACTACAGCCCTTACATATAACCAGGTGAACAGCTTTATTATAAAGAACACTACAGCCCTTTCATATAACCAGGTGAACAGCTTTATTATAAAGAACACTACAGCCCTTACATATAACCAGGTGAACAGCTTTATTATAAAGAACACTACAGCCCTTACATATAACCAGGTGAACAGCTTTATTATAAAGAACACTACAGCCCTCACATATAACCAGGTGAACAGCTTTATTATAAAGAACACTACAGCCCTTTCATATAACCAGGTGAACAGCTTTATTATAAAGAACACTACAGCCCTTACATATAACCAGGTGAACAGCTTTATTATAAAGAACACTACAGCCCTTACATATAACCAGGTGAATAGCTTTATTATAAAGAACACTACAGCCCTTACATATAACCAGGTGAACAGCTTTATTATAAAGAACACTACAGCCCTTACATATAACCAGGTGAACAGCTTTATTATAAAGAACACTACAGCCCTTACATATAACCAGGTGAACAGCTTTATTATAAAGAACACTACAGCCTTTACATATAACCAGGTGAACAGCTTTATTATAAAGAACACTACAGCCCTTACATATAACCAGGTGAACAGCTTTATTATAAAGAACACTACAGCCCTTACATATAACCAGGTGAACAGCTTTATTATAAAGAACACTACAGCCCTCACATATAACCAGGTGAACAGCTTTATTATAAAGAACACTACAGCCCTTTCATATAACCAGGTGAACAGCTTTATTATAAAGAACACTACAGCCCTTACATATAACCAGGTGAACAGCTTTATTATAAAGAACACTACAGCCCTTACATATAACCAGGTGAACAGCTTTATTATAAAGAACACTACAGCCCTCACATATAACCAGGTGAACAGCTTTATTATAAAGAACACTACAGCCCTTTCATATAACCAGGTGAACAGCTTTATTATAAAGAACACTACAGCCCTTACATATAACCAGGTGAACAGCTTTATTATAAAGAACACTACAGCCCTTACATATAACCAGGTGAACAGCTTTATTATAAAGAACACTACAGCCCTTACATATAACCAGGTGAACAGCTTTATTATAAAGAACACTACAGCCCTTACATATAACCAGGTGAACAGCTTTATTATAAAGAACACTACAGCCCTTACATATAACCAGGTGAACAGCTTTATTATAAAGAACACTACAGCCTTTACATATAACCAGGTGAACAGCTTTATTATAAAGAACACTACAGCCCTTACATATAACCAGGTGAACAGCTTTATTATAAAGAACACTACAGCCCTTACATATAACCAGGTGAACAGCTTTATTATAAAGAACACTACAGCCCTTACATATAACCAGGTGAACAGCTTTATTATAAAGAACACTACAGCCCTTACATATAACCAGGTGAACAGCTTTATTATAAAGAACACTACAGCCTTTACATATAACCAGGTGAACAGCTTTATTATAAAGAACACTACAGCCCTTACATATAACCAGGTGAACAGCTTTATTATAAAGAACACTACAGCCCTTACATATAACCAGGTGAACAGCTTTATTATAAAGAACACTACAGCCCTTACATATAACCAGGTGAACAGCTTTATCATAAAGAACACTACAGCCCTTACATATAACCAGGTGAACAACTTTATCATAAAGAACACTACAGCCCTTACATATAACCAGGTGAACAGCTTTATTATAAAGAACACTACAGCCCTTACATATAACCAGGTGAACAGCTTTATTATAAAGAACACTACAGCCCTTACATATAACCAGGTGAACACTATAATCTTCAGAACGTTATGCATAATATATTTAATCTTCGTGACGCAGAAATTATCAAACGTATAATATTAGTTCTGTTAAAATGAACCATTATCTAAATATTAGATAGTACCCACGAAACTCGTATGACATAATAGTGAAACAATAGCCAACTTTGAACCAAAATCTGATAACAAAATACATTCATTCGTCATCTGTATGTAACTGACAGAATACTTTTCAACAAGGTGTTGATATCTTCCGAAAACATTTTGAAAGATGAGATGAGATGATTGTTTAAAAATCTTTGATTTAATAGTTTAGTACTCAGAATATGGTGACGTTGTAAAAAGTCTGAATACAATTTGCACGCTCGATCGTAACGTATGAGTTGTGAAATATAAACTCAATACGCGGGACCGGTTGATATATTACTGTTAATGTGTGGAAAATTTATAATGACAAAATTGAAGTCGTCTCTTTAATTATATAGTATAGTAGAAAGTTGACCATTAGTGCTGACATGGTTCATTAAATATATTTATTACTGAAATTTACAGTTCCTAAATAATGTAATTATTAATAAAACTAGGGTTCTCCTCACCCATACATAGGCATCCATAGCTGATTTTAGTTATCCTGGCTTTTGGTTTTATTGCTCTCAAACCTTTAAATAATTTGGCTTTCCAATCTTTCCATTTTGAGCGCACCCGGTTAATGTTATTCCAGAAATGCGTCGTGCGCACTAAATTTGATATCTACGTTTTTATTACAGCGTATTCATCAAACTTTGAACTTATATTATGTCTATGGTCAATGTTTAGTTGTTAGAACATTTGAACTTGTTTGTGATAATACACTTCCTTCATGTTAGGTTTAATCAGTTCCTATCACCTCTATAGTTATATGTCCACTTTCTCCTTGTTGATGTGTAATCAATACAATTTTTAATAAGGTGATTAGTCTGTGACTTACGAAAGGTTTGTAGTCTTTGGGAAGTATTCTGGTTTCTTCAGTCACTAATAAAACTGACGACCAAGGTATAACTGAAATATTAATTTAAACAATATTTATTTAGAAAATAATCAGAATATACAGTACATCAAACCTAGTAAATACAGACAGGATTCAGAAAAAAGCAATTATTGCTTTTATAAATCTGTCTCCTAATATTATTGAAAAGGTATAACCAAGCCTGAAAGGTTAATGAAGTAGTACAAATGTCTGTGAAAATATGTTTATATAAATCATGTATAAGGATGACTAATGATTACTTAATGTCAGAGGATCGTGATTATAAAACAAGGCTGTATAAAGTAATGTATAAAATATTGTATTATCCGTGTTTATGATTGATATGTTTCTTTATCTTTTGCTAAAGGGTTTCCGTTTTGGTTTCATTGAATATTGTATCAGTTTACCATTTTCTGAAAGTAGTGACAAATTAATGAATGTGTCGTATGATTTGTAATCCAAATTACATCTAATAACTAATTAAAGAAAAACATGATTCATATATCGATTTCTCTTAAGCTGTTTTTCGATTTTAAGTTCAATCGAACTGCTCAATTTAAAAACAAGAATTAAAGAATAAAGGTCGATAACATAGATAAGCCTGCTACAACAACTATGTATCTAGGAAACATACAACTGTAATATACACAACAACCATGTATCTAGGAAACATACAACTGTAATATACACAACAACCATGTATCTAGGAAACATACAACTGTAATATACACAACAACCATGTATCTAGGAAACATACAACTGTAATATAGATAACAACCATGTATCTAGGAAACATACAACTGTAATATACACAACAACCATGTATCTAGGAAACATACAACTGTAATATAGATAACAACCATGTATCTAGGAAACATACAACTGTAATATACACAACAACCATGTATCTAGGAAACATACAACTGTAATATAGACAACAACCATGTATCTAGGAAACATACAACTGTAATATACACAACAACCATGTATCTAGGAAACATACAACTGTAATATAGACAACAACCATGTATCTAGGAAACATACAACTGTAATATAGACAACAACCATGTATCTAGGAAACATACAACTGTAATATAGATAACAACCATGTATCTAGGAAACATACAACTGTAATATAGATAACAACCATGTATCTAGGAAACATACAACTGTAACATAGATAACAACCATGTATCTAGGAAACACACAACTGTAATATAGATAACAACCATGTATCTAGGAAACATACAACTGTAATATAGATAACAACCATGTATCTAGGAAACATACAACTGTAATATACACAACAACCATGTATCTAGGAAACATACAACTGTAATATAGATAACAACCATGTATCTAGGAAACATACAACTGTAATATACACAACAACCATGTATCTAGGAAACATACAACTGTAATATAGATAACAACCATGTATCTAGGAAACATACAACTGTAATATAGACAACAACCATGTATCTAGGAAACATACAACTGTAATATAGATAACAACCATGTATCTAGGAAACATACAACTGTAATATAGATAACAACCATGTATCTAGGAAACATACAACTGTAATATAGACAACAACCATGTATCTAGGAAACATACAACTGTAATATAGACAACAACCATGTATCTAGGAAACATACAACTGTAATATACACAACAACCATGTATCTAGGAAACATACAACTGTAATATACACAACAACCATGTATCTAGGAAACATACAACTGTAATATACACAACAACCATGTATCTAGGAAACATACAACTGTAATATAGACAACAACCATGTATCTAGGAAACATACAACTGTAATATAGATAACAACCATGTATCTAGGAAACATACAACTGTAATATACACAACAACCATGTATCTAGGAAACATACAACTGTAATATAGATAACAACCATGTATCTAGGAAACATACAACTGTAATATACACAACAACCATGTATCTAGGAAACATACAACTGTAATATAGATAACAACCATGTATCTAGGAAACATACAACTGTAATATAGACAACAACCATGTATCTAGGAAACATACAACTGTAATATAGACAACAACCATGTATCTAGGAAACATACAACTGTAATATAGATAACAACCATGTATCTAGGAAACATACAACTGTAATATACACAACAACCATGTATCTAGGAAACATACAACTGTAATATAGATAACAACCATGTATCTAGGAAACATACAACTGTAATATAGACAACAACCATGTATCTAGGAAACATACAACTGTAATATACACAACAACCATGTATCTAGGAAGCATACAACTGTAATATAGACAACAACCATGTATCTAGGAAACATACAACTGTAATATAGATAACAACCATGTATCTAGGAAACATACAACTGTAATATACACAACAACCATGTATCTAGGAAACATACAACTGTAATATAGATAACAACCATGTATCTAGGAAACATACAACTGTAATATAGACAACAACCATGTATCTAGGAAACATACAACTGTAATATAGATAACAACCATGTATCTAGGAAACATACAACTGTAATATACACAACAACCATGTATCTAGGAAACATACAACTGTAATATAGATAACAACCATGTATCTAGGAAACATACAACTGTAATATAGATAACAACCATGTATCTAGGAAACATACAACTGTAATATAGACAACAACCATGTATCTAGGAAACATACAACTGTAATATAGATAACAACCATGTATCTAGGAAACATACAACTGTAATATAGACAACAACTTTGTATCTAGGAAACATACAATTGTAATATAGATAAAAACCATGTATCTAGGAAACATACAACTGTAATATACACAACAACCATGTATCTAGGAAACATACAACTGTAATATAGATAACAACCATGTATCTAGGAAACATACAACTGTAATATAGACAACAACTTTGTATCTAGGAAACATACAATTGTAATATAGATAACAACCATGTATCTAGGAAACATACAACTGTAATATAGATAACAACCATGTATCTAGGAAACATACAACTGTAATATAGATAACAACCATGTATCTAGGAAACGTACAACTGTAATATAGACAACAACTTCGTATCTAGGAAACATACAACTGTAATATAGATAACAACCATGTATCTAGGAAACATACAACTGTAATATAGACAACAACTTTGTATCTAGGAAACATACAACTGTAATATAGATAACAACCATGTATCTAGGAAACATACAACTGTAATATAGATAACAACCATGTATCTAGGAAACATACAACTGTAATATAGACAACAACTTTGTATCTAGGAAACATACAACTGTAATATAGATAACAACCATGTATCTAGGAAACATACAACTGTAATATACACAACAACCATGTATCTAGGAAACATACAACTGTAATATAGATAACAACCATGTATCTAGGAAACATACAACTGTAATATACACAACAACCATGTATCTAGGAAACATACAACTGTAATATAGATAACAACCATGTATCTAGGAAACATACAACTGTAATATAGATAACAACCATGTATCTAGGAAACATACAACTGTAATATAGATAACAACCATGTATCTAGGAAACATACAACTGTAATATAGATAACAACCATGTATCTAGGAAACATACAACTGTAATATAGATAACAATCATGTATCTAGGAAACGTACAACTGTAATATAGACAACAACTTCGTATCTAGGAAACATACAACTGTAATATAGATAACAACCATGTATCTAGGAAACATACAACTGTAATATAGACAACAACTTTGTATCTAGGAAACATACAACTGTAATATAGATAACAACCATGTATCTAGGAAACATACAACTGTAATATAGATAACAACCATGTATCTAGGAAACATACAATTGTAATATACACAACAACCATGTATCTAGGAAACATACAACTGTAATATAGATAACAACCATGTATCTAGGAAACATACAACTGTAATATACACAACAACCATGTATCTAGGAAACATACAACTGTAATATAGATAACAACCATGTATCTAGGAAACATACAACTGTAATATAGACAACAACTTTGTATCTAGGAAACATACAACTGTAATATAGACAACAACCATGTATCTAGGAAACATACAACTGTAATATAGATAACAACCATGTATCTAGGAAACATACAACTGTAATATAGACAACAACCATGTATCTAGGAAACATACAACTGTAATATAGATAACAACCATGTATCTAGGAAACATACAACTGTAATATAGATAACAACCATGTATCTAGGAAACATACAACTGTAATATACACAACAACCATGTATCTAGGAAACATACAACTGTAATATAGATAACAACCATGTATCTAGGAAACATACAACTGTAATATAGATAACAACCATGTATCTAGGAAACATACAACTGTAATATAGACAACAACCATGTATCTAGGAAACATACAACTGTAATATAGATAACAACCATGTATCTAGGAAACATACAACTGTAATATAGATAACAACCATGTATCTAGGAAACATACAACTGTAATATAGATAACAACCATGTATCTAGGAAGCATACAACTGTAATATAGACCAACCATGTATCTAGGAAACATACAACTGTAATATACACAACAACCATGTATCTAGGAAACATACAACTGTAATATAGGCAACAACTTTGTATCTAGGAAACATACAACTGTAATATACACAACAACCATGTATCTAGGAAACATACAACTGTAATATACACAACAACCATGTATCTAGGAAACATACAACTGTAATATAGATAACAACCATGTATCTAGGAAACATACAACTGTAATATAGATAAAAACCATGTATCTAGGAAACATACAACTGTAATATAGACAACAACCATGTATCTAGGAAACATACAACTGTAATATACACAACAACCATGTATCTAGGAAACATACAACTGTAATATAGACAACAACCATGTATCTAGGAAACATACAACTGTAATTTAGATAACAACCATGTATCTAGGAAACATACAACTGTAATATAGATAACAACCATGTATCTAGGAAACATACAACTGTAATATAGACAACAACCATGTATCTAGGAAACATACAACTGTAATATAGACAACAACCATGTATCTAGGAAACATACAACTGTAATATAGACAACAACCATGTATCTAGGAAACATACAACTGTAATATAGGCAACAACCATGTATCCAGGAAACATACAACTGTAATATACACAACAACCATGTATCTAGGAAACATACAACTGTAATATAGATAACAACCATGTATCTAGGAAACATACAACTGTAATATAGAATACAACCATGTATCTAGGAAACATACAACTGTAATATAGACAACAACCATGTATCTAGGAAACATACAACTGTAATATAGATAACAACCATGTATCTAGGAAACATACAACTGTAATATAGACAACAACTTTGTATCTAGGAAACATACAACTGTAATATAGACAACAACCATGTATCTAGGAAACATACAACTGTAATATACACAACAACCATGTATCTAGGAAACATACAACTGTAATATAGATAACAACCATGTATCTAGGAAACATACAACTGTAATATAGATAACAACCATGTATCTAGGAAACATACAACTGTAATATAGATAACAACCATGTATCTAGGAAACATACAACTGTAATATAGACAACAACCATGTATCTAGGAAACATACAACTGTAATATAGACAACAACTTTGTATCTAGGAAACATACAACTGTAATATAGATAACAACCATGTATCTAGGAAACATACAACTGTAATATAGATAACAACCATGTATCTAGGAAACATACAACTGTAATATACACAACAACCATGTATCTAGGAAACATACAACTGTAATATAGATAACAACCATGTATCTAGGAAACATACAACTGTAATATACACAACAACCATGTATCTAAGAAACATACAACTGTAATATAGATAACAACCATGTATCTAGGAAACATACAACTGTAGTATAGACAACAACTTTGTATCTAGGAAACATACAACTGTAATATAGACAACAACCATGTGTCTAGGAAACATACAACTGTAATATAGATAACAACCATGTATCTAGGAAACATACAACTGTAATATAGATAACAACCATGTATCTAGGAAACATACAACTATAATATAGATAACAACCATGTATCTAGGAAACATACAACTGTAATATAGATAACAACCATGTATCTAGGAAACATACAACTGTAATATACACAACAACCATGTATCTAGGAAACATACAACTGTAATATAGATAACAACCATGTATCTAGGAAACATACAACTGTAATATAGATAACAACCATGTATCTAGGAAACATACAACTGTAATATAGATAACAACCATGTATCTAGGAAGCATACAACTGTAATATAGACAACAACCATGTATCTAGGAAACATACAACTGTAATATAGACAACAACCATGTATCTAGGAAACATACAACTGTAATATAGACAACAACCATGTATCTAGGAAACATACAACTGTAATATAGATAACAACCATGTATCTAGGAAACATACAACTGTAATATACACAACAACCATGTATCTAGGAAACATACAACTGTAATATAGACAACAACCATGTATCTAGGAAACATACAACTGTAATATAGATAACAACCATGTATCTAGGAAACATACAACTGTAATATAGATAAAAACCATGTATCTAGGAAACATACAACTGTAATATAGACAACAACCATGTATCTAGGAAACATACAACTGTAATATACACAACAACCATGTATCTAGGAAACATACAACTGTAATATAGACAACAACCATGTATCTAGGAAACATACAACTGTAATTTAGATAACAACCATGTATCTAGGAAACATACAACTGTAATATAGATAACAACCATGTATCTAGGAAACATACAACTGTAATATAGACAACAACCATGTATCTAGGAAACATACAACTGTAATATAGACAACAACCATGTATCTAGGAAACATACAACTGTAATATAGACAACAACCATGTATCTAGGAAACATACAACTGTAATATAGGCAACAACCATGTATCCAGGAAACATACAACTGTAATATACACAACAACCATGTATCTAGGAAACATACAACTGTAATATAGATAACAACCATGTATCTAGGAAACATACAACTGTAATATAGATAACAACCATGTATCTAGGAAACATACAACTGTAATATAGACAACAACCATGTATCTAGGAAACATACAACTGTAATATAGATAACAACCATGTATCTAGGAAACATACAACTGTAATATAGACAACAACTTTGTATCTAGGAAACATACAACTGTAATATAGACAACAACCATGTATCTAGGAAACATACAACTGTAATATACACAACAACCATGTATCTAGGAAACATACAACTGTAATATAGATAACAACCATGTATCTAGGAAACATACAACTGTAATATAGACAACAACCATGTATCTAGGAAACATACAACTGTAATATAGATAACAACCATGTATCTAGGAAACATACAACTGTAATATAGATAACAACCATGTATCTATGAAACATACAACTGTAATATAGATAACAACCATGTATCTAGGAAACATACAACTGTAATATAGACAACAACCATGTATCTAGGAAACATACAACTGTAATATAGACAACAACTTTGTATCTAGGAAACATACAACTGTAATATAGATAACAACCATGTATCTAGGAAACATACAACTGTAATATAGATAACAACCATGTATCTAGGAAACATACAACTGTAATATACACAACAACCATGTATCTAGGAAACATACAACTGTAATATAGATAACAACCATGTATCTAGGAAACATACAACTGTAATATACACAACAACCATGTATCTAGGAAACATACAACTGTAATATAGATAACAACCATGTATCTAGGAAACATACAACTGTAGTATAGACAACAACTTTGTATCTAGGAAACATACAACTGTAATATAGATAACAACCATGTATCTAGGAAACATACAACTGTAATATAGATAACAACCATGTATCTAGGAAGCATACAACTGTAATATAGACAACAACCATGTATCTAGGAAACATACAACTGTAATATAGACAACAACCATGTATCTAGGAAACATACAACTGTAATATACACAACAACCATGTATCTAGGAAACATACAACTGTAATATAGATAACAACCATGTATCTAGGAAACATACAACTGTAATATAGATAAAAACCATGTATCTAGGAAACATACAACTGTAATATAGACAACAACCATGTATCTAGGAAACATACAACTGTAATATACACAACAACCATGTATCTAGGAAACATACAACTGTAATATAGACAACAACCATGTATCTAGGAAACATACAACTGTAATTTAGATAACAACCATGTATCTAGGAAACATACAACTGTAATATAGATAACAACCATGTATCTAGGAAACATACAACTGTAATATAGACAACAACCATGTATCTAGGAAACATACAACTGTAATATAGACAACAACCATGTATCTAGGAAACATACAACTGTAATATAGATAACAACCATGTATCTAGGAAACATACAACTGTAATATAGACAACAACCATGTATCTAGGAAACATACAACTGTAATATAGACAACAACCATGTATCTAGGAAACATACAACTGTAATATAGATAACAACCATGTATCTAGGAAACATACAACTGTAATATAGATAACAACCATGTATCTAGGAAACATACAACTGTAATATAGATAACAACCATGTATCTAGGAAACATACAACTGTAATATAGGCAACAACCATGTATCCAGGAAACATACAACTGTAATATACACAACAACCATGTATCTAGGAAACATACAACTGTAATATAGATAACAACCATGTATCTAGGAAACATACAACTGTAATATAGATAACAACCATGTATCTAGGAAACATACAACTGTAATATAGACAACAACCATGTATCTAGGAAACATACAACTGTAATATAGATAACAACCATGTATCTAGGAAACATACAACTGTAATATAGACAACAACTTTGTATCTAGGAAACATACAACTGTAATATAGACAACAACCATGTATCTAGGAAACATACAACTGTAATATACACAACAACCATGTATCTAGGAAACATACAACTGTAATATAGATAACAACCATGTATCTAGGAAACATACAACTGTAATATAGACAACAACCATGTATCTAGGAAACATACAACTGTAATATAGATAACAACCATGTATCTAGGAAACATACAACTGTAATATAGATAACAACCATGTATCTATGAAACATACAACTGTAATATAGATAACAACCATGTATCTAGGAAACACACAACTGTAATATAGACAACAACCATGTATCTAGGAAACATACAACTGTAATATACACAACAACTTTGTATCTAGGAAACATACAACTGTAATATAGACAACAACCATGTATCTAGGAAACATACAACTGTAATATACACAACAACCATGTATCTAGGAAACATACAACTGTAATATAGATAACAACCATGTATCTAGGAAACATACAACTGTAATATAGACAACAACCATGTATCTAGGAAACATACAACTGTAATATAGATAACAACCATGTATCTAGGAAACATACAACTGTAATATAGATAACAACCATGTATCTAGGAAACATACAACTGTAATATAGATAACAACCATGTATCTAGGAAACATACAACTGTAATATAGATAACAACCATGTATCTAGGAAACATACAACTGTAATATAGATAACAACCATGTATCTAGGAAACATACAACTGTAATATAGATAACAACCATGTATCTAGGAAACATACAACTGTAACATAGATAACAACCATGTAGCTAGGAAACATACAACTGTAATATAGATAACAACCATGTATCTAGGAAACATACAACTGTAATATAGATAACAACCATGTATCTAGGAAACATACAACTGTAATATAGATAACAACCATGTATCTAGGAAACATACAACTGTAATATAGATAACAACCATGTATCAAGGAAACATCCAACTGTAATATAGATAACAACCATGTATCTAGGAAACATACAACTGTAATATAGATAACAACCATGTATCTAGGAAACATACAACTGTAATATAGATAACAACCATGTATCTAGGAAACATACAACTGTAATTTAGATAACAACAAAATCAAACAGAAGTCTTGATTATTGATTTGAGGCAGGCACAGAAATTAGTTTTGCGAAAATATGTTAATGGGGACCTTCCTCTTGATAACTAGATTGCCAAAGGTTCTTCAGAATACAAGAACAGTACCAAGCACACACATATTCGCTTCAACTCAAAAATATGCTTAGGTTCCCATAACCGATTTTGAATATCTTGTTTAAGTCCTTTGTTGTAATTGCTCTCAAAACTTTAAATTAGTGGCTTTCCAATCTTTTGACTTTGAGTGTACCTGATGAAGGTTATTACAATCGTTTGACTTTGAGTGTACCTGATGAAGGTTATTACAATCTTTTGACTTTTAGTGTACCTGATGAAGGTTATTCCAATCTTTTGACTTTGAGTGTACCTGATGAAGGTTATTCCAATCTTTTGACTATGAGTGTACCTGATGAAGGTTATTCCAATCTTTTGACTTTGAGTGTACCTGATGAAGGTTATTCTAATCTTTTGACTTTGAGTGTACCTGATGAAGGTTATTACAATCTTTTGACTTTGAGTGTACCTGATGAAGGTTATTACAATCTGTTGACTTTTAGTGTACCTGATGAAGGTTATTCCAATCTTTTGACTTTGAGTGTACCTGATGAAGGTTATTCTAATCTTTTGACTTTGAGTGTACCTGATGACGGTTATTCCAATCTTTTGACGTTGAGTGTACCTGATGAAGGTTATTCTAATCTTTTGACTTTTAGTGTACCTGATGAAGGTTATTCCAATCTTTTGACTTTGAGTGTACCTGATGAAAGTTATTCTAATCTTTTGACTTTGAGTGTACCTGATGAAGGTTATTACAATCTTTTGACTTTGAGTGTACCTGATGAAGGTTATTACAATCTTTTGACTTTGAGTGTACTCGATGAAGGTTATTCCAATCTTTTGACTTTGAGTGTACCTGATGAAGGTTATTCTAATCTTTTGACTTTGAGTGTACCTGATGAAGGTTATTCTAATCTTTTGACTTTGAGTGTACCTGATGAAGGTTATTCCAATCTTTTGACGTTGAGTGTACCTGATGAAGGTTATTACAATCTTTTGACTTTTAGTGTACATGATGAAGGTTATTCTAATCTTTTGACTTTGAGTGTACCTGATGAAGGTTATTACAATCTTTTGACTTTGAGTGTACCTGATGAAGGTTATTACAATCTTTTGACTTTGAGTGTACCTGATGAAGGTTATTCCAATCGTTTGACTTTGAGTGTACCTGATGAAGGTTATTCTAATCTTTTGACTTTGAGTGTACCTGATGAAGGTTATTCTAATCTTTTGACTTTTAGTGTACCTGATGAAGGTTATTCCAATCTTTTGACTTTGAGTGTACCTGATGAAGGTTATTCTAATCTTTTGACTTTGAGTGTACCTGATGTAGGTTATTACAATCTTTTGACTTTGAGTGTACCTGATGAAGGTTATTACAATCTTTTGACTTTGAGTGTACCTGATGAAGGTTATTACAATCTTTTGACTTTGAGTGTACTCGATGAAGGTTATTCCAATCTTTTGACTTTGAGTGTACCTGATGAAGGTTATTCTAATCTTTTTACTTTGAGTGTACCTGATGAAAGTTATTCTAATCTTTTGACTTTGAGTGTACCTGATGAAGGTTATTCCAATCTTTTGACGTTGAGTGTACCTGATGAAGGTTATTACAATCTTTTGACTTTTAGTGTACATGATGAAGGTTATTCTAATCTTTTGACTTTGAGTGTACCTGATGAAGGTTATTACAATCTTTTGACTTTGAGTGTACCTGATGAAGGTTATTACAATCTTTTGACTTTGAGTGTACCTGATGAAGGTTATTCCAATCTTTTGACTTTGAGTGTACCTGATGAAGGTTATTCTAATCTTTTGACTTTGAGTGTATCTGATGAAGGTTATTACAATCTTTTGACTTTGAGTGTACCTGATGAAGGTTATTCTAATCTTTTGACTTTGAGTGTACCTGATGAAGGTTATTCTAATCTTTTGACGTTGAGTGTACCTGATGAAGGTTGTTCTAATCTTTTGACTTTGAGTGTACCTGATGAAGGTTATTACAATCTTTTGACTTTGAGTGTACCTGATGAAGGTTATTCCAATCTTTTGACTTTGAGTGTACCTGATGAAGGTTATTCCAGTCTTTTGACTTTGAGTGTACCTAATGAAGGTTATTACAATCTTTTGACTTTGAGTGTACCTGATGAAAGTTATTACAATCTTTTGACTTTGAGTGTACCTGATGAATGTTATTCCAATCTTTTGACTTTGAGTGTACCTGATGAAGGTTATTCTAATCTTTTGACTTTGAGTGTACCTGATGAAGGTTATTCTAATCTTTTGACTTTGAGTGTACCTGATGAAGGTTATTCCAATCTTTTGACTTTGAGTGTCCCTGATGAAGGTTATTACAATCTTTTGACTTTGAGTGTACCTGATGAAGGTTATTACTATCTTTTGACTTTGAGTGTACTCGATGAAGGTTATTCCAATCTTTTGACTTTGAGTGTACCTGATGAAGGTTATTCTAATCTTTTGACTTTGAGTGTACCTGATGAAGGTTATTCTAATCTTTTGACTTTGAGTGTACCTGATGAAGGTTATTCAAATCTTTTGACGTTGAGTGTACCTGATGAAGGTTATTCCAATCTTTTGACTTAGAGTGTACCTGATGAAGGTTATTACAATCTTTTGACTTTGAGTGTACCTGATGAAGGTTATTACAATCTTTTGACTTTGAGTGTACCTGATGAAGGTTATTCCAATTTTTTGACTTTGAGTGTACCTGATGAAGGTTATTCTAATCTTTTGACTTTGAGTGTACCTGATGAAGGTTATTGTAATCTTTTGACTTTGAGTGTACCTGATGAAGGTTATTACAATCTTTTGACTATGAGTGTACCTGATGAAGGTTATTGTAATCTTTTGACTTTGAGTGTACCTGATGAAGGTTATTACAATCTTTTGACTATGAGTGTACCTGATGAACGTTATTCCAGTCTTTTGACTTTGAGTGTACCTGATGAAGGTTATTCCAATCTTTTGACGTTGAGTGTACCTGATGAAGGTTATTCCAATCGTTTGACTTTGAGTGTACCTGATGAAGGTTATTACAATCGTTTGACTTTGAGTGTACCCGATGAAGGTTATTCCAATCTTTTGACTTTGAGTGTACCTGATGAAGGTTATTCTAATCTTTTGACTTTGAGTGTACCTGATGAAAGTTATTCTAATCTTTTGACTTTGAGTGTACCTGATGAAGGTTATTACAATCTTTTGACTTTGAGTGTACCTGATGAAGGTTATTCCAATCTTTTGACGTTGAGTGTACCTGATGAAGGTTGTTCTAATCTTTTGACTTTGAGTGTACCTGATGAAGGTTATTCCAATCTTTTGACTTTGAGTGTACCTGATGAAGGTTATTCCAATCTTTTGACTTTGAGTGTACCTGATGAAGGTTATTACAATCTTTTGACTATGAGTGTACCTGATGAACGTTATTCTAGTCTTTTGACTTTGAGTGTACCTGATGAAGGTTATTACAATCTTTTGACTATGAGTGTACCTGATGAACGTTATTCCAATCTTTTGACTTTGAGTGTACCTGATGAAGGTTATTCCAATCTTTTGACTTTGAGTGTACCTGATGAAGGTTATTCTAATCTTTTGACGTTGAGTGTACCTGATGAAGGTTGTTCTAATCTTTTGACTTTGAGTGTACCTGATGAAGGTTATTCCAATCTTTTGACTTTTAGTGTACCTGATGAAGGTTATTCCAATCTTTTGACTTTGAGTGTACCTGATGAAGGTTATTCTAATCTTTTGACTTTGAGTGTACCTGATGAAGGTTATTACAATCTTTTGACTATGAGTGTACCTGATGAACGTTATTCCAGCCTTTTGACTTTGAGTGTACCTGATGAAGGTTATTACAATCTTTTGATTTTGAGTGTACCTGATGAAGGTTATTCCAGCCTTTTGACTTTGAGTGTACCTGATGAAGGTTATTACAATCTTTTGATTTTGAGTGTACCTGATGAACGTTATTCCAGCCTTTTGACTTTGAGTGTACCTGATGAAGGTTATTACAATCTTTTGATTTTGAGTGTACCTGATGAAGGTTATTCCAGCCTTTTGACTTTGAGTGTCCCTAATGAAGGTTATTACAATCTTTTGATTTTGAGTGTACCTGATGAAGGTTATTACAATCTTTTGACTATGAGTGTACCTGATGAACGTTAGTCCAGCCTTTTGACTTTGAGTGTACCTAATGAAGGTTATTCCAATCTTTTGATTTTGAGTGTACCTGATGAAGGTTATTCCTGAAACGCCTTGTGCGCACTAAATTTGATATCAATATTTTCATGAATAATATAAAAGATAGTGTTATCGGCGACTCGTAACTAGTTAATTACTAGCCAAAATGGTAGAATATATTTGTTGTATACGGGTTCCTTCTGTGCGTGATCGAAAAGTTATCACTTTGATTCCCACTATAACTCAAAATAGCATTATGTGATAAAGTCAGTGACATAGGTCAGGTTGTTTGTTTTCTCCATTCTCCTCCTTCAATAAAGCTGACTGAAAAGATATATTGTTGAACGTGGAGTTAAACACCCACGACCGTAACCATTGTATACCATTACTTCTTCTGGTAAAATTCAAGTTAAAACATAACCTTTCGTTCTTCTCATGCCAATTGATAAATACAATTTAGACATTAGTAGAGGTTGCCTATATTTGTTCCGGAAATAAACTGTTGACCACCAATCCAGTTGTACAAGATGAATACTTTATGGACAATAGCAATGGTTCGACAACCATAATTCATAGATCCACCATAATTGATGTAGACTATGGCTATAAGCACCTGACATCTGTTCTTGGCTGAATGTTCTTCGTACACTGGCATGTAGATTATGGCTATAAGCATCTGGCATCTGTTCTTGGCTAAATGTTCTTCGTACACTGGCATGTAGACTATGGCTATAAGCATCTGACATCTGTTCTTGGCTGAATGTTCTTCGTACACTGGCATGTAGACTATGGCTATAAGCATCTGACATCTGTTCTTGGCTGAATTTTCTTCGTACACTGGCATGTAGACTATGGCTATAAGCATCTGACATCTGTTCTTGGCTGAATGTTCTTCGTACACTGGCATGTAGACTATGGCTATACGCATCTGGCATCTGTTCTTGGCTGAATGTTCTTCGTACACTGGCATGTAGTCTATGGCTATAAGCATCTGACATCTGTTCTTGGCTGAATGTTCTTCGTACACTGGCATGTAGACTATGGCTATAAGCATCTGACATCTGTTCTTGGCTGAATGTTCTTCGTACACTGGCGTATGGAAGCGTATATATATAATTTAGTGTACACAACGCATTTCTTTGTACCTTCATGTTTGGACAACTGCATAATTGTTATCTGTCAAATATGTTTGGTTCTCATGAAAGCACATGTTATACTTGGTGAATACAATCATTCTAGAATGTACTTGTCTTGTCTTCCAACAACATCTCAGATTTTATTTACCATAATTGTATGTTATATTGACTTGCGTCATTAATAAGCGATCATTAGTAGTCAGCGGTTTAATAAAGCACATGTTATAGGTTTCACATACATCATAGACAGAATAAACAAGTCAGTTAAGTACTGGCCCTGACCTCCTTTGTAGATATGACATCACGTTATATATTATACATTATGAATGTGGAAACCGAAGAGCGTCTGCACTTTTGTCATAGTACATATATGAGGTCTTTATTACCATTTATGATTGTTTTCTTGACAGACAATCTAGAACACAAGAGGACAAGACTCGAATTCTGCGAATGGGTTTAACTACGCCACGTATTTGTATTTATCTACAACGACATCGGGAGAGGCTTGACCTATTATTCTTCTTTTTTATCATATTTATGTTGTAAAAGATTCAGGATTAACCTGTGTAGTTGTTGGAGCATATTTGTTTGTATTTAATAATAGTCTTATATGTAATGTCATTATATGTATATACTATATTGTTTATTTGTAATGTCATTATATGTATATACTATATTGTTTATATCTAATGTCATTATATGTATATATTATATTGTTTATGTAATGTCATTATATGTATATACTATATTGTTTATATCTAATGTCATTATATGTATATACTATATTGTTTATTTGTAATGTCATTATATGTATATACTATATTGTTTATTTGTAATGTTATTATATGTATATACTATATTGTTTATTTGTAATGTCATTATATGTATATACTATATTGTTTATTTGTAATGTCATTATATGTATATACTATATTGTTTATTTGTAATGTCATTATATGTATATATTATATTGTTTATTTGTAATGTCATTATATGTATATACTATATTGTTTATGTAATGTCATTATATGTATATACTATATTGTTTATGTAATGTCATTATATGTATATACTATAGTGTTTATTTGTAATGTCATTATATGTATATACTATATTGTTTATTTGTAATGTTATTATATGTATATACTATATTGTTTATTTGTAATGTCATTATATGTATATACTATATTGTTTATTTGTAATGTCATTATATGTATATAGTGTTTATTGTTATAGAAAAACAAGTGGGAAAATACCGAATGGTTAAATCAGAATCCGTAAATCGAATAAGACCAGTCAATAAAATTACCAAAAGAAAACGCCAAATAGACAAGCCACGAATCACTACACAGAAAAGACTGATCAACACAAACCCACAGAAAAGACTGATCAACACAAACCCACAAAAAAGGAAGGTCAACATGGGTGCTCAGTGAGGGTAATCATTTTCTGTCCACTAGTTGTTACCGTTGTGTTACTGGTAAGTGACACTGACATCATCTGACATGAAAATCGTGTTTACGTGGAAATCATAGCAGACATCAGAACACGGAACTTATACTTTTGCGTTATTAAAAATATAACTTCATGTGTACATTATGTTTGTTTCAGCCTGAAATATTCTACCTCATCATAGAAGATATCCAGTTAATGTCATCATACACATTCAGCTTATACAATCTACCCAGGAATAACCCTTTTTGGCAGCTACAAAGCGTTCTACAAACAAACGTTAATATGAGTGGATATGAAGGTTGGTACTAGTATATGGGGAATCATATTTGTATGCAGAATTGTTACCGTTTGTTTATATCTTGTCTGGAGATCCAATTATCAGAGGAAGGTTTGGATTCCCCTATTATTTAATATAAGTTGTTTTTAGAATTGTTTCCCAATGTGCAAGCATTTTATGTCATTTGATCCAATGAGAACTATTGTTATCACTTTGTTTCTATTGTCGTCAGCGTTACCGTTGTACTAATATCTACTGTCAAACTAATTGGCCAAATAGAAAGAAACTTCTCGGAGCAATTCTCAGTGATCCACTAGTGGCAACACAATAATGAAATAACTGAAATTATGTCAACCGGTTAAGCACAGTCTCATTTTTGTAACCATTCCGAGCCAAATAAACATTAAATTTCCATTGCTTTCCTGTGTTTGATAGTCTATAATGACTCGAAGTTGTTTGGATGGATTTGTGCTGTTTAGCTTCGTCAATTATATAGTTGGTCATAAAAGAATTATATGTGAGTGTTCCTTTCTAAAGCATCTATTTTTAATCAACAGAACAATAGTGCAACCAGACTAATATACTGTGATTGTCAGGTAGGTATACAGCAGTGTCTGATAGACTGAAACATGAAACTGATTAAAAATTGAAGATAACATTTTGCTTAAAACGGTTTGTATAAAACTCTATTATTTTCATTTTGACGATAACAAATCTAGTTAGGTGAATCGTTAGAAATATTTAAATGTCTGACAACATTGTCAATATTATAAAATATGACTGAAAACATTGTCAATATTATAAAATATAGCTGAAAACATTGTCAATATTATACAATTAATGACTTTTAATGAGGTGGATACAAGGATTTATTAACCAAGGAACATTATATTTACCGAGGCCAGATGGCCGAGGTAAATATATTATTCTTGGGTTAATAAATCCTGGTATCCATCGAATTGAAAGTCATTAATTGTTTTATTATATGACACATTTTATATGTTGCTTTTACCTTTAAAATAAGCTTTTATCACGACGTTTTCTTTGCTTTCGTATGGTGCAAGTCGTTGGAATGTTATATTCACCGCGCGTTACGTCGCGTGAGGTGATTATAACGTTTTATCAAAGAACGTTACAAGGGACGTCAGCCAATCAGAAAAGACATTATCTGAAGTCATATAATAATTTATATTATGATATGATTTCAGATAAAAACATTATCTGAAGTCATATAATAATTTATATTATTATATGATTTCAGATAATGTCTTTTCTGATGTCAGCCAATTAGAAAAAACATTATCTGAAATCATATATTATTATATGATTTCAGATAATGTCTTTTCTAATTGGCTGACGTCCCTAATAACGTTCTTTGATAAAATGCTATATTCACGTCGCGTGACGTCTTCCACCAACTAAACCAAAGAAAACGTCGTGATAAAAGCTTATTGTAAGGGTGAAAGAAACATAAAATGTGCCATATAATAAAACAATTAATGACTTTCAATTCGATGGATACCAGGATTTATTAACCCAAGAATAATATATTTAACTCAGACCCTGGCCTCGGTAAATATAATATTATTGGGTTGATAAATGCTTGTATCCATCTCATTAAAAGTCATTAATTGTATATTATTAAATGACTATGAATTTTCGTCAGTAGAACCCGAAGTTAAGACGTTTTGCTACAGTTGATGATGAAACTGATATTTTATTTGTTAAAATTTTGAAATTGTATTCGTTTTTTCTTAATCAATTTTATTGTTTTGAAACATTCGAAATGTCAAGCTTTAAAAACTGGTGTTTGTTGATTTGAAGCAGCTACATATAAAAAGAATAAATGGAAATGTCTAAGAAACAGCAACAATTCACATTTTTACTAAAGTTCATAAAGTTACAGTAGATTACAGGACCACTCATTCAATAGAAAACCAGAACAATTACAATGTACTTGATGTAGGTCAGGTGGACATGGTATTTATCAACTGAGTTACCAAAGAATATGGAAAATGTCTAGAAAACAGATAAAACACAATGTTCACCCCAAAATTACGCTTAAAATGTGTCATTTAATAAAACAATTGATGACTTTTCATTTCGGTGGACACTAATTTATTAACCCCTTGGAAGTGATGTTCACCTCAGCCGTTGGCTTCGGTGAACATCACTTCCTCGGGGTTGATAAATCACAGTGTCCACCTTATGAAAAGTCATTAATTGTATATTATTATATGACTTCAGATAATGTCTTTTCTGATTGGCTGACGTCCCTAGTAACGTTCTTTGATAAAACGTTATAATCACCTCACGCGACGTAACTCGCGGTGAATATAACATTCCAACGACTTGCACCATACGAGAGCAAAGAAAACGTCGTGATAAAAGCTTATTTTAAGGGTAAAAGCAACATATAAAATGTGTCGTATAATAAAACAATTAATGACTTTCAATTCGATGGATACCAGAATTTATTAACCCAAGAATAATATATTTACCTCGGCCATCTGGCCTCGGTAAATATAATGTTCCTGGGTTAATAAATCCTTGTATCCACCTCCTTAAAAGTCATTAATTGTATAATATAGCTGAACACATTGTCAATATTATAAAATATAAGTGTAGATGTCATCATTTCTTCATTGTATAGTGATCTTTGATCAAATATAGTTTTCTGATGATAATGATGAAGCATGAAACAAATATGTTTACCATGAACTATTTAATCATTTCAACTAATAGTACATTAACGTCTTTGTGCTACTTTCTTCCCATCAGCCATCTAGCAAAGACCGTATTAGCTAAATGGATGATACCAAATTTATACATCGTTACCTAAAATTATAATGTTAATTGTATCGACATTTTGCAGGACTGGGATATGGATGGTTCTTTTTCCATATTATTCTTCCCCCTCCCATGCTGAGTAGTGAAATTTCTTTCATGTGTACTGTGTTCGTGTTTGTTGTTGTGGAATATGCAAACACTGTCAAATATATCAAAAAGTGTTCTTTAAAGCCAATGAGCCAAATTGAAACCTTTTAATTTAACTTGATGAGTGATGCCGTTAACTGTCAAGAACCTTTTTGTTCAATTGTTGGTAATGTGTGGCTCAACCACGATGTTATTAATCCAACAAATTATAATGTTTTCTTTCTATATGCAGGAACAACCCTAATAAATAACGCAATTTCAGAAATTCAGAATTCACGAGTTTAAGAGACCAAGAATATGTTACTATGAACAATCCAAGTAAATTGGGTTCCACGTATATACGGGTTTTTCCCCCAGTAGTTTACAGTCCCATTCCAATTACTATAAACATAAAATCTAACTTGTATTAAAGTAATAATTTTTTGATTAGAAAACGGAAAAATCTAAATATTTCGTAAAGCGTAGATTTTTTTTAACGCATCCAACGAGAGTTTTGTCAGGAATTTTACTACCATTTTGGAATTGTATAAATATTTACGGTTGAAATTATTCTGAAGGCCCTGCTCATCTGAAAAATTACCAATTTTTGGCGTTATTTCGGTCTTTATTTCAGGCTAAGTTCTTCAAAATAGGCCAAGTTTGCTCGTTGAATGTGACAGCCAACTCACCGTGGACGTAATCCCATATAACAATAGGAACGACGGTGGTCCCGCAGCTGGTTTATTGTCTCTCGTCGAAGTGCCGGAGAAGGCTATTGTTCCCTTCATGGTTAATGCATTTGACTACGTGACATTTATACACATGCTTACCTGAGATTTACCTCGAAAATTTTGAAAAAACGTGAAATCATAAATTTCCATAATTACTGATTTTTAATTTGACCAAGCTATTTCAATCTTTCGGAAATAATTCAAAAAAGAACGGTCTTTTCTGCTAATAAATTCACTGAAGTTAGACATAGAGTACACAATTATTGGATATGAATAAAATTTTATAGGTAAAAACGTTATGTACAATCTGTCATTTACAACCGGTATACCCGTTCAATATGTAATCATGTTGGACTGGATTCAGCTTTCCTCGTCGCTGGACTCGTCGTCATCAAAATCAATTATTATTGGGGGAATCTCACTCCTATCAATGCAATTCTCTTTCCCATACTCCTTTTCTATTTTTAATACATGGTCTTCTGCCTTCGCCCAAACTTCCTTTGTAATTCTGCCAAACCCCCCATAAACAAGTTCTTTCACATCCTTCAAACGAAAAGTTGTATTGTTTTCTGCAACAAACCCTTTAACCTGTGCCCAAATAAGTTCTATGGGGTTCAATTCGCAATGGCGAACAGGGGTTCTTAGAACTTCGTGACCGTGTAGGTTGGCAATTTTATCAGTTTTAAATTTGATTTTTTCATAAAGTTGTTTTTTAGTTTCAAGGGGCTGAAAAGGAATGTTGTGTTTTGAAAGATAATCTTGTAAGACAGCTTTTCTCTGATTAAAGTTTGGCACAACAGTTTCTTCAGTCTTGATGTTGTGATAACTGGCATTATCTAAAACGATAACACTTGGGCTAGTTTAGAAAGATGGGCCCGTTCATTTCTTGGTGATAATCCCCATCTTTAGCTTTGGCAAGAAAAACCAAATCACACCTATCAATCAAACCCTCCTCACGATTACCAGCGTGCAAAACTATCAACCTTTTACCTTTTCCTGAAGGGATCTTTGGGACATCAGAACCATCAACTGGTAACCACATGTAGTCAGTGGCATGATTCTGATTAACCCAGGTCTCATCCAAATATACAATTTCATACCCATCCTCTCGAAACTTCCTGATTTTTCGGAGGTAATTACACCGATCATTTATTACTGACCTCTGATCATATAAAAGCCTCCTATTATCGCCGGATTTTTTGTACTTATAACCAAGATCTAATAAAGTTAAAGTAAGCGTTGATTTCGAGATTTTAATTGTATCTTCAATTTCTTTCTTAATTTTTGAGACTGTTGGGGCAATTTTCCTGTTGTACATGCTATGAACGGTCCGTTTAATAACGCAACGGTCAAAATCATCAAGAGTTTTCTTTCTTTCTTTCGGTCTGTTGGATTCAGGAGGACTTTTACCGTTTACAACTCTATACACAGAACTGTAAAATATGCCAGCAGCCTTGCATGTTCTTTTAATCAAATTATCTGGGGAATAAAATGGTCTTCCCCTGGCCTTCTCAAGCTGAAAAAACTTGAATAGATTTAACACAATGTTTTTACAATCTTTTGACAAGTCCTTTGTTTTACCCATTCTTGCGATGTTTATATATATGTTAAGATGTCAAAAAATAGGTTTATGAAGAAATTTTATGTGAACTTTTAGAAAGATTTTAAAGTTTAAAAATGGAGTGTCAAAATATGCCTGTACACGTGTCTGTCTCTATCAAGGTAAGATTTACCTGGCTGCTACCTCTAGTTAGTTTACTCCCACCTCTATTTTGGCGGTAAAAATCGGGGAAAATGTCAAATTTCAGATGAGTGCAGCAATAATGAAAGGTTATTGTTAGATGAAATGCATATTTTAAAAATGGTTGCAAAATTCTGCACAAAACTCTCGTTTACTGTGTTTTAAAAAAATATTGTTTTCGAGAAAACTCAAATTTTCCGTTTTCTAATCAAAAAATTATTACTTTAATAAGTGTTTGTACTCTGCATTATATGATTAGTTGCATGGACCCCTGAGGGAATCATGGAGCATAGAAATACAACCTAGTTACTCTGTCGCGACGAACAACCTCTTCGAAGGGACGAATCATATACACAACTCGATTTTCGGACGAGACGTAAATGATTGATACATATAAGAAGAATGATACTCTCCTTTCACGTAAAAGACAACTTGCAGCATCTCCTAATACGTAATAGCTTCTTAAGATTGTGTTGTTATTTTTGAGGTTAGTAGCACGCCACAATTCGAACCAAGATACCTGTTTTCCTGTGGTAATCTAAGCTTCCGCCTACATATAAGAAGAATGATGCTCTCCTTGTACGTAAAAGACAACTTGCAGCATCTCCTAATACGTAATAGCTTCTTAAGATTGTGTTGTTATTTTTGTGGTTAGTAGCACGCCACAATTCGATCCAAGATACATTTTTACCTGTGGTAATTTAAGCTTCCGCCTATAGACCATTTTCATACCACTGGTTGATGTATGTTGTGCAAACATGTTCTCGTCATGAATATAGCTGTAATACTGCTCCCTTTACTTAACGACAATATTAAATATCAATCAATCAATCAATCAATCAACTACATTTATTCAAGAAAAATGAGATACAAGAGAGGACATTGTATTTTTTTTATATTACAGGAAAATTTGAACAGATGTCGGGAAATTGGGATCAATACATTAATTGTGTGTACATAGAAGAGAACAACAGCTTACAAATTTTGATAGAACTACCCCCACCAACTTTTAAACTAACATTATTTGAAATCAACATTTTTAAAGATGATGGTCTTAATGGCATTACGGACAGAAGTATTAATTCTTCATTGTTTAATGTTCATCATGATCAAAGCCATATCTTCAATCATGGATACATTATATGGGTAAGTTCATGAACAATTAGTGGATCTGTATGTCATCTATATATCAACGATCTTTTTACTTTCATTAAGTGGAATAATTGTGGTATTGATATAGGAAATAAAAAAGTATACATTGTTTTATATTAAATCTTAGACTGTAATATAACAGCAAACATCAGTTGTCGCATCCATCAATATAGACCATTATGCCTAGTTATAGCCGAATGTAAGATTTTAGGTGTAGCATAAAAACAAAAGATGCTATACACTCTCTGAACAATTCTAAAATCAAATATCAAAATCGTAGAAAGAGGCAAAATCGATACCCCTAACGCGGCACAAATACATGACCGCTCGCTGTCCTGGCTTGGTACAGGAACATGACGGGACTAAGCTGGTTCTATGGGCTCACCAAACCTCCCTTTTAGTGGCATGATGCGGTCAAGCATGTGCTTTCCACATGTGAGTAAAATGCCAACCCTCATATCTACTGTTCATTTTATGATGATTTTAGATAAAAGTAATTTAATGTTTCCAAAAGTAATACATTTTTGTATCATTGATTGTACATTGTATGTGTTTTAGTAATGAAGATAAAATAATGTTTTTATTCTCAAATTGAAATATGATTAGAATGTGTGCCAGTACCACGTGTGTCCGTAAATAGTTTTTATTATATACTCAGGGTGGACAACGTACGTCGTGCATCCGGGTATTTTTTTTTATCGAAAACTTTATAATGGCGGAAATGTTTCAACCATCTGACAAAATAAAACTCATATTTATACTATTTTAACAACGAACCTGTATGATAAAAGCCAGACCAAAATATCATGCGGTACTATTTACATCGATAATATTCAAAAAGTTGTTGTCATTTGTCTAATCATTCCGACAATATTTCCATTTGATGCTGGAACCAGCATCAAAATATACCCGGATGTATGACGTACGTTGTATTTACACAATTATTGTATCAACGAGATGTTTTTTTTCCATTGTAATCGTTTTAATCTGCACAGTTTATTACTTTTTTATTCATTTTGCATCAAGAAAATCGAATGCAAGTTATGCATTCGACACATTTTTCCACCTTTCATATTTTCATATGAGATTTTCATGTACAAGAAATTATGCATTAATATATTTAGAAATATGCGACAAGCTGCAACAAACATGAAGGCTAAATCTAACACCATATGTTATCATGAACCTAACACCATAATTATGTTGTCATAAAGAGATAAAGTCAAAGAAAAGAGGGTCGAACAATTGTAAGGATTTCCAATGGAGTGCCTTTTCTGAATCAATGTAGGTTTAGAATTTCATAATTGTCTGTAAAAAAGGACAATGTATAATTATTTCATCTTGTCAAGATTCGCTATTGTAGAATTTCCAATTATCTGCTGGAGTTTATTTTCGAATGTATAAATGATCGCTCATCATGATTGCCTTAAATGGTGAAACCTGCTTGAGACCATCGATTGAAATTAAGACATACATAAACATGCATAGTATATGTTCCATTTATAGCTTTAATGATCAATTAAATATGTTTCCATTCTGATTCATTGTCATTACAAACATATTTCTTTTCAGAATTACAGTATTCAACAACAAATCAAATTTGCCGACGTTTGGGTAAGTATGTATTACACTTTTAAGGCTTACGATCGTAAATATTTTTGAAATTGATTTTAGATTGTATTCGAATTAGTGTCTTGGTGCTTGTTTCCATTGTAATTAGCTAGATACCAAAGGGGTAATCAGAGGTCGTTAATGTCAAAGGGGTAATGAGAAGTCGTTAATAAAGGGGTAATGAGAGGTCGTTAATGTCAAAGGGGTAATGAGAAGCCGTTAATAAAGAGGTAATGAGAGGTCGTTAATAAAGCAGTAATGAGAGGTCGTTAATAAAGGGGCAATCAGAAGCCGTTAATACCAATCGGGTAATCAGAGGCCGTTAATACCAATCGGGTAATCAGAGGTCGTTATTACCAATCGGGTAATCGGAAGCCGTTAATACCAATCGGGTAATCAGAGGCCGTTAATACCAATCGGGTAATCATAAGCCGTTAATACCAATCGGGTAATCAGAAGCCGTTAATACCAATCGGGTAATCAGAAACCGTTAATACCAATCGGGTAATCAGAAGCCGTTAATACCAATCGGGTAATCAGAAGCCGTTAATACCAATCGGGTAATCAGAAACCGTTAATACAAATCGGGTAATCAGAAGCCGTTAATATCAATCGGGTAATCAGAGGTCGTTAATACCAATCGGGTAATCAGAAGCCGTTAATACAAATCGGGTAATCAGAAGTCGTTAATACCAATCGGGTAATCAGAGGCCGTTAATACCAATCGGGTAATCAGAACCCGTTAATACCAATCGGGTAATCAGAGGCCGTTAATACCAATCGGGTAATCAGAGGTCGTTAATACCAATCGGGTAATCAGAAGCCGTTAATACCAATCGGGTAATCAGAAGCCGTTAATGCAAATCGGGTAATCAAAGGCCGTTAATACCAATCGGGTAATCAGAGGTCGTTAATACCAATCGGGTAATCAGAAGCCGTTAACACCAATCGAGTAATCAGAAGCTGTTAATACCAATCGGGTAATCAGAAGCCGTTAATACCAATCGGGTAATCAGAGGTCGTTAATACCAATCGGGTAATCAGAGGCCGTTAATACCAATCGGGTAATCAGAAGCCGTTAATACCAATCGGGTAATCAGAAGCGTTAATACCAATCGGGTAATTAGAAGCCGTTAATACCAATCGGGTAATCAGAGGCCGTTAATACCAATCGGGTAATCAGAAGCCGTTAATACCAATCGGGTAATCAGAGGCCATTAATACCAATCGGGTAATCAGAAGCCGTTAATACCAATCGGGTAATTAGAAGCCGTTAATACCAATCGGGTAATCAGAGGCCGTTAATACCAATCGGGTAATCAGAGGCCGTTAATACCAATCGGGTAATCAGAAGCCGTTAATACAAATCGGGTAATCAGAGGCCATTAATACCAATCGGGTAATCAGAGGTCGTTAATACCAATCGGGTAATCAGAAGCCGTTAACACCAATCGGGTAATCAGAAGCCGTTAATACCAATCGGGTAATCAGAAGCCGTTAATACCAATCGGGTAATCAGAGGTCGTTAATACCAATCGGGTAATCAGAAGCCGTTAATACAAATCGGGTAATCAGAAGTCGTCAATACCAATCGGGTAATCAGAGGCCGTTAATACCAATCGGGTAATCAGAAGCCGTTAATACCAATCGGGTAATCATAAGCCGTTAATACCAATCGGGTAATCAGAGGCCGTTAATACCAATCGGGTAATCAGAGGCCGTTAATACCAATCGGGTAATCAGAGGCCGTTAATACCAATCGGGTAATCAGAAGCCGTTAATACCAATCGGGTAATCAGAGGCCGTTTATTCCAATCGGATAATCAGAAGTCGTTGATACCAATCGGGTAATCAGAAGCCGTTAATACCAATCGGGTAATCAGAAACCGTTAATACCAATCGGGTAATCAGAAGCCGTTAATACCAATCGGGTAATCAGAAGCCGTTAATACCAATCGGGTAATCAGAAACCGTTAATACAAATCGGGTAATCAGAAGCCGTTAATATCAATCGGGTAATCAGAAGTCGTTAATACCAATCGGGTAATCAGAAGCCGTTAATACAAATCGGGTAATCAGAAGTCGTTAATACCAATCGGGTAATCAGAGGCCGTTAATACCAATCGGGTAATCAGAACCCATTAATACCAATCGGGTAATCAGAGGCCGTTAATACCAATCGGGTAATCAGAGGTCGTTAATACCAATCGGGTAATCAGAAGCCGTTAATACAAATTGGGTAATCAGAAGCCGTTAATGCAAATCGGGTAATCAAAGGCCGTTAATACCAATCGGGTAATCAGAGGTCGTTAATACCAATCGGGTAATCAGAAGCCGTTAACACCAATCGAGTAATCAGAAGCCGTTAATACCAATCGGGTAATCAGAAGCCGTTAATACCAATCGGGTAATCAGAGGTCGTTAATACCAATCGGGTAATCAGAGGCCGTTAATACCAATCGGGTAATCAGAAGCCGTTAATACCAATCGGGTAATCAGAAGCGTTAATACCAATCGGGTAATTAGAAGCCGTTAATACCAATCGGGTAATCAGAGGCCGTTAATACCAATCGGGTAATCAGAAGCCGTTAATACCAATCGGGTAATCAGAGGCCATTAATACCAATCGGGTAATCAGAAGCCGTTAATACCAATCGGGTAATTAGAAGCCGTTAATACCAATCGGGTAATCAGAAGCCGTTAATACCAATCGGGTAATCAGAGGCCGTTAATACCAATCGGGTAATCAGAAGCCGTTAATACAAATCGGGTAATCAGAGGCCATTAATACCAATCGGGTAATCAGAGGTCGTTAATACCAATCGGGTAATCAGAAGCCGTTAACACCAATCGGGTAATCAGAAGCCGTTAATACCAATCGGGTAATCAGAAGCCGTTAATACCAATCGGGTAATCAGAGGTCGTTAATACCAATCGGGTAATCAGAAGCCGTTAATACAAATCGGGTAATCAGAAGTCGTCAATACCAATCGGGTAATCAGAGGCCGTTAATACCAATCGGGTAATCAGAAGCCGTTAATACCAATCGGGTAATCAGAAGCCGTTAATACCAATCGGGTAATCAGAGGCCGTTAATACCAATCGGGTAATCAGAGGCCGTTAATACCAATCGGGTAATCAGAGGCCGTTAATACCAATCGGGTAATCAGAAGCCGTTAATACCAATCGGGTAATCAAAGGCCGTTTATTCCAATCGGATAATCAGAAGTCGTTGATACCAATCGGGTAATCAGAAGCCGTTAATACCAATCGGGTAAATGATAAAATCTTTTTTTTTACATTTTGCATAGGTCACACCAATAGATAATAGTTTTCCGTCCGAATGTTTATGCTTTCTCAGGAACAGACAATGTGTGGCATGTCGGACAGCAACAACTACATGTCCTGTTGATAATGGTAAGAATATTGTTTAAATGTTATTTAACGGTATTTCGCAGTACTGTAGCAATATCTAATATTGTTGAAAAGTATTCTGTCAGTTGAGTACAGATGACGAAAGATAGTTGATTATTGTTTTAGCGCGCTTCATACAAAACATGCTTCGGTCCACGCTATTACACACAAATAAAACTACAAAAAATACATTCAATTCTTATAATTACATTTAAATCACACCAACATTTAATATAGTTGAATTTTTCGTTGTGAATTTTATTTGTGTTAGATTATTTGTTGTTGGAAATTACTACTCCAATGCCATTGATTGGTTACATCTGACGTGGTCATGGAGCTCGAGGCACGTGCAAGTTCGTGTTTGAGTTTTATTGGGATGTAAAACATCTTTTATAATCATGTGACCACTTCATAACCAATCATATTGTAACATTTCAATGAAAAACGGAAGTAATGTAATTATTCACTATTATGTGATACGATGGCCTTGTATATATACTATCCAGTATTTAAATAATGGCTAAGGCCATCATCTTTCATTAATAGAACTAGTATCCATACATATGACAACTTCTGTGAGACCGAGATGAAATGTATCATGTATAATGTTCAATGATATAGCGTTATTTACAATATCGGTGTTCGCCCGGTTATATGTGAGGTTTCCATTGTACTCGCATGTGAAAATCACTTGTATAACCACATCATTTCACTGAGAGTGGAAGTATGGGCTTTTTATAGAAGTGAGCGGTCATGTATTTGTATGTTAGGGTCTGCATTCTTATGAGTCTCCTCGCCGATTTTTATTCGTACGAGACAGACTTCATACAGGGACTTCTGAAGAAAATCGAAAAGAAGCTAGTCTAATCCTTTGATGTCACGTTCTACTATATAGATGATGTCTTTTCACTAATTAATTGTAAGCTTTACGACAAAAGAGATGGTTTCAATTTTCCCATTGTGAACTTTCATTTACATGTAGCCATTGTGCTGTATGTTCTTTTACGATTCACCCCCGCTTTTTGGTTGGGTTCGTGTTGGTCGATCTTTAGTTTTCTGTGTAGTGTTTTGTAGATCGTTGTTTGTCATTTTGTCCTTTTTCTTTTTGACATTGTTTTGTCTGTCCTTCTTCGATTAACAGATTCTGCAGATTACCTCTTTGGTTTCTTCAAACTTCTTTGGCGCTGATTGCGTGGATGCTTAATATGTTATTGTGGAATCCAATTCAGATGGTGATAATCAAAGTGCGCATCACTTGTCAAATAGCCAGTTGTGTTGGAATAATGTCCTTGTATATACATATAAGATACTTTGTCAGCTCTTACTCTTTCGGTTTGGTTTGGTGTATTGTGTTTAACGCCACTTTAAGCAATATTTCAGTTATATCGTGGCGGTCAGTTTTATTGGTGAAGGAAACCAGAGTACTTGGAGAAAACCACCGACCTGTCGCAAGTGACTTATACAATTTTGGAAAAAAGTATATAATTCCGATGTGATGTTGTAGACTACGATATAAAATTCCTAATAGTATGTCATTGAACAAATTTGACTTTACAGTGATATTCTGTTTGTAGGTGATACATATGCACTTCCTCAAAATGAAACGGAAGAAAACAAACATGTGGAAATTAATGAAAAAACAGATATAGTAGAATGGATTTGTGTTGGAGGTTTAGTAGTGTGTGCTAGTTTATGTGCCTTTATTGTGTTTAAGAGAAGATATTGGTCGCACAAAGGTAAGTATTGCAGGACTTTATACTTTTACTCAACATTTATATGTATATTTCTGAAAGATTATAATATATAGTGTTAGTGAACTTGATGACGTGATATGCTTTATTGTTTAATATGTACAACATCCGTCAATAAATTTATGAATTAGAAATATTGATGATGGCGAGTATGGAACAACAATATTTACAGTATCTGGAAATCCCTCCACATAGGGTGTAGTAATTTGACATCCATGTTTTTATATGTGATAGTAGTATATCAGGACTGACAAAGTAATATTTGAGGTGGTGGTGCTGGTGCTACCGGAAGTGACGTTACCGGCTCTGACCGGAAGTGACGTCAGTCACGTGACTGGAAGTATGTTCTGCGCATGCCCGGATTTCCCCCGTACTTATTTTCGGTTTCCCCGCTTTTTTCTTACTATAGTTGTAGTACAAATAGTACAGCATTCTCTATCCAGAGTTGTCGTTCCTGTTAACGCTAGACTCTATCTCTGTCAACGCCCAATTTACAAGATTCTTGTAAAAGTTAGAAACAGTAAAAAAATGTACTTAAAATTGTTTTAATTATTGTAAATATCAATAAAGATGAAAATAAATCACTCATATTTTCGCTTTCGTCATTCAACACGTCCTCCATCATGCCGTGGTAAAATCCGTGCCGCGCACTTTCCAGCAGACGTCTAGGGTGTGACGTAAGAAATGTCAGGAACATTGAACCAATGAAAGTAAGTAAGGGTAATAACAAAATTACCGAACTCCGAACAATTTTACAAAGGGAAAGTCAAAACTCATGAGTATATAAACAGACAAAATCAGTCAACAACCAGAAAACTGTGAAAACTGTAATGATCCTGACTTGGTACAGGCATTTATAAAGAAATGGTGGGTTGAATCAGATTTTAAAGCGCCAAACCTCCCGCTTTCATTACGGCTCAAAGGTTCCAGCTGTCACTATATCAGTATTTATAACAATACTGGAACAAAATAGGTAAAATAGTTGTCAAAGCAGTACCAAATTCAGTGAAGTAAATGTCAAAAACACTCTTACGTCACACATTGAAAAAAAACAAATTTTGACATTTTTGTTGACTTCCTTATCTTTATACATTTTCACTATATGAAATTGCATATATTTCGACAAGATCTTGGTATCGGAATATAAACTTTTTAAGAGATCGAATAAGGCAAATCTTTTGACAGCCCTGGTCCAGTAGCCTGTTTCTCAGATGAAGATGACGTTTCAGGAAATCAGAATAATTGCTACTGGCCCTTGCATAGCGAATCAATTGCGAGATGTAAACACCATATGCAGGAGAAGCTGGTATATTGCTGCACATATTTGGAAAATTTATGATTTTAAAATTGAAGTCGTCCCGTTTATCATAAATTTTTGTACTGTCGTCAAATTCGAGGTATAAGTCCAAAAATGATGCGGACGAAGCTGTATCTGTGGTCTCTTTAACTTCCAGCTCTGGAGGATATATCAATGGAAGAAATTCTGCAAATCTAGATTTATTGATAGATAAAATGTCATTAATATACCTGTATGTGAAATTAAAGGCTCTAGCCTCATGAATCTTCTTATCTTTTACAAGCTTACTTTTCCTCCATATTTTCCAGATCTTTTCAATATTCAACTTTCTTCTATATTTTCCATATCTTTTCACATTTCAACTTGCCTTTCTTCCATATTTTCCATATCATTTCACTATTCAACTTGGGTTTCTTCCATATTTTTCATATCTTTTCACTATTCGACTTACTTTTCTTCCATATTGTCCATATCTTTTCACTTTTCAACTTACTTTTCGTCCATATTTTCCATATCTTTTCACTATTCAACTTACTTTTCTTCCATATTTTTCATATCTTTTCACTATTCAACTTGCCTTTCTTCCATATTGTCCATATCTTATAACTATTCGACTTGCCTTTCTTCCATGTTTTCCATATCATTTCACATTTCAACTTACTTTTCTTTCATATTTTCCATATCATTTCACAATTCAACCTACTTTTCTTCAGCATTTTCCATATTTTATCACTATTCAACTTGCCTTTCTTCTGTATTTTCCATATCTTTTCACAATTCAACTTGCTTTTCTTCTGTATTTTCCAAATCTTTTCACTATTCAACTTGGGTTTCTTCCATATTGTCCATATCTTGGGAAAGGTGATTCCGGGGTCACGTGACCTTTGATCACTTCCGGTAGCCATGGTACGTGTACTACTGTACTACTTGTACTACAACTATAGTAAGAAAAAAGCGCGGGAAACCGAAAAAGAAGTACGGGGGGAAATCCGGGAATGTGCAGAACATACTTCCGGTCACGTGACTTACGTCACTTCCGGTCAGGGCCGGAGATGTCACTCCCGGTAGCACCAGCACCACCACCTCGCACCAAGTACTACTTTGTCCGTCCTGATATACTACTTGTGATTATCTCAACAAATGACATAATTTTTGCATCTAAATCCTTACCAAATATAATAGGATTAACTGTAAATATCATAAACGAGAAACTACTAGTGTTTTATTTTGTACTACTTTCGAATGCTGTGCCTCCTTAAATGCCAGTAATTTTATTATGATACGCGGGCTGATGTAGGAATAGTGTGCTTCAGCGAGATAATGTTTACTGGTATCATTTGTATACAAGCACTGTATACATTGATGTCATCCTGATTTTTTATCCCATGCAGACAGGAGATATTGATAAGTATTCTGACCTCATATAGCTGTAAATATATGTTTCATTTTTCTTATAAAATATATAATTTATGTTCGACATATGCATATGTATATCAGAAAATGGTATTATATGTCTTAATTTTATTTCAGATATACCTAAATCCGTACATCAACAGGAAGAAAATATGAAAAACGAACGCTTAGATCTACCAGAGATAACCCCTTCAGAACATTCGGTTAACATATTTGACAGAGATGAACATAGTATAGGAACTATTGAAGCAGCTTTTCCATTGGTGGATTCATACAACCATCAATCCGACAGCCAATCAGACCATTATATAGCAGACATATATTTCTGCTTTATATCACCAGCTAATAGTTCAAACATAATATCAAAATCTGTTAGTGAACAGATGTTAGAAATCAATAGAGAGTTTTTATATCCTAATAGTCCCGTATTCAACGAAAATATTGATCAATCAAATCTTCTGTTTGAAACTAAAAGTCTAGGTGGTGAAAGTGTATAGCTTTATAAAATGTCAGACTTGTAGGGGGAAAATATTGAAAATGACAACACAATTAAAATAAAAAGTGAAGCTCATTTGTCATAATTTGCTTTATCATGTTATATTAACACACTATATTTTACCCTATCTATATTTTTCGCAAAACAAATTCATTAATGTCAGAATATATAGGTGTATTACTGACAACATATGAATATAATGCTTTTTTTTAATAAATATATAGACTTTCTCTAAATTTAGTTTAATTTTTTACTTTTGTTTTTAATGAAATCCCTCATAGTCAATGGCAATTGTCTTAAATAATTTTTTTTTTTAAATTGCATTAAATTTAGAGAAAGTACTGAACGATATATTGCTAGAAATATTGTATTTGATGTTAGTGGTATTATCAATAAAAGAGGTGATAAATACTGAGTCCTGGAAAATTGTTGCAGCTAGTTTAGAACTGTTTATAATTATTTTTGATATTGCAAAACAAAAATATCTGTAACATGTTTTAATTGCAATTGTGAAATAACAGAAAAACATTAAGGACTGATCAACGATTTAGCCATAATTTACTCAATAATCTAATCTCCATGTGTCAAAAGTTGAACAGATCCACTACAATTCCTGTTCGAATTAGCTAACTATTCGAGTTATCAAGGCATAATTAACTAATAACTACTACAAATTGACCATATTCTTACTTGAGTTATCCCAAAATAGGTGTTATACCAATTTTCGTGGATTTTTTGTGTGGTATCAAAACACCAAATTTAGATTTCAACGATTTGTTTATCATCAAACAGGGACTGTCATGCTGTATAAACTTTGGATAGAACGTAATTTACATGTAACTACAGAAATCACACTATAATTTTGTTCTTAGTATGTATATTGGCTTTGTTCTGTAGATGGTGAAATACAAATTTACCTAACCAAGAAAATATTCTCCTCAAACCACGAAAAGATCAACTAATTGACATGAATTCAGAGTACTTATTAAATATAATTAGGAATAATTTAATTTGATGTGAATACTGCAATCTGATTGGCTGATCCACCTGGAGCAACATTATTTATACTTGATAACCTGCGTTGGTATTGTGACGTCACCAACATATTCATTCGCCAACCACAATTTCATATAGTCCCATGAAATAATCGCAATTCTAACATAACCCCCTTCTTTCGCTTTGTTAACAAACGAGCGAGTTATCCATTCGGTATAATCTCATTAGCACATGCGCCGGTGAATGTGACTGACTTTTCCATTGGCAACATAAATTGTGTGCGACATTTTCCGCAAGCGTAAATATAAATTACCATTTTCCAATCAAAGTATACTACTGTATTTGTACTCTTAGACATATCAGAATCGAAATAAATCATGAAAGCCAGAATGTGTTTAGAGTTTTAACATGGATTGGCGAATATTAGTAAATTTTACCCCTCGCTTCTGGCTCGGGATAACATACTAATATCCGCCAATCCATGTTAAAACTCCCAACACATTCTGGCTTCCATGATTTATTTCTTAATTAAATTTTGCTGTAAAAAATATGTTCAATTTCTGAACAGGTTATACTTGTATAACCTGTTTTGGAACAGTTTACGCTTTTAGCCTAAACTGCCCCAACCATGTTATATCCAATAACCTGTTCAAAAATTGAAAGTATTCCTTAAGTTAATTAGCAAAATTACTAACTAATCATAGTAGATTGTAGAAATATCTCATCAATTTTATATATAAGTAGTATTTATCTTCACACATTCTGTCATATCTTTGTTTATACAACTACTATTTAATTCTGTATATAGAGTCACTATACACTCAGGACACCAATGCAATCTTTTACTTAAGAATTGAATGCATTTTTTTTGCAGTTTTATTGGCGTGTAATAGCGTGGACCGAAGCACATTTTGTATGAAGCGCGCGCTTCATACAAAAAATGTGCCTCGGTCCACGCTTTTACACGCCTATCATTAAAACTACCCAAAAAATGCATTCAATTCTTATAATTACATTCAAATCACACCAAAATTTAATATAGGTGAATTTTTCGTTGTGAATTTTATTTGTGTTAGATTATTTGCTGTTGGAAATTACTATGCCATTGATTGTTTACATCTGATGTCATGGAGGCACGTGCAAGTTCGGGTTTGAGTTTTATTGGGATGTAAAACATCTCTTTTTATAATCATGTGACCACTTCATAGCCAATCATATTGTAACATTTCAATGAAAAACGGAAGTAATGTAAGTATATGCCATTACAGTAGATAAATCATGTATGTAGTCCTTTGAATGTGTCCCGGTTAAATATATTTTTATTGTGTTTTAATTTTATTGTTTGTCTTTAATGTAATGTTGAGAAATTCTTGTAAATATCAGTATTTATAGAAATATCACATGACAGCTTACAGTGTTATGTAACTTAATGGATGTTTACACATGTCCATATTTGGACTAATCATTGCTCACAAATGTTTACAGTTACATTGCAGAACAATGCCTATATCTTTTTTATATTTATATATTAATTAATGTTGATACCAATGACAATATAATTTGAAATATCATATTAATAAGAAATTAAGGTAGATACCTAATTTAGTACACAGGACGGGTATCTGACGTAGATACCTAATTTAGTACACGGGACGGGTATCTGACGTAGATACCTAATTTAGTACACAGGGCAGGTATCTGACGTAGATACCTAATTTAGTACACAGGACAGGTATCTGACGTTGATACCTAATTTAGTACACAGGACGGGTATCTGGAATAACCATCATCATTAAATGATAATAAACCATTTCAGTCAGAAACATTGACTATTGGGCAAATAATACCATTAGGCACTGATAGTCCATCAGCAAATTTATAGTCCCAGTATAGAAATCTTATTTAATGAGAACGACTGCTTCTGAAATAACTTCATAGTTACTTCATTAGGTACGCTAAAAGTATAAATATTGGAAACCAAAGAATTTTAAAAGTCTTTGAAAGTAAGTAAACCAGAGCTTAACGGAATATCTACAATTTTTACATAAGGGAGATCAACTTTAGATTTTATTATAATTAAATCATCCAGGAACTGTAAATATGATAGTAATATATGATTTTATTATTACCACAATTGATATACAATAATTATATTCATAATGAATAATAAGCTCAGATTTTACAATTTTATCATCATAACCCACAATTTTTCTGTCATTTTGGGTACAATTTTTAGTAGAATGAGAAATTACATACATATTATGTTTAATAATATTTTTTTCTCAATTGGAATATAAATTTATTAGAACACTGTCCAACATGGCAAGTCACTATTCAATAACAATACACTGTATTATCTTAAGCTTTCAGAGAGAGAGGTCAAATACTTAGAATTTTTTGTACTTAAAATTCTATATTTTTCAACAGGAAAATACTTTGAAATTATTAATTGTTGAATGCAGCAAAATTAAATAAAAAAAAATGTATTGTATTTCAAAATTTGTACTTGTGACCTTGGTTTTTTCGAATACTGAACAGGAAATTATTTTTTAATCTTGCACAACTTCATATGATGAAATTTAAGACAAAATTAATGAAAACGCACATATCCAATTTAGTGCCTCGACAATGTTAAGTTGTCTTCATTATAAAGTCATTATTGATTTGCACAGTATACTTAAATAACATGTTGTCTCGTTGTTTTTAAGAATATTGAGTTGATTGTGACTCCTTGGCGAACCCTAGTGCACTAAAGTCAATTAAGTGTGATATCCCTACAAACAGACAAGAATACCCACGTCAGAAGTATCATTTGTATATAAAGAAACACTCAGGATACAAAATATATACCATGCAACACATAGCTAAAACAATTTATTGCTTGTTATATCATAGCAAGTGAGCCATTTATTCAGTTTTATCTTGGCGTGAACAAGTTTTTTTTATATGAAATGATGATTAGGATAACTTTTGTGCTATACCAACAATGAACTGGTGTTTTATAGTGTTACTAAGTAGACCTGTTATTCCATTGGAAGGACACTTTATTGTGACTCTAAGCCAACCATTCTTTATTCTTATCGTTAATAATATGTGCTTAACAGAGAAGCAGTGGGTATCAATTTTATAGTCTTTTGTTACACAGCCGGCGATAGAATTCACGACATTCAGGACAAACCATCTTAACAATATTCATATTTCCCTTGGTGATTGTTTAGTTAGATATATAGTTAACAAGATATAGTATCTGTTTCTTGTATGATTATACCAATGTGTCAACAGAAATCCCAGTTCAATGGAAGTAACAGTTTAAAATATATGTAAACATGAATCATCTTAAATATAACAGTTTTGTTTTATAGGATATTGTAATTCTTGTTGTCTATTTTGACCATTGTTTTAATTTCTATGTTCCTTCATAGAGTAGCTATTATTACAACTACATGTTATCTCCCTCAGGTCATCTCCCTCAGGCCATGACAACTACAGGTCATCTCCCTCAGGCCATCACAGATTTTAGCTATCATGTTTAGAACCTTTTGTTTGTTTTCTCCCAAAGATTATTAAATTTTATTTGACTTTGCAATATTTTGACTTTTAACCTATATATCTAATAAAAGATATTCCAGAAACGCGCTGTACCACTAAATTAGATTTCTACATTTTTATTACATATGTATTATATTTTATTCTTGGACAATTATTTCACTTTTGTTTCACATGTCTGCTTTTGGCAATATTTGCTTTGTTTCATATTTCTATATTTGTAAGTCTATTTTGACAATCATTTGACTTTCAATTTTACATACTGCTGCATGTATCACATTTCTTAGGTTGTTTTTATTATTATTTAAAATGTTTATTTTACATGTGTATTTACACATTTGTTTTTACCAAGTTAATACCGTTGATACGGAGGTTTAGTTTACAATATTAGGCATTCTATTATAATGTGATATGAAGCTCAGTTGTAAGCAAAGTCAAGTGTACGATCTGCTGCACTGGAAAAAAAACTATAGTAGGAATATAATACGCATTGCTATTAAATCAGTCTATTCCTATTTTTATTTGATTGACATCTTGTAATAGAACTTTTAAACATGAACTTTTGATAAATACATCTTGCTATACTATTAATTGTTACTCTTTATATCGACCCCAATGCTTAGTCTAATTGAATTGAGAACAAACTGTTGGACATATTTCAAAGGTTTCTGGATTGTGTGATAGAAATTGATATTACCAGAAAGACTGTTTCATCTATATATTTGTATGTTCTTCGTATGGAAGTACCCGATTATACGAATAGTGTTGCTTTGTTTACTGATTAGTATAAATACCCTTCTAAAGTAGGTAGGTAACATTCTACTTTTGAACCTCGTTTAGGTGATACAACTATAGATATCTTATGTTAGGTGATACAACTATAGATATCTTATTTTAGGTGATACAACTATAGATATCTTAGTTTAGAGTGATACAACTATAGATATCTTATTTTAGGTGATACAGTTATAGATATCTTATTTTATGTGATACAACTATAGATATCTTATTTTAGGTGATACAACTATAGATATCTTGTTTTAGGTGATACAACTATAGATATCTTATTTTAAGTGACACAACTATAGATATCTTATTTTAGGTGATACAACTATGGATATCTTATACCACTATAGATATCTTATTTTATGTGATACAACTATAGATATCTTATTACAACTATAGATATCTTATGCAACTACAGATATCTTATTTTAGGTGATACAACTATAGATATCTTATACAACTATAGATATCTTATACAAATATAGATATATTATTACAACTATAGATATCTTATACAACTATTGATATCTTATACAACTATAGATATCTTATTACAACTATGAATATCTTATACAACTATAGATATCTCATTACAACTATAGCTATCTTATTACAACTATAGATATCTTATACAACTATAGATATCTTATACAACTATAGATATCTTATTACAACTATAGATATCTTATGCAACTATAGATATCCTATACAACTATAGATATCTTATTACAACTATCGATATCTTATACAACTATAGATATCTTATTACAACTATCGATATCTTATTACAACTATAGATATCTTATACAACTATAGATATCTTATACAACTATAGATATCTTATTACAACTATAGATATCTTATACAACTATAGATATCTTATTACAACTATAGATATCTTATACAACTATAGATATCTTATTACAACTATATATATCTTACTACAACTATAGATATTTTATACAACTATAGATATCTTATACAACTATAGATATCTTATGCAACTATAGATATCTTATTACAACTATAGATATCTTATTACAACTATAGATATCTTATACAACTATTGATATCTTATACAACTATAGATATATTATACAACTATAGATATGTTATACAACTATAGATATCTTATTACAACTATAGATATCTTATACAACTATTGATATCTAATACAACAATAGATATCTTATACAACTATAGATAGCTTATTACAACTATAGATATCTTATTACAACTATAGATATCTTATAAACAACTATAGATATCTTATACAACTATAGATATCTTATACAACTATTGATATCTTATTACAACTATAGATATCATATACAACTATAGATATCTTATACACAACTTTAGATATCTTATACAACTATAGATATCTTATACAACTATAGATATCTTATACAACTATAGATATCTTAGTTTAGGTGATACAACTATAGATATCTTATTACAACTATAGATATCATATACAACTATAGATATCTTATACACAACTTTAGATATCTTATACAAATATAGATATATTATTACAACTATAGATATCTTATACAACTATTGATATCTTATACAACTATAGATATCTTATTACAACTATGAATATCTTATACAACTATAGATATCTCATTACAACTATAGCTATCTTATTACAACTATAGATATCTTATACAACTATAGATATCTTATACAACTATAGATATCTTATTACAACTATATATATCTTATGCAACTATAGATATCCTATACAACTATAGATATCTTATTACAACTATCGATATCTTATACAACTATAGATATCTTATTACAACTATCGATATCTTATTACAACTATAGATATCTTATACAACTATAGATATCTTATACAACTATAGATATCTTATTACAACTATAGATATCTTATACAACTATAGATATCTTATTACAACTATAGATATCTTATACAACTATAGATATCTTATTACAACTATATATATCTTACTACAACTATAGATATTTTATACAACTATAGATATCTTATACAACTATAGATATCTTATGCAACTATAGATATCTTATTACAACTATAGATATCTTATTACAACTATAGATATCTTATACAACTATAGATATCTTATACAACTATAGATATCTTATACAACTATAGATATCTTATACAACTATAGATATCTTATTACAACTATAGATATCTTATACAACTATAGATATCTTATTACAACTATAGATATCTTATGCAACTATAGATATCTTATTACAACTATAGATATCTTATACAACTATAGATATCTTATACAACTATAGATATCTTATACAACTATAGATATCTTATTACAACTATAGATATCTTATACAACTATAGATATCTTATACAACTATAGATATCTTATTTTTGTCATCATGTATATGTGTTTCTACTTAAGTTTCTAAGGTTTGATAAATGCATCAAAATAACCAACACGATTTCCATGTCAGATTTTCTTCGTGTCGCTTAACATTAGCACAACGGATGTCACTAGTGGTGGCACAGGAACTGCCTATCCTTCCGGAACACCTGAGTTCACCCCAGATTTTTAGTGGGTTCACGTTGCTTCATCTATAGTTAATTATATTAGTGTTTTATGGATCATTGTTTGTCCTTTTGGCCATTGTATTGTCTGTCCTGCTTCCGTCCGATTATCCCTTTGGTATCTTTTGGCCATTGTATTGTCTGTCCTGCTTCCGTCCGATTACCCCTTTGATATCTTTTGGCCATTGTATTGTCTGTCCTGCTTCCGTCCGATTACCCCTTTGGTATCTTTTGGCCATTGTATTGTCTGTCCTGCTTCCGTCCGATTACCCCCTTGGTATCTTCAAACTGTTCTGACATAGTAAGATCAAAGAAGACTCCAGTATTAAGAATGTTATTTCGATATTTAAAAGTATCGCTTCCAAAATTGTAATTTGATGCAAACTATTTTACTATATAATGACAATCATTTTACAACGGTATGTTTGTGACTGAATAGTGACATATATGCATTGTAAGTACAGATATTTTCTTGGCAAAAATGGAGGTACTATTTATCAGTAGAAATAGCCAATGATGAAAATATTACAAACTCCTGTATGTGGTGGATCTACCAATTGTGCCACTTAAATAGGCAATGAACATGCGTACCCCATTCAGTCAATGATCCCATAGTTCAACTGTGAACGACGTAATAATATAGATCCGATGAGCAAATTTACAGATTTCAAAGCACTTCATCACTACAATAGTAAGTGGTACTAGTTTATATAAACACATACTGATCTACTACGTTCCACATCCAATTATCTAATTAGTGAATGAGCCTGTCATAAAAAAAGACCATTATTACTTAAATAAATCGGAAGCAGTCGTCCTACAGCCTAACAAATTAATGTGATGTCTTTGGCAGAAAAAAATTAACTTCATGTAGACGACTCGAAACATACCTAACATATTATGCTTGGACAAACAGGCTTCATCGCCAATACACTTGGGGACAGAAGAAATGTTACATACTTTTGCAAATCAATATAATCTTGATTGTATGTCAAAAAATGTCTTTGAATACATTGACACAATGTCAAATATGTCCCCATTTGCTAAGCTTTCGCATTCCGATCAAAGAAGGATTACCAGGGATAAAAAAGTGTAAAAAAGCAAATACCGTGTGTCACTCATTGTCAATGATGACCGGCTGTTGACAATGTTGATGCGCGAGATTACGCCATGTGAAATGTTGTTCTACTTCTGTAAGGCTTGTCGGAGATCTGTCTGAGTAGTTGGTTTGTGTTGTCGCTGTGTCGGACATGATGTGGTCTGCGTCGGGCATATGGCGATAAGTCAATTCGTCCCAGACGTGCTTGATGGGAATTTAATCAGGCGATTTTGACGACCAGTCGTGACATTAATGTTCTGCGGCGAAAAAGAGGTAACTTTAGATGTTATGACTAATTGATATTAAATCTGCTCTAAGTATTAGATATGATTTTTTGAACGAAGAGTTGTGGTCTTTAACCAACATATTCTACCTTCTTGTACAATTGTCAGTTAACTACGAGTGTTTACAAAGACTCTGTGATTGTACTGTCCAAGTTTACGTTTTTTAATTTTATCTTATTGTGTGTGGTCTTTTTGGGTGGAGCGAATCTGTGCAGAGTTTTTTTGTTTATGAAAACGAAAATATCAAATTTAGTGAACACGACGCGCTTCTGGAATACCCATCATCAAGTATTAGTATGCTGTTTCGAAATATATGTGTTTGGTAGCAATACAACCAAAGAACATAAACAAGATAGCCAAAATCTGCTCAGCTCACCTATGTCTGAGGAAGGAGAACCTTAGAGCCTAAACATGATAGCCAAAATCTGCTCAGCTCACCTATGTCTGAGGAAGGAGAACTTTAGGGCCTAAACATGATAGCCAAAATCTGCTAAGCTCACCTATGTCTGAGGAAGGAGAACCTTAGGGCCTAAACAGGATAGCCAAAATCTGCTCAGCTCACCTATGTCTGAGGAAGGAGAACTTTAGGGCCTAAACATGATAGTCAAAATCTGCTCAGCTCACCTATGGCTGAGGAAGGAGAACTTTAGGGCCTAAACATGATAGTCAAAATCTGCTCAGCTCACCTATGTCTGAGGAAGGAGAACTTTAGGGCCTAAACAGGATAGCCAAAATCTGCTCAGCTCACCTATGTCTGAGGAAGGAGAACTTTAGGGCCTAAACAGGATAGCCAAAATCTGCTCAGCTCACCTATGTCTGAGGAAGGAGAACTTTAGGGCCTAAACATGATAGTCAAAATCTGCTCAGCTCACCTATGTCTGAGGAAGGAGAATCTTAGGGCCTAAACATGATAGTCAAAATCTTCTCAGCTCACCTATGTCTGAGGAAGGAGAACTTTAGGTTTGATAAGAATTACATTATTTAGGAACTGTAAATTTCAATAATGAATATATCTAATAAACCATGTCAGTGTCGAAACACTGACGGTGAACCACACTGACTACTGGGTGGATGATACCCTCGGGGACTCAGAGGGGGATTTAGAGGGGGGCGTGCGGGGCATGCGGCCCCCCCCCTAAAATTCGCAAAGCATATATGTTATACAACCAGATACAAATTGATGAATTACACTCAGGAGACATCTTCATGATATTATCTGACCTATGATAACAACAATAGCACTTGTATTTTGGAATTCCCCGGACACATTTACAATTGACAATTGTAAGTGTGTCCGAGGAATTCCAAAATACACGTGCTATTTAGAAATTATAAAATGGACGAAAATTCTAGGCCAAGAAAACAAGCAAGATTAGATACATTTCTTATTCCTCAACGAGACGAGAAAAGTCAAAGGTAAGCTAAAAAGATGAATTCAATCAATATTTCGAATAATTAATTTTACAATTGATCTCATTTATAAAACATACAACGAAAACATATAACGAGAGAATCAGATGATGAAAATGAGACAGTGTGGTAAAACTTGAGAGTCCCAAGAAAATGGTCACTTCTCTTTAAATAATGGTGCAAATAGTTCTTGAATTCGAAATTCTGCAATTTCCTATGAAAAAAAAAAAGTTTGATTTGTATACAAATACCCGAAAATGTTGCCTTTTACTTTTCAAGTAAAGATCAGTAAAAATACGCGTTGGTATATTGTACATTATAATACAAAAGTAACATATTAATAAAAAAAAATGTAGTGGCAATTTATTTGTAACAATCTCTGCATCTGCCCGGGGTATCTGCACAAGAAAGTGTGAAAAAATCCTTTGCCCGGGTACGTTTATATTATTTATATCTACCAATAGCATGTATTTGAGGATGTCTGTGAGGAATGCCCTAAAACTAAACCAATAGTTCTTTAAAGGGTTAAAATATCGTGATCGATCAGTCATGAGTTGAACAATTCGCATTTTGTTCAAAAAAAGTTTTACTTTAGGTTCTTATAATCTGACAAAAACATACACGTAGTTGTTAACAATTATCCGACAAAATTAAGACTCAAAGTCAAGTTGTTTTTTTTTGGTCTGATAAAAATGGTGTGGTTGGTTAAGAATTGTCGTTCAAATAAATGTATAATTCCTCAAACCCCCAGAGCTTCCGTTCCCTATAAGGGTTCTGTCCGGGACCCGCTAAGGTCCCCAGACCCCTCGCATATTCACGCCCCCCTTAACCACAAATCCTGGATCCGCCCCTGGGACTAATAGTCAATCAGCAGTGGTATCGACCCAGTGATAGTAATGAAAACTTGGATATCAAATTTAGTGCGCTCGACACGTTTCTGTCATAACCTTTATTAGGTATCTGTTTTTTGACACATGACGGTATTAAAGCAGTGGTTCCTTTTATTCAACAGTAATTAGACATATAACTATATAGATTGTATATATAATTGTGCAATACATTTCTTTTATTGTCTTTTCGTTTGTTTGCAATTTGCATTGCTCTTTCCTGTAAATTTTCGAGTTTTTGTACAAAAATGCCAAGCCAATGGACAAAAATTATAATTAGACAATATTATAGTATGAAAAAATGTTAGCTTAATCTGAAGCTTAGATAAATATTTTACACGCACTGCAGGTACCTCGCCTGTATGTGCCCATGATGTAAAGTAGTTATATATATATGCTAAGGCATCAACACCATCTCGTCAAGAGGTAGCTTGTTCTCATCATGCTGAGGCTGAAAAAATGCGCATGAGTACGTTGAAGAATATGCGATAGCATGGGTTCAGAGAGAAGAGGTTGAACTAAACACATTATCAGAATGGGTAAAACAAATTATATCTTTCATACGTATACTAATTCACGCGAATTCACAAACTGAAATTTTGTGTTATTATTATTCTAAAGGTGTATATATTTAATTTTTCCTACTAAGTTTGTGTTTTTTTGTGTTTTTTGCATAAACGGCTTTTTTTTTTGTCTCAGTAAACTTAACTTTTCCGACACCATATTTACTGAGATGTTTAAAATCTTACACGGTGAAATTCCACTGGCATTTGGACAATCTCAGCCATGAAAATAGCACCGTCATACCCAGAAATTCAGGATTTATAGGTGATGCATCAAGCCTCCATAAAGGTATTAAAATACAACTAATTCCATTCAAAATAATCCTATTATATCAACCTTCAATTGACCTTTGTAAAATAAGCTTAATCTAATCTAACCTTCAATTATCAATTTTATTTATGACGTTCCATTTAATATTGTTCAAGTTAATACTACAAAGTGAAAGGACCTTTTTGTTTAAAATGGAATACCTTTGTATGCCGGTGACAAGAGTGCACTATGCTTTTGCCCCCACCCCCACTTATTGGGCAAAAATTTAGAATTTTTAGAATCGAAGCCAAAAATTATCCATAATTTAGAGGTAAAAGAGAATGCTTAACCTTTTTTTTTGCTTGTCACTTTTGAAAGTTTGTCTTCCACTCTCCAGTCCACTTACACCCCCGCTTTCATGTCTTCTCAAAAGTTCTGCTCCTCTTCCCACTTTGCGATCCACTCGGTCTCCTACGTCTCTGGTATTGGTAAATTAATGTTTTTATACATTTCACGGAATAGATGCAGTTTCGTCCGCATACATATCTAAACTTATTACATCCAAGAGGAGATAATTTGAAAATTCTGCGAAAAGTCAATTTTTTTTTTTACAGGTGTCTGGTGTGTTCAAGATTGATATATGTTAATTACAAGGGAATCCCGTTCTTGTCAATATCTCTTGAATATTTATTCATAAAAAATAGTGCTTCCCTTTTATGAATTAATGTTTATTATATTTTTTAGTCGATATAATGTCCCGGCCACTATTAAAATTTCCCCCCACATATTTCCTTTAGTTTACTGTCAATGTTGAATGTATTGCCCATTTGATTTTCAAGTGGGTAATACATTGACAGTAGAAACAAATTTAGTGACGGGAAACAAGTCCCTGTGGATCAACCATACAGTTGATCTATTTTAATATCTATAATAATATGAAACCGGCACGGCCATGAATGCTCACGCATCTGAAAATTATCTGGCAATTTCATCAAAAAGTGTCGAGATTTTTTGGGCCGAGATATATTGGGGACGACTTTTTTTTAAGGCCGAACCTAGTCTCATTCAATCGAGCTGTCGTTCCTTTATTCGAGTTATCGTTCCTTACGAAATCTCAAAAGTTAAATTCCGCGTAGAAACAAAAATTCTTGTCAGTATGTCAGAAGAGATTTAATAAATTAAAAAATATCAATATAAGTAAAACAAGTTAGCAAAATGACTTTTATTACACACGGGTTTCGGGTTTCAGTGGTATCGGACGTACGAGAGAGGGTACAAGACTTCAGGATCACCTTTGCACTTTATGTTAAGAAGATCTTCATTAGTTGAGTGTGTTAGTGTGTTACCCGGAAACCGGTGTTTTCAAAACGTAGAATTTTTTTTTCTTCGACAATATGTTCAGCCATGATTGTTAAAAAATCCTAAGTACACATTTTATACCATAAAGAGCTCGCATAATAATATGCCGAACCTAATTTTGTGGTGCCAAATGGCAAATGTAAATGGGATGACTAGTACAACTTTTTATTTTAATGCTATTAAGGACTGGAACTCCCTTCCAATTTCACTTAAGAGTACTAAAAACTTCCAGTCATTCAATTCCGATGTAAAAGAATTTATTTTTAACTGATGTAGGGATGTATATCGTCGTGTATTATAAAGTCGAGGGTCGGCTATTTTGCATATTCATTAGATGACGTCGTAGCGAGCACTTACTCTGTGACTGTCAAACAATAATAGTGATGACCTAGTTGGAAATTACTGAGTATCTTAACAAAAATGAGATTCAAACAGGTAAAATAACATAAGAAAGCCTCAAGATGCCAATTTCCGCCATTTTTGCTAATGCCCATTTTTAAAAAACAATTTCTGTGCCGTTTTAAGAGCCTTGGGTCACCAGGGTCACGGAAGACACGGTCGGCTGCTTTGCTTACAAACTTGGGTTAAAGGTTATATGACTGAATTTGGACTCGTGGGTTTAATCAATTGGGAAAAATGTCTCACAAAACATGTGATTTCTTATTTATCTAACCTGTAAAATGTAAAAAGTCTGACAATGAGTGAAACAAAATAACAACTTGTAGCCTTTCAAAACACTTGGTCATGTAACTTTAACATATTGATAAAAGAAAGAATGTATATTGTGTTTAATATAGTTATACTGTATTGACCCACATTGTTGTTATTTGCTGTTTAAAATAGTGAACTAAAATGAACGGCTGAAAAAACTTTATGTGAAAAATATTTTTTTCTGCTGAGACAAATTAGACAATTTTGGTGTTATGCCAGGTTTTTTATATTATATGACACTGAAAAAAGATATTTTTAGCAGTGATTGTTATTACAAATAGTTATCTTAATTATAGTTGAAAAAATTGAATTGGTATCATCTTTAATTTATTCACAACCGTATGCAAATATGGAGTCTCAACTTTACAATACACTCAACAAAACATGGTGGAAATACCCTCCCAAGTTTCAGATGGATTTTTAATTACTTGCTAAGGATGCAAAAATAATGTAATCGGTACCAAAAGAGACTACATGTATGTTTATTCTTGATTATGTTATTTATAGAATAGTTGCAGTTATTTTAGAAATGTTTTGAGACAAAATAGTCTTAGGGTCTCGACTTTACAATACACGAGGATATATTCAAATGATTTTTATCCCCTCGCCAACAAAGTTGTGAAGGGATATAGTAACGCTACCGTCCGTCCGTAACATCCTTGTGAACACTCTAGAATCAACATCCTTCAATGGATTTTGACCAACCTTGGTACATAATTAGTCCTTAAGAGAATCTGGAACCCTATTGATTTTCAAGGTCACAGGTCTAATTTTTACCCTGTAACATCCTTGTGAACACTCTAGAATCAACATCCTTCAATGGATTTTGACCAAATTTGGTACGTACTTAGTCCTTAAGAGAACCTGAAACCCTATTGATATTTCAAGGTCAAAGGTCAAGGTCACCGGGTAATTTATTTTACCACGTAGCATCCTTGTGAATACTCGTAGAATCAACATCCTTCAATGGATTTTGACCAAACTTGGTACATACTTAGTCCTTAGAATCTGGAACCCTATTGATTTTCAGGCGAGAGGATATGCCACGCTTTGCGTTGCCCTTGTTGTTTCTAATGAATGTCCAAAAGAGTTCATTAGTTTTTAAAACATGTTTTATATGATAAAAGTTTAAGTGGCCTCTTAGTCCTGCCAAAGTTAAGGTCTAGTCAAACCATTTTAATTATTATTTATATTACTTAAAGAATAGGACCCCATTGGAAATAAGCTTAGTAAGCTTTATGGGTTATCCTAGGTTTAAATATCAACGTCATTCTTAATTTGTATTTTTGTTTTTTGTTTTAAATAGATTTTTAAAATTCCAATTTTAGACAATGTAAGCTTATACATGTATGTAAGATTGCATATTGTATGTTGATATTTTATCGAATAAATCTATCTGTCTATCTAACCTAAAAATAAGTTTTGACTAATTTTACTTTTAGTCTTTAGAACAAATAGAAATACTTGCTGTCAAACCATAGCTATTAACAGTCTTTATTATGATTATTTTTTTGTATTCCTACTGTCAGGAAGAAAGAACTAAGAAGATAGTATAGAACTTCACTTACACTGAAGATGCCGGTGAGAAAATTTCTTCAGAAGTCAAATATCAACGAGATTAAGATGCTTGTACTGTAGTCTTATTGAGATTTGGTTCTCAGTGCTATTTTTTGTTTTGATTAGGTTAAATTATCAGTTTGATAATACACCAGATGGTGGAATGAACTATATCAGAAGAAGATTTGGATCTCAGAGCTATTTGTTGTTATGATTTTTCCAAATATTGATGGTAGGAATCAAACAAAAAAATGACTGAAAGCCAAATCTAAACAAGATTAAGGCACTTGTTTCTATCCTTGTGATAGAAGATGGCTACACAGTGTTTAAACGGAGGGTATTCAAGTTCAGAGCATGCTTTAGTAAATAAGATGAAGTTTATTATGAAAAGAATTATTAAGGCATGAATTTTATTTACATACCTTAAAAATGGGATATATATGTATAATAAAAAAAACAACGTATAGCACGACAAATGTAATGAATTATTTTTATGCAAAAAAATGCATTTGAAGTGGAGAGGTCGTTATAATAGTTAGTCACCTTCTCTTATATTTCATGCACAGCCGACATTCCCATTGATAGAGAAGGGCCCGGGTGGCTCAATTAGTTAGGTAGTTGGATTGTCTATCACCAAAACGGTGTGCGTTCACGCCCGGCTTTGTAGATTACAAAAAAAGGGGGCACTCGGAGCCGCAAGTGATAAAGTTTACCAGTTGCTTGTCCATGGTCAGTGGTTCTCTCCGACGACTCTGGCTTCTTCCACCACTAAAACTGGTCGCCATGATATAGCTGAAATATTACTAAAAGTGGCATTAAACACAATAAATCAATCAATCCCATTGATAGATTAGAAACAAGTGCATGTGATTCTGCAGCTAGAACAAACACAAAATAGACGAAACAGGACCAGAGCCATGTTCAGTTTTCTATAGTGAAATCGTAAAATATATTAAACAGTGTTCTACATTGTTTACATGAAGTTCACATAGAAATTGATTATGAATTATTATTAGTTTGTATACATATGTGTATATATAGATTTTAAAGATGAAGGTAAATGCGAAGAAAGCTAGTAAGACTAAAGGAAATGTTACTATAAAAGATGTGAAGCCAGGAACACAAACCATCACAGCAATGTTTAAAAGACAGACTGCTTCTACAAATACCAATGGTAAGCTTACAATGTTTAAATCATTATTAATATTTAATGTACATGTTTGTCACCTTAATATATTTTTTATTATTTTCCAGTGTTACCAGTTACTTATTTGCAGTTGATTTTTGAAGACATTATTGTTGGGCTCTGTCTGCAGTGGCATTACTGCTAATGTCAATGTTTTTTTATGATTACCCAGTATGCATTTTTGTATCTTGATCTGACAGTATATAATAGGCCCACAATAATTTATCTACTCATTCATCATACTACCAGATACTTCTCACATGTTATTTAATTGGATTGAATTATGAGTGTTTAACACCACTTCATTATGGCAGTCAAGTCAGTTTTATTGGTTCTGAAAAAAGGGGCCATCATAGTCATGATCGTATAATAGTTGGATTTACAACTTCATGTGCAATCAGTGCATATCACCACTAACATTGTGAGTTCGATTCCCACTCCTGGCAAGATGTACATGTACTCTATACAACATTATGTGATAAAGTTTGTCAGTGACTTGCGGCAAGTCTGTTGTTTTCACTGGGTACTCTGGTTTCCTCCACCAACAACACTGACTGCCACGATGTAGCTGAAATATTGTTGAAAGTGGCATTAAACATCATAACCCTAACCCCTAAAATCACTGAACTATGGTAAGTGACTGTCAGACAAACTTGCTGCGAATCTTACTGTCATAGTATATTGAATTTATTAAATGTGGTCTAATACATTATAACATCTTTCACCTGTAATACAATTTAAGCATTTGTTGCTCTTTAGATTTAGAGCCCAACATTTTCTTAATTCAGTTGACAAATGGTCATGTGAGGTATTGTTATCACTATGCTTCTGTTGTCCTTCTTTTGTTGACATTTCACATTTTGATTATTTCCTTTAAAACGTATTGGCCAATTGGAACCAATCTTTGCAAGAATGATGTTTGTGACATCCTCTAAAACATTCTTTATTTAGTCTTGATCCAGCAGAAAACTTGGTTGTCATGAGCAATTTAATAGTTCTGATTGGATGAACTTGTCAAAATCTTCTCCTCTGAAACAACAAGTCCAAATGATTTGTTATTTTGTTCAAATATTGTATGTGAGGCCCTCTACATAAATTCCAAATTTTGTTTTTTATCCAGTAAAAAGACCGATAGCAGCCATGGGCTTTTATTATACCCCCCGCAAACAAAGTTTGGGGGGTATATAGGAATCACCCTGTCCGTCCGTCCATGTACCTTGTAAGTGCAACTCCTCCTAAACGACTTATTGGATTTTTATGAAACTTTACACATTTGTAGTACACTACCTGCAGATGTGCATGAAGGAATATGGTTGCTGTCCAAAATTTAAAAGGGGAGATAATTCAACTTATACTTTCACGAAAAGGGGTGGCATGTACCTTGTAAGCGCAACTCCTACTAAACTGCTTATTGAATTTTTATGAAACTTTACACAGTTGTAGTGCACAACCTGCAGATGTGCATGAAGGAATACCATTGCTGTCTAAAATTTAGAAGGGGAGATAATTCAACTTATACTTTCACGAAAAGAGGGGTCATGTACCTTGTACGCGCAACTCCTCCTAAACGGCTTATTGGAGTTTTGTGAAACTTTACACAGTTGTAGTACACTACCTGCAGATGTGCATGAAGGAATATGGTTGCTGTCCAAAATTTAAAAGGGGAGATAATTCAACTTATATTTTCACGAAAAGGGCGGACATGTACCTTGTAAGCACAACTCCTACTAAACTGCTTATTGAATTTTTATGAAACTTTACACAGTTGTAGTACACAACCTGCAGATGTGCATGAAGGAATACCGGGATGTTGTCTCCTTGACATAACTCCATATCCGCTCATTTTTCATAGGTAACTTGCTAATATACCTGTATTCCAAAGTTTGAACATCATAGTATTGCAAGCGGGGGGTATCACTCAGTGAGGTCACTCACAGTTCTAGTTGGTTCTGGTTGGCTGAAACTTTTAAAATCTCCTCTAAATTTTCTAATACTACTGGGCTAGTGATAATCAAACTTTGCAGGAATGATGTTTTTGAGGCCCTTCTACAAAAATTTTGAATTCCATCTTTATCCAGCAAAAAACATGGATATTTCTTGTTTCTGGTTGGCTGACCTGTAAAAATCTTCCCCTGAGAATACAGGTCTACATTATTTGTTAGTTGATCCCCATAAATTCCTAATTTTGAATGGATCCAGCTAAAACATGACTGTCATGGTCTATTTTTATTTCTGAATAGCAGAAATTAAAAAAAACAATTCCTCCGAAACTAATAGTCCAAATGATTGGTAACATAGTACGAATTAGAAAATCAATAAACAGATGCCTTATTTCAGAAGGAAGAATTAGGTACATGTACAAACAATTATTTAAAAATATTTTATTGCATAACTTCTTTGTAAGAAGGGTTAATGATTGGGTTATTTGGTATATATCTTCACTTCCAGCAAATGTTTAACTTTTGTGACTTCCAGTCTTATTGGGGGAGGAGATCTCTGACAGCTACAGGGAACTGAATGACTAGTGAAACTAGCAATGGAAAAAACATAGAGGTCTGGAAGCCATAACATTTTAAATAGGTATCAGAGTGAAAACCATGCCAGTAGTGTTAGGCTTGTGTTTAGAAATCAATTACTTTAACCACTTCACCATATCCAGGCCCCTTTGTAAAAACATAAAACAAGAAATAACAAAACTGAAATGTACATGATAAATAATGTTTATTCTTCAGTCACAACCCATTGATAAATCATGTTTATTCTTCAGCCACATTCTATTGATAAATAATGTTTATTCTTCAGCCACAATCCATTGATAAATAATGTTTATTCTTCAGCCACAATCCATTGATAAATAATGTTTATTCTTCAGCCACAATCCATTGATAAATAATGTTTATTCTTCAGCCACAATCCAATGATAAATAATGTTTATTCTTCAGCCACATTCCATTGATAAATAATGTTTATTCTTCAGCCACAATCCATTGATAAATAATGTTTATTCTTCAGCCACAATCCATTTATAAATAATGTTTATTCTTCAGCCACAGTCCATTGATAAATCATGTTTATTCTTCAGCCACAATCCATTGATAAATAATGTTTATTCTTCAGCCACAGTCCATTGATAAATAATGTTTATTCATCAGCTACAATCCATTGATAAATAATGTTCATTCTTCAGCCATAATCCTTTGATAAATCATGTTTATTCTTCAGCCACATTCCATTGATAAATAATGATTATTCTTCAGCCACAGCCTATTGATAAATAATGTTCATTCTTCAGCCACAATCCATTGATAAATACTGTTTATTCTTCAGCCACAATCCATTGATAAATAATGTTTATTCTTCAGCCACAATCCATTGATAAATAATGTTTATTCTTCAGCCACAATCCATTGATAAATAATGTTTATTCTTCAGTCACAATCCATTGATAAATAATGTTTATTCTTCAGCCACAGCCTATTGATAAATAATGTTCATTCTTCAGCCACAATCCATTGATGAATAATGTTTATTCTTCAGCCACAATCCTTTGATAAATCATATTTATTCTTCAGCCACAGTCCATTGATAAATAATGTTTATTCTTCAGCCACAGCCTATTGATAAATAATGTTTATTCTTCAGCCACAATCCATTGATAAATAATGTTTATTCTTCAGCCACAATCCATTGATAACTCATGTTTATTCTTCAGCACAATCCATTGATAAATAATGTTTATTCTTCAGCCTCAATCCATGGATAAATAATGTTTATTCTTCAGCCACAGTCCATTGATAAATAATGTTTATTCTTCAGCCACAGTCCATTGATAAATAATGTTTATTCTTCAGCCACAATCCATTGATAACTCATGTTTATTCTTCAGCCACAATCCATTGATAACTCATGTTTATTCTTCAGCCACAATCCATTGATAAATAATGTTTATTCTTGAGCCTCAATCCATTGATAAATAATGTTTATTCTTCAGCCACAATCCATTGATAAATAATGTTTATTCTTCAGCCACAGTCCATTGATAAATAATGTTTATTCTTCAGCTACAATCCATTGATAAATAATGTTCATTCTTCAGCCACAATCCTTTGATAAATCATGTTTATTCTTCAGCCACAGTCCATTGATAAATAATGTTTATTCTTCAGCCACAGCCTATTGATAAATAATGTTCATTCTTCAGCCACAATCCATTGATAAATACTGTTTATTCTTCAGCCACAATCCATTGATAAATAATGTTTATTCTTCAGCCACAATCCATTGATAAAGAATATTTATTCTTCAGCCACAGTCCATTGATAAATAATGTTTATTCTTCAGCTACAATCCATTGATAAATAATGTTCATTCTTCAGCCACAATCCTTTGATAAATCATGTTTATTCTTCAGCCACAATCCATTGATAAATAATGTTTATTCTTCAGCCACAATCCTTTGATAAATCATGTTTATTCTTCAGCCACAATCCATTGATAAATAATGTTTATTCTTCAACCACAATCTATTGATAAATAATGTTTATTCTTCAGCCACAATCCATTGATAAATAATGTTTATTTTTCAGCCACAATCCATTGATAAATAATGTTTATTCTTCAGCCACAATCCATTGATAAATAATGTTTATTCTTCAGCCACAATCCATTGATAAATAATGTTTATTCTTCAGCCACAGTCCATTGATAAATATTTTTTATTCTTCAGCCACAATCCATTGATAAATAATGTTCATTCTTCAGCCACAATCCATTGATGAATAATGTTTATTCTTCAGCCACAATCCTTTGATAAATCATATTTATTCTTCAGCCACAGTCCATTGATAAATAATGTTTATTCTTCAGCCACAGCCTATTGATAAATAATGTTTATTCTTCAGCCACAATCCATTGATAAATAATGTTTATTCTTCAGCCACAATCCATTGATAACTCATGTTTATTCTTCAGCACAATCCATTGATAAATAATGTTTATTCTTCAGCCTCAATCCATGGATAAATAATGTTTATTCTTCAGCCACAGTCCATTGATAAATAATGTTTATTCTTCAGCCACAGTCCATTGATAAATAATGTTTATTCTTCAGCCACAATCCATTGATAACTCATGTTTATTCTTCAGCCACAATCCATTGATAACTCATGTTTATTCTTCAGCCACAATCCATTGATAAATAATGTTTATTCTTCAACCACAATCTATTGATAAATAATGTTTATTCTTCAGCCACAATCCATTGATAAATAATGTTTATTTTTCAGCCACAATCCATTGATAAATAATGTTTATTCTTCAGCCACAATCCATTGATAAATAATGTTTATTCTTCAGCCACAATCCATTGATAAATAATGTTTATTCTTCAGCCACAGTCCATTGATAAATATTTTTTATTCTTCAGCCACAATCCATTGATAAATAATGTTCATTCTTCAGCCACAATCCATTGATAAATAATGTTTATTCTTCAGCCACAATCCATTGATAAATAATGTTTATTCTTCAGCGACAATCCATTGATGAATAATGTTTATTCTTCAGCCACAATCCATTGATAAATAATGTTTATTCTTCAGCCACAATCCATTGATAAATAATGTTTATTCTTCAGCCACAATCCATTGATAAATAATGTTTATTCTTCAGCTACAATCCATTGATAAATAATGTTCATTCTTCAGCCACAATCCTTTGATAAATCATGTTTATTCTTCAGCCACAATCCTTTGATAAATAATGTTTATTCTTCAGCCACAATCCTTTGATAAATCATGTTTATTCTTCAGCCACAATCCTTTGATAAATCATGTTTATTCTTCAGCCACAATCCATTGATAAATAATGTTTATTCTTCAGCCACAATCTATTGAAAAATAATGTTTATTCTTCAGCCACAATCCATTGATAAATAATGTTTATTCTTCAGCCACAATCCATTGATAAATAATGTTTATTCTTCAGCCACAATCCATTGATAAATAATGTTCATTCTTCAGCCACAATCCATTGATAAATAATGTTTATTCTTCAGCCACAATCCATTGATAAATAATGTTTATTCTTCAGCGACAATCCATTGATAAATAATGTTTATTCTTCAGCCACAATCCATTGATAAATCATGTTTATTCTTCAGCCTCAATCAATTGATAAATAATGTTTATTCTTCAACCACAGTCCATTGATAAATAATGTTTATTCTTCAGCCTCAATCCATTGATAAATAATGTTTATTCTTCAGCCACAATCCATTGATAAATAATGTTTATTCTTCAGCCACAATCCATTGATAACTCATGTTTATTCTTCAGCCACAATCCATTGATAAATAATGTTTATTCTTCAGCCTCAATCCATTGATAAATAATGTTTATTCTTCAGCCACAGTCCATTGATAAATAATGTTTATTCTTCAGCCACAGTCCATTGATAAATAATGTTTATTCTTCAGTCACAATCCATTGATAACTCATGTTTATTCTTCAGCCACAATCCATTGATAAATAATGTTTATTCTTCAGCCACAATCCATTGATAAATAATGTTTATTCTTCAGCCACAATCCATTGATAAATAATGTTTATTCTTCAGCCACAATCCATTGATAACTCATGTTTATTCTTCAGCCACAATCCATTGATAACTCACGTTTATTCTTCAGCCACAATCCATTGATAAATAATGTTTATTCTTCAGCCTCAATCCATTGATAAATAATGTTTATTCTTCAGCCACAGTCCATTGATAAATAATGTTTATTCTTCAGCCACAGTCCATTGATAAATAATGTTTATTCTTCAGCCACAATCCATTGATAAATAATGTTTATTCTTCAGCCACAATCCATTGATAACTCATGTTTATTCTTCAGCCACAATCCATTGATAACTCATGTTTATTCTTCAGTCACAATCCATTGATAAATAATGTTTATTCTTCAGCCACAATCCATTGATAAATAATGTTTATTCTTCAGCCACAATCCATTGTAGTCCAACAAAGTCACTAAGCAGCGATGATGATGTAAAAATAATCAAAGTGGAGACACAATCTCCTTATTTCAGTCAAAGTTCATGTGACAAATGTGAGGACAATAAACCACAAACTAGACGAAAACTTAGTTTGAGGAAATCTACTAGGTCAAAAAGTAGTCAGGACGAAATAAGCGTCGTCACAAACACAATTTCTGTGTGTCCTGATGTAGTTGGGAAAAAAAACGAAAAATGCTTGAAGGAATCTTCTCCATTGAAAACTGGTTTGGACAAAACTGAAATAGACAAGAAACTTACTCTTAGGAAACGTAAATCAAATACAACACAAGATAATGATTGTAAGAAAAGTAAAATTTCTTCAGAATCACCACATGGTTTAACTACAGAAAAGCAATGTGTTGAAAAAACAGAGAAAGATGGCAATATGCCAAAATCTACAGCTGACTTAAAAGTGAATGAAGAAATTAAAAATGATCTTGTGTTAGGCACTCCTATGAACTGTAGTGAACTCCGTGAAGACACAATTACCTCAAAGATAGTGCTGGAAAACATTTCAAAAGAAAAGAAAGGGCTTTTAGAATCTGTTCATCACATGCCATCAGCATCAAAATTAACTGTCAATAGCACTGATACACCATCAACACTGGAAGGCAATGAGAATGAAGAGAATTCACAACCAACTGAAGATCTAGATAATGACCCAAATCCTGAATTTAGGACACCATACTATTTAGAGAACTTTAGAACAGTACTAAATACAGTCTTAGCAGATGAACATAATGTTAACCTGTATAATAGTGATGATATGGATGTTATTTCAACGTTTAATGAGTTATCTGGTGAGCTTAAATACATATTGTTATAATATGAGGAACATTTCTTGACTAATTATAGGGGAAAATTAATTGAGATCTAGTGTTTGTTGGTTAACATTTTAAGTGCCAAATGAACAATTTTCCACCTATATTATTGTTTTTTTTTCATTATTACATGAAAGTTGTGATATAGATATACAATAATTGTACATTGTTGGTAAATATCATATTTATTTGTACGAGCTTTAGAAATGGGTAAAAAAGCGAGCCTGTGACAAGTTTTTCTGGTCTGTTTTGCAGTGAGTGCAAATAAATTTCATACCAAAAATGTATATATAAATTTGCATTTCTTCTGCAATATCAAGAAGTACACGCCAAGATATGACTGAAATATTGTTGAAAGTGGCGTTAAACACCATAAGCCGTCAAGAAGTACAAAACAACTGCAAAATTGTGTGAAATAAGTAGAAACAAGAGTTGTTCTAATCATTGTGTCCTCTATAACATCTTATACTGTTATCGTTTATTACCATCATGCTACATGCATCCAGTACAAGAGAAGTTATATCTTGGTCAGTAACTTCGTAGCCCTGTAATATAAAACATCACAGATTCCATTTAAAGACGTAACTTTTTAAGTATGAAAATTTAGAAATCTTATTTTATGTGTTTGATGTTGTATTTATATATTCACGTAAGACTCCTCATCCATTTCATTGTGCTTAAGTTTACCATTATCAGCTGTTTATCAGTAACTCCCAGCCCACTTTACTATAAATAATGACATTTTAATGCGCATGTTTCCCGATCAGGCTGATTGGATGTTTCGTCTTTAACCTGTCTGTAATTAAGAATTGAATATGATCTTTTGTAGTTTTATTGGTGTGTAAAAGCGTTGACCAAAGAATATTTTGTATAAATCACGATAACACTTCATATAAAAAAGTACTTTTGTCAACACTTTTACAACCGTATAACACTGCAAAAATGACATTTAATACTTATATAAAATGACATTTTACATTATTAAATACAATCAATAGTATTCTTATTTGTTTTAATATTACATATTTTCAACTGCTGTTATTGTGTGTAGTTACAAGTTTTTGCAACAATTGAAAATAGTTTGCGGAAGTGGGCATTGTTGAATGTTTGTGCACTCCATTAAAGTGACATACATGTCAACCTTATGACTAATAACATGAGGCTTTCTAAATGAAAATGTATCCAGTCAACACAGTTTGACTGTTCAAATAGAACTTCACAATAAGAAGTAGCAAAAAAATTAAATGTACAAAATAAAACACACTTTATCCCACAAGTAGGCATGATTTATCAATATACAAAAATATGTAGAATTATAAGACAGTATTATACATCATGTTGTCATGTGATAATGTGTTTACATACTTGAACATTTATGTGAGTTTTGTAGATTTCTCCTCTTTCTTAAGGCTCTTCCGGTGTCGCCGTGGCCGTGATCGTATGGTAGCTGGATTTACAACTACCTATGCAATTAGCGCCTATCACCACTGATGTTGTTAGTTCGAATCTCAATCAGGGCGGCTTGTACAATATTATATGATAAAGTTTGTCAGTGACTTGTGACAGGTTGATGGTGTTCTCCGGGTCCTCCACCAATAAAACTGACCACCACGATATAGCTGAAATATTGTTGAAAGTTATGTAAAACACCAGCAAACAAACACACAAACAAACAAATTTGTACATTTATGTGAGTTTAGTAGATTTCTCCTTAAGGCTCATCCAGCAACAAACCTGACCTTAGTCTTACTTCACAAATGTTAAAGATAGACTGATGCAGTACATAAAACATTGTACATTATGTCCATTTTTATCACAATTATGACAAAATGTAGAAAAAATGAATTTAACAAGTAGAATATTTTTAAGAGGATATCTCAGATATACTACAATATGCACAGCACTATATGTCAAATATTTTAATCCATTATAGAGTCAGCACAGAAGTTGTATCTGAGATTGTTCTGTAGAAAGTGGTCTTGGCTTCCATTAAACAAAATAAAGTATCCTGGTATAGCAGATGATTTAAGACCAGTATCAGAAGAATTAATAGAGAAGAAATTATTTACAACAGGTATATCCATGTATTTACATGCTGTAATTTACGTTATTTGTATTTGTTTGCATATAGTGTTGTCTAACACATATTGTGTTGTGTTTTTGTTTTGTTTTTCTTCGTCTTGTGTACACCATGTTGCCAGTTTCTCTGGATTGTCAATTTTTTATTGCCCCTTCGATGTTCCATATCGTTTATTTGTAACCATGAAACAATGTCATTGGAATATTTCACAAAATGATCAGGTCTCCCGGGGATCCTTTATTAACTTTTATAGATAAAAAAAAAATACATCAGACAAACATTTATGTTTAATTGCATAGAATCATAAGAACTTTGAGCAATAAATACAAATCTGTCAAGAAAAAACTTGGAATTTAGAATACTAATTGAAAATTTAGAGTCATATTTTTTAGTTGTTTCAATCTCAGGTTCCAAAGGAATCTTAAAATATGAAGATCAAATCTTATGATACATTTTGATATGGATTATGTTGGCATAAGTGAACATAAAACAAAAAATTTATCTGCAATAAATATAAAAGTTATGAAAGAGCTCATTTTTTGCTGTAGAAATGAACAGTATCTTAAGTTACCATGAAAGTGTTATAATTCCTGGAGTGCCAATTTTCATGGATTTCGTGCTTCATTAAAACCACGAAATATAACGTTCAACGAAATACAAAATTTCCATATTGTTATTTTGTGTCAATTATGAAACCACAAATATAAACGAACCCATGATCCCAGGAAGTTTACTTGAACCACAAAAATTGGCATTCACGAATAAAAATACTTTCACAGTATAATGAATAAGCATTATTATTTTGCTTCTTTATTCATCGTGAGATACAGTTTTATTGGGAATATTATGATATATGGCTTAAGAAATCTTATAAAAATTGTCATCAGTATGCAACACAATCACTTGGATCTTATCAATACAGCATAACAAATGAATATGTAGTGCCAGTGTGAATTAGAAATGAAAAAATTAATCAATAATGGTTGGCAAAGTAAATAACTAAACAACATGATACTCTCGTCTGACTAACCTCAATCTAGGTCTTGTGTTTGGACTGACACAATAAAGAGGCATGGTTAAATGAGTTAAAGGGATCACAATCCTCCAGTTTTATTAGCTCACCTTGCCAAAGGCATTGTGAGCTTTTGCCATCACTTGGTAGGAAGCATCTATGGCAGGTCCTCTATAAAGATTGCTCATTTCGTCCCGATCCGTTAACAAACATGGCGGCCACAGGCAATTCTTGTTTCTGATTGGTTGATTTCTAAAAAATCTTCTCCTCTGAAACCACTTGACCAAATGAACCGAAACTTGGTAGGAAACATCTATGGCAGGTCCAATATAAAGATTGCTCATTTCGTCCAGATCCGTTAACAAACATGGCCACCACAGGCCTTTCTTGTTTCTGATTGGTTAATTTCTAAAAAATCTTCTCCTCTGAAACCACTTGCCCAAATGAATCGAAACTTGATAGGAAACATCCTTGGAAGGTTCTCTATAAAGATGCTCATTTAGTTCTGATCTGTTAATAAACATGGTCGCCACAGACAATTCTTGTTTCTGATTGGTTGATTTCTAAAAATCTTCTTCTCTGTAACTGCTCAGCCAAATTAACCGAAACTTGGTGGGAAGCACCTATGGAAGGTTCAGTATTAAGTTTCCTCAAAGCAGAATGAAAGGTGAGCGACACAGGCTCAGCCCATTGAGCCTCTAGTTAATATTTAATCATCCAAAAGCTTAACTGATGTGAAAAATAATAAAACTCGAGACAAATTCATGAAACCAAATACTTTCACAGGACACATGAACACTACAAAAAGCAGGGTCATTTAATGCTTGTATTTAACTGATTTCTGGCAAATGCCTTATAAATACAGTCGTATTTCATTATCTCAAACTACGATAAGTTGTATCACTGGATAGGTTGAAATAAAAAATTTATATTTCCTTTATGAAAGGAAAGTTTAAACAGTGATAGTCATCAATTCCACCAATATCAACAAAATGAACAATCACCTCTCATCTTAACTGAACTCACTTGTAGGTTTTAGTTTAATTTAACCTGGATAACTAGAATACATGACTGTTTTGAAGTGAAATGATCAGTGACTTTGATGTAGTGAGTTTCTAGCTGTATGATTGGGGTGGGAGTTGGGATTTATGGGGTTTAACACGACTTTCAACTATATTTCAGTTATATCATGGCTGTCAGTTTTATTGATGGGGGAAACCGGAGTACCCTGAGGCTGTCGAAAGTCACTGACAAACTTTATCACATAAAGTTGTATGAAGCACACCTCGCCATGAGTGGGATTTGAACTCACAACTTTAGTGGTGATAGGCATTGATTGCATAGGTAGTTGTAAATCCAACTACCATGCAATGTTGGTATTGAAATCTAACCTAATTCCTAACAACTAATGTGGACCCAAGTATGTTCACTTCATTTAGGTATCACTGTATAACTATGTATAAACTAATTTACATTTGTATAGATATAGAGCTACTTGATCTTAAGACAATTCTGAAACTGTTACCTGGAGGGGATATAAAAACATTAGGAAAGATGTACCACATCAATGGACCAGTCAGCCAGAACAAAGCTGATACAATAGACCTTCTTATAAAGAAAACCAAACAAAATACCATAGGGTCTATGTTCAAAATGGTAGGAAATTCTCCAGAAACTGTTATGTTAAATAGGTAATGTTGAAATTGAATGATTAAAATAATTATTATTCTGTGTTGAAAAAACCCCAGAAAATTTGCCAGGATAGATGACAATGTTGAAATTGAAAATTAATAAAATGTGAGTGGTTCCATGTTTAAAATGACTAACTGTCCTGTTAAATATGCCTTTAGTCTGGAATTACTAACAAAAACATGTTGATGTTTAGGGGATTTCTGTGTTTAAATAAGAAGGTACCTAGATAAAACCACTGACCTGTAGAAAGTTACTGACAAACTTTATCACATAAAGTTGTATCAAGTACACCTGTGACTTATGGCAATCAAATTCACTTTAGATATACATGTACAATGTTGGTATATATAAATAAAATATCGATCATAAATCTGCATTTTTATTATAATAAGATAGTATGTTCATTTAATTTAAAAAGCCTCATTTGATTGGTCATAAGCTTGACACATGACCTCAATGGAGCACACAACCATTCAACAACCCCTACTTCCAGAAACTATTTTCAAACATCACAAAAACTTGTAACTGCATACAATAACAGTGGTTATGGGATTTTAAAACAAATAATAATAGTTTTGATTGCATATAATAATGTAAAATGTAATTATATAAGTGTTGAATGCAATTTATAGTCAAAGCGTTGACAAAAGTACATTATTTACTTGAAGTGCTATCATGTTTCATACAAAATATACTTCAGTCGACACTTGTACATGCCAAAAAAACTACAAAAGATCACATTCAATTCTGAAACACAGACAGGTTTAACAGAAACAGTGATGATTTATATTACAGGACTAAGAAGTTATTGGGTACATGTATATATGTAGCAGAAGGTCCTCGTGATGTTTTTGCTAGGACTATGATGCTGTTTTCCTTAACAGATACAGTATTGGATGAAGACAGTTCAGGACAGACACTTCAGTTGTAGGTATTTAAGCATCATTCCAAGTTAAACAGATGTTTAATGTATACATCAAAGGAGTGGTGCCAGGGAATTCCTGATAAAACACTTTAAAACATCTTAGTGTATAAAACATTGTAATGGAATGCGAGATTCTCTGTTCAGATTAGAGAGTGATTCATTGATTGTTGTTTAATCACATCAATTGAGCTATTATTAACTATATCTCTATAATCATGATGAGAAATGTATGAACAAGTTCTTGTTAGGGTAAACATTTCTGAATTTAATATAAATTTAGATTAAGGATATAAGTGACACTAATTATTTTCTTGCACATTTGATTTCCAGCATATGTACAATGTATATATACATTTATATCAATTCAAGTTTTTATGGTGAAACTGTTAGCTGTATTTTAGTTTCTATTGTGAACTAGACGTATTTAGGCCATTTGATGTTTCTTTTCTAAAATGGAGTTAAATGGATGGTTGGTTTTAACCTCAAACACTGAATAAACAAAAATCCTGTCTAAATAGAAGTTAGAACATCCAAATTTTTCCCAATATCAGAAATTTTTGTCAATTTAAAGGATCTTAATTTGAAAACCTGTCTATTTAGCAAAAAAGGGTGATGCCAAAAGGTTTGCATGTTATGCAGATTTTGCTGTATTACTTTTAAGTTTTTATAAAATCAATATTTAAGTTTTTCATATTTGACAGATTTCAGATGTTAAGAGTAAATATAGGACAAATTACATACCCTGTATTTACTGTAAACAAAAAGACACAGATCTTCTCTGACAGGGATGCAGTACTCAGGTGAGTTATAGATTTATTTTCAATGTTAAAGAATTGTCTCTGATTAAGAATTCAAAGTAACTGATAGCCATATTAAAAATCTTTTAAAAAAAATTGCATCAAAATTTACAATTTTTTTGTATTGTATTTGCCATTTTGTCTATTAATGATTCTTGTGATTAATTTAGTAGTACATGTACAAATGCATTCAAATGAAATCTGGAATAGAGATATGACATCAATACAAATGAAGTAAAGTAATGGTCATGAAAGACAAGTAATGGAGTAAAGTAATGGTCATGAAAGACAAGTAATGGAGTAAAGTAATGGTCCTGAAAGACAAGTTTTTGATGAATAGAAAATGCTATCTTAACAGGTTCTGATTGGTTTAGGTTTGGTTTGGTTTATAATGTTCAGCGCCACTTTCAATAATATTTCAGTAGGTTCTGACTGCACAAGACAAATATATAAATGATTTTTTAATGAAAATTTAGTCGAACACTTTGTATAGTAAACTCTGTAAGAATGAAATGATGTTTTATAGATTTTGTGAAGCTTCTCTTTTGGAGTTTGATATCTTGACCAAGCTAGAAAAAAACAAGTACACAGAAGCTTTTAGTATTTATGAAGAAGCTGTTAAACAGTATGACAAGCTGACTCAAGATAAACAATTTATAGAGTAAGTCAGTAGTGTTAAACAGTATGACAAGCTGACTCAAGATAAACAAGTTATAGAGTAAATCAGTAGTGTTAAACAGTATGACAAGCTGACTCTAGATAAACAAGTTACAGAGTAAGTCAGTAGTGTTAAACAGTATGACAAGCTGACTCAAGATAAACAAGTTATAGAGTAAGTCAGTAGTGTTAAACAGTATGACAAGCTGACTCAAGATAAACAAGTTATAGAGTAAGTCAGTAGTGTTAAACAGTATGACAAGCTGACTCAAGATAAACAAGTTATAGAGTAAGTCAGTAGTGTTAAACAGTATGACAAGCTGACTCAAGATAAACAAGTTATAGAGTAAGTCAGTAGTGTTAAACAGTATGACAAGCTGACTCAAGATAAACAAGTTATAGAGTAAGTCAGTAGTGTTAAACAGTATGACAAGCTGACTCAAGATAAACAAGTTACAGAGTAAGTCAGTAGTGTTAAACAGTATGACAAGCTGACTCAAGATAAACAAGTTATAGAGTAAGTCAGTAGTGTTAAACAGTGTGACAAGCTGCCTCAAGATAAACAAGTTATAGAGTAAATCAGTAGTGTTAAACAGTATGACAAGCTGACTCAAGATAAACAAGTTATAGAGTAAATCAGTAGTGTTAAACAGTATGACAAGCTGCCTCAAGATAAACAAGTTATAGAGTAAATCAGTAGTGTTAAACAGTATGACAAGCTGACTCAAGATAAACAAGTTATAGAGTAAATCAGTAGTGTTAAACAGTATGACAAGCTGACTCAAGATAAACAAGTTATAGAGTAAATCAGTAGTGTTAAACAGTATGACAAGCTGACTCAAGATAAACAAGTTATAGAGTAAATCAGTAGTGTTAAACAGTATGACAAGCTGCCTCAAGATAAACAAGTTATAGAGTAAATCAGTAGTGTTAAACAGTATGACAAGCTGACTCAAGATAAACAAGTTATAGAGTAAATCAGTAGTGTTAAACAGTATGACAAGCTGACTCAAGATAAACAAGTTACAGAGTAAGTCAGTAGTGTTAAACAGTATGACAAGCTGACTCTAGATAAACAAGTTACAGAGTAAGTCAGTAGTGTTAAACAGTATGACAAGCTGACTCAAGATAAACAAGTTACAGAGTAAGTCAGTAGTGTTAAACAGTATGACAAGCTGACTCAAGATAAACAAGTTATAGAGTAAGTCAGTAGTGTTAAACAGTATGACAAGCTGACTCAAGATAAACAAGTTATAGAGTAAGTCAGTAGTGTTAAACAGTATGACAAGCTGACTCAAGATAAACAAGTTATAGAGTAAGTCAGTAGTGTTAAACAGTATGACAAGCTGACTCTAGATAAACAAGTTATAGAGTAAGTCAGTAGTGTTAAACAGTATGACAAGCTGACTCAAGATAAACAAGTTATAGAGTAAGTCAGTAGTGTTAAACAGTATGACAAGCTGACTCAAGATAAACAAGTTATAGAGTAAGTCAGTAGTGTTAAACAGTATGACAAGCTGACTCAAGATAAACAAGTTACAGAGTAAGTCAGTAGTGTTAAACAGTATGACAAGCTGACTCAAGATAAACAAGTTATAGAGTAAGTCAGTAGTGTTAAACAGTATGACAAGCTGACTCAAGATAAACAAGTTATAGAGTAAGTCAGTAGTGTTAAACAGTATGACAAGCTGACTCAAGATAAACAAGTTACAGAGTAAGTCAGTAGTGTTAAACAGTATGACAAGCTGACTCCAGATAAACAAGTTATAGAGTAAGTCAGTAGTGTTAAACAGTATGACAAGCTGACTCCAGATAAACAAGTTATAGAGTAAGTCAGTAGTGTTAAACAGTATGACAAGCTGACTCAAGATAAACAAGTTATAGAGTAAGTCAGTAGTGTTAAACAGTATGACAAGCTGACTCAAGATAAACAAGTTATAGAGTAAGTCAGTAGTGTTAAACAGTATGACAAGCTGACTCAAGATAAACAAGTTACAGAGTAAGTCAGTAGTGTTAAACAGTATGACAAGCTGACTCAAGATAAACAAGTTACAGAGTAAGTCAGTAGTGTTAAACAGTATGACAAGCTGACTCAAGATAGACAAGTTATAGAGTAAGTCAGTAGTGTTAAACAGTATGACAAGCTGACTCAAGATAAACAAGTTATAGAGTAAGTCAGTAGTGTTAAACAGTATGACAAGCTGACTCAAGATAAACAAGTTATAGAGTAAGTCATTAGTGTTAAACAGTATGACAAGCTGACTCAAGATAAACAAGTTATAGAGTAAGTCAGTAGTGTTAAACAGTATGACAAGCTGACTCAAGATAAACAAGTTATAGAGTAAGTCATTAGTGTTAAACAGTATGACAAGCTGACTCAAGATAAACAAGTTATAGAGTAAGTCATTAGTGTTAAACAGTATGACAAGCTGACTCAAGATAAACAAGTTATAGAGTAAGTCAGTAGTGTTAAACAGTATGACAAGCTGACTCAAGATAAACAAGTTATAGAGTAAGTCAGTAGTGTTAAACAGTATGACAAGCTGACTCAAGATAAACAAGTTATAGAGTAAGTCAGTAGTGTTAAACAGTATGACAAGCTGACTCAAGATAAACAAGTTATAGAGTAAGTCATTAGTGTTAAACAGTATGACAAGCTGACTCAAGATAAACAAGTTATAGAGTAAGTCATTAGTGTTAAACAGTATGACAAGCTGACTCAAGATAAACAAGTTACAGAGTAAGTCAGTAGTGTTAAACAGTATGACAAGCTGACTCAAGATAAACAAGTTATAGAGTAAGTCATTAGTGTTAAACAGTATGACAAGCTGCCTCAAGATAAACAAGTTATAGAGTAAGTCAGTAGTGTTAAACAGTATGACAAGCTGACTCAAGATAAACAAGTTATAGAGTAAGTCAGTAGTGTTAAACAGTATGACAAGCTGACTCAAGATAAACAAGTTACAGAGTAAGTCATTAGTGTTAAACAGTATGACAAGCTGACTCAATATAAACAAGTTATAGAGTAAGTCATTAGTGTTAAACAGTATGACAAGCTGACTCAAGATAAACAAGTTATAGAGTAAGTCAGTAGTGTTAAACAGTATGACAAGCTGATTCAAGATAAACAAGTTATAGAGTAAGTCAGTAGTGTTAAACAGTATGACAAGCTGACTCAAGATAAACAAGTTACAGAGTAAGTCAGTAGTGTTAAACAGTATGACAAGCTGACTCAAGATAAACAAGTTATAGAGCAAGTCAGTAGTGTTAAACAGTATGACAAGCTGACTCCAGATAAACAAGTTACAGAGTAAGTCATTAGTGTTAAACAGTATGACAAGCTGACTCAAGATAAACAAGTTATAGAGTAAGTCAGTAGTGTTAAACAGTATGACAAGCTGACTCAAGATAAACAAGTTACAGAGTAAGTCAGTAGTGTTAAACAGTATGACAAGCTGACTCAAGATAAACAAGTTACAGAGTAAGTCAGTAGTGTTAAACAGTATGACAAGCTGACTCAAGATAAACAAGTTATAGAGTAAGTCAGTAGTGTTAAACAGTATGACAAGCTGACTCAAGATAAACAAGTTACAGAGTAAGTCAGTAGTGTTAAACAGTATGACAAGCTGACTCAAGATAAACAAGTTATAGAGTAAGTCATTAGTGTTAAACAGTATGACAAGCTGACTCAAGATAAACAAGTTATAGAGTAAGTCAGTAGTGTTAAACAGTATGACAAGCTGACTCAAGATAAACAAGTTACAGAGTAAGTCAGTAGTGTTAAACAGTATGACAAGCTGACTCAAGATAAACAAGTTATAGAGTAAGTCAGTAGTGTTAAACAGTATGACAAGCTGACTCAAGATAAACAAGTTACAGAGTAAGTCAGTAGTGTTAAACAGTATGACAAGCTGACTCAAGATAAACAAGTTATAGAGTAAGTCAGTAGTGTTAAACAGTATGACAAGCTGACTCAAGATAAACAAGTTATAGAGTAAGTCAGTAGGGTTAAACAGTATGACAAGCTGACTCAAGATAAACAAGTTATAGAGTAAGTCAGTAGTGTTGAACAGTATGACAAGCTGACTCAAGATAAACAAGTTATAGAGTAAGTCAGTAGTGTTAAACAGTATGACAAGCTGACTCAAGATAAACAAGTTATAGAGTAAGTCAGTAGGGTTAAACAGTATGACAAGCTGACTCAAGATAAACAAGTTATAGAGTAAGTCAGTAGTGTTGAACAGTATGACAAGCTGACTCAAGATAAACAAGTTATAGAGTAAGTCAGTAGTGTTGAACAGTATGACAAGCTGTCTCAAGATAAACAAGTTATAGAGTAAGTCAGTAGTGTTAAACAGTATGACAAGCTGACTCAAGATAAACAAGTTACAGAGTAAGTCAGTAGTGTTAAACAGTATGACAAGCTGACTCAAGATAAACAAGTTATAGAGTAAGTCAGTAGTGTTAAACAGTATGACAAGCTGACTCAAGATAAACAAGTTACAGAGTAAGTCAGTAGTGTTAAACAGTATGACAAGCTGACTCAAGATAAACAAGTTATAGAGTAAGTCAGTAGTGTTAAACAGTATGACAAGCTGACTCAAGATAAACAAGTTACAGAGTAAGTCAGTAGTGTTAAACAGTATGACAAGCTGACTCAAGATAGACAAGTTATAGAGTAAGTCAGTAGTGTTAAACAGTATGACAAGCTGACTCAAGATAAACAAGTTATAGAGTAAGTCAGTAGTGTTAAACAGTATGACAAGCTGACTCAAGATAAACAAGTTACAGAGTAAGTCAGTAGTGTTAAACAGTATGACAAGCTGACTCAAGATAAACAAGTTATAGAGTAAGTCATTAGTGTTAAACAGTATGACAAGCTGACTCAAGATAAACAAGTTATAGAGTAAGTCAGTAGTGTTAAACAGTATGACAAGCTGACTCAAGATAAACAAGTTACAGAGTAAGTCAGTAGTGTTAAACAGTATGACAAGCTGACTCAAGATAAACAAGTTATAGAGTAAGTCAGTAGTGTTAAACAGTATGACAAGCTGACTCAAGATAAACAAGTTATAGAGTAAGTCAGTAGTGTTAAACAGTATGACAAGCTGACTCAAGATAAACAAGTTATAGAGTAAGTCAGTAGTGTTGAACAGTATGACAAGCTGACTCAAGATAAACAAGTTATAGAGTAAGTCAGTAGTGTTGAACAGTATGACAAGCTGTCTCAAGATAAACAAGTTATAGAGTAAGTCAGTAGTGTTAAACAGTATGACAAGCTGACTCAAGATAAACAAGTTACAGAGTAAGTCAGTAGTGTTAAACAGTATGACAAGCTGACTCAAGATAAACAAGTTATAGAGTAAGTCAGTAGTGTTAAACAGTATGACAAGCTGACTCAAGATAAACAAGTTACAGAGTAAGTCAGTAGTGTTAAACAGTATGACAAGCTGACTCAAGATAAACAAGTTATAGAGTAAGTCAGTAGTGTTAAACAGTATGACAAGCTGACTCAAGATAAACAAGTTACAGAGTAAGTCAGTAGTGTTAAACAGTATGACAAGCTGACTCAAGATAGACAAGTTATAGAGTAAGTCAGTAGTGTTAAACAGTATGACAAGCTGACTCAAGATAAACAAGTTATAGAGTAAGTCAGTAGTGTTAAACAGTATGACAAGCTGACTCAAGATAAACAAGTTATAGAGCAAGTCAGTAGTGTTAAACAGTATGACAAGCTGACTCAAGATAAACAAGTTACAGAGTAAGTCAGTAGTGTATTGTATGTTCATAAAACTTTTTATTAGTGTTAAATATTTCATTGTTTTCATTGCATTCTATTAATTTTAGAAATCTACTGATATAGAAACCCAAAATTATTACTTGATAAACATTTGGCTTTTCAATGACAAAACGATTTTATATGATAGTAATATTGTATATTGTATATATGTAATTTTTTTTAGAGAATTTCAAATTTAGGAACAGTAAATACATTCATTGATCACACGTGAATCATTGTAACCAAGTTTTATTTACATAGTCTTTTGTTTTATCTTGAAAGAGATATTCACATTATGGTTCAGTCAATATACGTTTTATTTGCATAAATGCCAAAATTACAAAATTCCTGGTGCAACTTTGAAATTACCTTGATAACAAAATTTTAAAACATTACTTATTGAACATAAATTTTAGATTTGATAAAAAGTTACCAGTCTTCCTGCGACCTTACACAGCCTGTGGGGTTTACACAAGAGCACTAAACCAAGGAGTAGAAATCTTACAACGTAGAAAGGATTACCCATCAGCAGTAGATCTATTGAAGAAACTTTTGTCACAAGACTGCTACTGTCAACATTATAGAGGTCACTGGTGGGAAAGACTGGCACTTAATTATGATACACATCTTAAAAAACCAGATTTGGTAATTCTTAATTGTGATTTTCATTTCCTAGGGAGTGGAAGTAAATTTTAATACTGTTGACAAACTTCATCTGGTACATGTTATTAGAAAAATTCAGTTCAATAGTTTTGAATTGAAAACACCAGTATAAATATATTTCAGTCTTCATGAAAAATACTTTTAGCTGATTACAGTTCGTGGGATATAAATTCTGCTGACCATGCATAGCGAAAAATGAGAGACCCAAAGTATGTTTAACTGGTGCTACATCCTCTATTGACAAAACAAATAGAAAAAACACATATCTTTTACTGTAATATTGGTAACATTTACTGAGTGAGAAGAAAAGCAGAACCAGTAATAAGATTTAAAGAAAGATAACTCTTATAAAAGTTTTTAAGGGAAAAAAAACAGGGGTTCATAAAAACGTGGAGTCAGACTGTTATCACGAAGAACGTAAAATAATCTTGACTCAAAACAAATCCTGGAGAATGTCCTCATTATTCACAACAAATGACCGCCAACAAAAAGAATCGCCAGAATGAGAAATCTACGATTATGAGGTATTAAATTATCCCATGTGCCCTCTAGTGAATTAATTAATGAGATTTATTATCAGGTATATTTGATGTATGGATCCTTCATGACTTTGTGGACATCAATTTTTATTCAGATATCATTTTTTTCTCATTTGATATTAGAATTACATATATGTACAATAAATTCATTTGAACAACAGTAAGAATTGTTATATGAAATGCAGTTTACATTGAAAACTTTATAAATATTGTAGGCTTTACAAAACTTAACTTTATAAATATTGTAGGCTTTACAAAACTTAACTTTATAAATATTGTAGGCTTTACAAAGCTTAACTTTATAAATATTGTAGGCTTTACAAAACTTAACTTAATAAATATTGTAGGCTTTACAAAGCTTAACTTTATAAATATTGTAGGCTTTACAAAACTTAACTTAATAAATATTGTAGGCTTTACAAAACTTAACTTTATAAATATTGTAGGCTTTACAAAACTTAACTTAATAAATATTGTAGGCTTTACAAAACTTAACTTTATAAATATTGTAGGCTTTACAAAAGTTAACTTTATAAATATTGTAGGCTTTACAAAACTTAACTTAAAAAATATTGTAGGCTTTACAAAACTTAACTTAATAAATATTGCAGGCTTTACAAAACTTAACTTAATAAATATTGTAGGCTTTACAAAACTTAACTTAATAAATATTGTAGGCTTTACAAAACTTAACTTTATAAATATTGTAGGCTTTACAAAACTTAACTTAATAAATATTGTAGGCTTTACAAAACTTAACTTTATAAATATTGTAGGCTTTACAGGCAGCTGAAGATGGTCTAGCAGATAAGTTGGTTAAAACAGGCAGAAGACTGGCATTATATCAGAGAGCACAAAAAATCTGTACTGCTGTAAAATCTAAATTTAAAACTAGGATGAAGAATTTTTATCATGATGAACTTGTAGAATTACCTGTGGTTAGTTATTTTATTATTTATTACTATCAGACATATTTTTCTATCACATTGCATGTTATCAGAACTATATGGTATAATCATTATAGACATATACGAAAAAAAGACATCTTTAAAACTAACAAAAGTGAGGGCAGTTTGCTTGTCAGCAGCAATCCTCTATAAAAAAAATACCACATTGGTAGTGTATTGGTCAAAGTGGATTTAAGCCACGGTTGTATTGATCAAAGTGGATTTAAGCCACGATTGTGTCAAACCAAAGACTATGAAATTGGTGTTTGCTGCTTCTCTGCTAAGCATGCAGTATTAAGGAGTAAGAGCAAAGACTGCCCCAGAATCGGGATCATTTGCCCAAGTGGAACCACCTAACTACCTGTGGACTGTTATTTCAGTGAACTAGCACTAGTACAAAGCAGAAATCATGGCCATCACATCGAAATACAACTTGTTATCACCATGATAAAGCTGAACAATATCTCACATGGCAGTAAACAACAGCCATTCTCTCACTTGGCAGTAAACAACAGCCATTCTCTCACTTGGCAGTAAACAACAGCCATTCTCTCACTTGGCAGTAAACAACAGCCATTCTCTCACTTGGCAGTAAACAACAACCATTCTCTCACTTGGCAGTAAACAACAGCCATTCTCTTACTTGGCAGTAAACAACAGCCATTCTCTCACTTGGCAGTAAACAACAGCCATTCTCTTACTTGGCAGTAAACAACAGCCATTCTCTCACTTGGCAGTAAACAACAGCCATTCTCTCACTCGTTTTATCTAGAAATCCCTGATAGCATTGTTACATTTAAGCTTAGTTATTATATAGACTGTACCAGGCTGTACCACCAAATTTAATGTTGCCTACCAAAAAATGACAGATGTCATCAGTTCCATTAATAGGTGGATTAGTCATTGTGTTTTGTAAATCTACAGATATACTAAACTGGAATATAGCAATATTTGAGATATAATGAATTTATTTTTAAGTTTGTTCAGGAAAAATATATTTAAATCAAAGAAGATACAAACATTTTTGGTTATAATGAACTATTTTTGAAAAAGACCTGCTGGTGGTTTGAAAACAAAATTATTATGCACACAAAACAGATGTCACAAGTTTTGTGATTATCTGCACGTGGTTTGTAACAAAATGATTATGCAGACTCAATAATACAAATATTGTAGGTGACAATTGATGGTCAGACATTATCTGACTGTATCCAAGGACAGAAATATAAGTTTATGATCCAGTACAGTCAGGGTGAAGGTCAGGTAGAGACAGATGATATAGCTTTCTGTGGTGTAGAGGAAGTGGTATTAGATCATTACAAACATAATGGATTTACAGATGGTATGTATAATTTATATAGTATACCTAGGAACAGGGTAGTCATAGGAATAAGGTAATCATTTAGGAATGAGATAGTCATAGGAATAAGGTAATCATATAGGAATGAGGTAGTCATAGGAATAAAGTAATCATATAGGAATGGGGTAGTCATAGGAATAGGGTAATCATATAGGAATAGGATAATCATATAGGAATAGGGTAGTCATAGGAATAGGATAATCATATAGGAATGGGGTAGTCATAGGAATAGGGTAGTCATAGGAATAGGGTAATCATATAGGAATAGGATAATCATATAGGAATAGGGTAATCATATAGGAATAGGATAATCATATAGGAATAGGATAGTCATAGGAATAGGATAATCATATAGGAATGGGGTAGTCATAGGAATAGGATAATCATATAGGAATGGGGTAGTCATAGGAATAGGATAATCATATAGGAATAGGATAATCATATAGGAATAGGATAATCATATAGGAATAGGATAGTCATAGGAATAGGATAATCATATAGGAATAGGATAGTCATAGGAATAGGATAATCATATAGGAATGGGGTAGTCATAGGAATAGGATAATCATATAGGAATAGGATAATCATATAGGAATAGGATAGTCATAGGAATAGGATAATCATATAGGAATGGGGTAGTCATAGGAATAGGATAATCATATAGGAATAGGATAATCATATAGGAATAGGATAGTCATAGGAATAGGATAATCATATAGGAATGGGGTAGTCATAGGAATAGGATAATCATATAGGAATGGGTAGTCATAGGAATAGGATAATCATATAGGAATAGGATAGTCATAGGAATAGGGTAATCATATAGGAATAGGATAGTCATAGGAATAGGATAATCATATAGGAATGGGGTAGTCATAGGAATAGGATAATCATATAGGAATGGGGTAGTCATAGGAATAGGATAATCATATAGGAATAGGATAGTCATAGGAATAGGGTAATCATATAGGAATAGGATAGTCATAGGAATAGGATAATCATATAGGAATGGGATAGTCATAGGAATAGGATAATCATATAGGAATGGGGTAGTCATAGGAATAGGATAATCATATAGGAATAGGATAGTCATAGGAATAGGATAATCATATAGGAATGGGGTAGTCATAGGAATAGGATAATCATATAGGAATAGGATAGTCATATAGGAATGGGGTAGTCATAGGAATAGGATAATCATATAGGAATAGGATAGTCATAGGAATAGGATAATCATATAGGAATGGGGTAGTCATAGGAATAGGATGATCATATAGGAATGGGGGTAGTCATAGGAATAGGATAATCATATAGGAATAGGGTAGTCATATGAATAGGGTAATCATAGGAATAGGGTAATCATATAGGAATAGGATAATCATATAGGAATAGGATAGTCATAGGAATAGGGTAATCATATAGGAATAGAAATAGGGTAATCATATAGGAATCGGGTAGTCATAGTAATAGGGTAATCAAATTAATAGTATTGATCTATTAGAAAGTATATTTCTTGCATGATAATAATTATAGCTGTTAAGTAATGATTGAGGATACCACCCACCATGTATTAAGAACCCTGGGTGTTAATATAGGATTAAGCTCTGTTTTTTAGGAAATTATCTATGTATAAACTCCAGCAGCTCACTCACAAACTGAATAAAGTCCGAAGGACTTTATGTAAAGTTTGTGAGTGAGCTGCCGGAGTTTATGCATACATAATTTCCTAAAAATACAGTGTTTAATCCTTATAATTCTTATTCTTGGACATTGTGTTTGTTTTCGACGCTAAATACTAATAATTCTTGGTGGATTATTTTTTCATATTCCTACGCCGTAATGCTACAAAAAAAAGTAGTCCGGCAAACGGAAATATTGATTTATAAATTCCTTTCGAATGACGTAGAATAAGTGACGATATCCAATCTGATTACGAGTTATTGATCAATTCTAGTAAGAATAGAATTATCATGTAATAAAGTTATAGTACTTTAGATATCTACTTACATTATATGAGAAATTATTGTCATTCTAAGGTTATCTCCCATGGTTAAAGATAGCAATATCTGGGTTTGACTGAAGTAAACAGTCATAACTGGGTTTGACTAAAGTGGATAGTCATAGCTGGGTTTGACTGAAGTAAATAGTCATAACTGGGTTTGACTAAAGTGGATAGTCATAGCTGGGTTTGTCTGAAACTTTTGATATTTTGATCATTTTGTTTTCTACTCTTCATTGTTTGATATTTAGATGTAGCTTTCAAATTATTTGAGATGAAGGACTATTGGGGTACTTAATGCTTACAGTGTGCACATAACATTGAATTAATTTTGGTATTTTTAATATTTATTACCCACAAAAAATGATAATACAGGGAATTAAACATTGTAGCAAGTCAGCTCTGCATGAATTTCTGTGCTTACCAACATAAAGCTTTCAGGAAGATTTTTGTGCTCATGCTGAAAATACTGATTGAAAACGGCATCAAGTATTTACTATGTTCAGATTGATGGTTATTTAATATAAGCAGAGTTGCAGAAAAAAAAAATTCCTGTCAGACATTGGGTCCTGCAAGTAAGAGAGTTTTGCCAGACCTATCAACTTTTTGCCAGACCTACTTTTTTTTTAGAATTTTTTTTAATATTTCACTTTCAATACAGTATGATTAAAGCGGTTCATAGATTTACCCAAAAACACCACAAAACACATAAAAAAACACCCCAAAACACATCATAAATAAAACGACAATATGAAATCGGCGGACAGATGAAAAAAATATGCATTTGTGGACATTTGTTTTAGTTCTAGTGGAGGGTAGTGTGCGGACCGGAGCTGGTAACTGTCTAACTCGAATAATACTGCGCCCTCTATCGCTGGATGATCACTGTTAATATGCGAGCGTCATGGGGATGGGAACTGGTTCCCGAAATTTAGCATAAACAGAAAGGAACAGAAATTTTTACCGATTTGTTTACGACTTTTGACTTTATTAACGATAATCAAATATCCTTTGCTTAGGGGTCTAAGAGGTAACCAGGACCGACAGAAATTTGATTTTTGACAGCCCCAAGTAGTAAAAATGTTTGCCGGTCATTAGGTCTGACACAAAGAGGTCATTTGCCGGACCCTCTAAAATTCTGCCCCCTAGGTCCGACAGGGCCGACGGTTAGCTCCATCTCTGTATAAGTACAAAATTCAAATTCGAAAATTGTATTACCCTAGAAATCATTTTTTTATCATTTAAGATATACATGCAGAAGGCTCAGTAATATCATGCCTGTTTGGTCTATTTTTTGGGGATATTTTATTTATTTTATTTTAGGTATACATGCAGAAGGTTCAGTAATATCATGCATGTTTGGTCTATTTTTCTGGGATATTTAATTTGTTTAATTTTAGGTATACATGCTGAAGGTTCAGTGATATCATGCCTGTTTGGTTTATTTTTCTGGGACATTTTATTTATGGATGTACCTGATGCATTTCACAGTCCCTATCAAACACACCCATTAGATGTTTACACTGAAGAGTTTTATTTTAACAGACAGACACACATAGATAAGAGACTGGAGATAATTCAGAACAGTTCTGATGAGGTTAAGTATTAGATTTAGTTAAATTTTATGTAAATACAGACATGAATACTCATAGCCTATAGGATGGTCCCTTGCAAAGTTAAAATTTTTTGTTTTTCATTAATTATACTGCTTTTTATCATTTTGTTCATTTTACCTAAGACTTAATTATACGACTCAGAATAGAGCTCTTGAAGATGTGTGCAAGGTATTGTAGCTATTGATGGTTGGTTATATGGTGTTTTTAACTCCACTTTCAACAATATTTGAGAAAACCACCGACCTGTCGCAAAGTTACTGACAATCTTTATCATATAATGTTGTATTGAGTACACCTCTCCTGAGCTGGATTCAAACTCACAACGCATGTAGCTTTGAACATTTTCTATATTACATGTATATACAGGATTTAAAAAAGATGATGTCTGAGACTTGGACAGAACATGAAGGAACGATGTGTGATGGACTCAACTGGGAACGTTTTAACAATTTACAACATGCACAGGTCAGTTTGATATGTCAGCAAAAAAATGATAAAACTTGGTGTACACTTAAATGATAAAACTTGGTGTACACTTAAATGATAAAACTTGGTGTATGCTTAAATGATAAAACTTGGTGAACACTTAAATGATAAAACTTGGTGTACATTTAAATGATAAAACTTGGTGTACACTTAAATGATAAAACTTGGTGTATGCTTAAATGATAAAACTTGGTGTACACTTAAATGATAAAACTTGGTGTACACTTAAATGATAAAACTTGGTATACACTTAAATGATAAAACTTGGTGTATGCTTAAATGATAAAACTTGGTGTACACTTAAATGATAAAACTTGGTATACACTTAAATGATAAAACTTGGTGTATGCTTAAATGATAAAACTTGGTGTACACTTAAATGATAAAACTTGGTATACACTTAAATGATAAAACTTGGTGTACACTTAAATGATAAAACTTGGTGTACACTTAAATGATAAAACTTGGTGTATGCTTAAATGATAAAACTTGGTGAACACTTAAATGATAAAACTTGGTGTACATTTAAATGATAAAACTTGGTGTACACTTAAATGATAAAACTTGGTGTATGCTTAAATGATAAAACTTGGTGTACACTTAAATGATAAAACTTGGTGTATGCTTAAATGATAAAACTTGGTGTACACTTAAATGATAAAACTTGGTGTACACTTAAATGATAAAACTTGGTGTACACTTAAATGATAAAACTTGGTGTATGCTTAAATGATAAAACTTGGTGTACACTTAAATGATAAAATTTGGTGTACACTTAAATGATAAAACTTGGTGTACACTTAAATGATAAAACTTGGTGTACACTTGAATGATAAATCTTGGTGTACACTTAAATGAATACAAGAAAAGTTATAATCAAGTTAACAAAGAATTGTTTATTTCTAGTGTAAATTGAGGCTCAGTTTCCAAACTAAAATATATGTAATTATGAGAAATGGAGATTTTATTAAGCAGTTTCTAGAACTGAGGACAGGGGATTGTTAAATTGGCCCTACAGAAAATTTGTATCAGTGTTTTCGAAATAAATAATGTTTCGTTTGCTATTTTTATCATGTTTTTCATAATTTTCATCATTGTTGAGGAAAAAATTCTACCTGCCTACCCACTACTCATATTGTGAGTTGCTAAACAGCAAACCAACTTGATTAAGGATGAGGACGGTCTAATTGTAATAACAGCATGTTGCTTGTCTGATATCTTGTGTGTTATACTCACCTTGGCTGGCTACATTATTTACCATGTTTTTGTTTATCAGGGTTTGGTTGAATGTATTGGAGGTAAAGCATTATCTGGAATTCTGGGAAGATATGCTAAAGATCCTCGTCATACTAGATCAGGTTTTCCCGATCTTACACTGTGGAATACAGACACAAAACATTTCAAGGTAATACGGTAGACCTGTGTAAAGTGGCCTAGAAATTTTGTGTAATTATGATATTTTTTCTCCTTTTGAATGGACTTATTTTTGAGACTTCTACATGCAGTGCAAATTTTGAAATAATTTGCTTTGAATTTTGTAAACCTTATTCAGCTATTCTTAAAGAAATCCGAGATGGTCACTATAGAGGAGCATAGCTTGATATGGGACTGACATTGTACCGGTAACCACTGAACTATCTATGTACATGACCCAGACATTGGTTGATGATTCTTTATCATGTTTAAAAAAATTCTCAGCTACTGAAACACTGATTGAACCCAAAATATTCATGATATATAATTAAATGATAAACAGATTTATAATCTAGAAGAGATGCTAGCTTGGGTAAGTCTGTAGTTCTGTTTTACATGGTCAATGGGGAGCTTCAGATTTAACTGGTTCAACTCACATTATGATATTTTATGATGTATTTGTCATATTTTATAGATGTTGTGTTTTGTTATATTTTAACTGTTATTTTGCAGATAAGTGAAGTTAAAGGACCAGGTGACAAGTTGTCCCACAAACAAATAATGTGGTTAGATTTTCTCCTCAAGCTAGGAGTTGATGCTGAAGTTTGTCATGTCAAAGGTGGGTTCAATCTTAAATTTCTTTATTAACATTTTTTTTAATATCTTTCTTTTCTAAATGAAGCATTTTGTGTTTGTCATATATACATTTGTGTTTGTAATTTCAATTATCTTACTTAATGAATGTGGATGGTCTTTAAAACCTTCCTCATAGTTTAAACATATTTTATTAATTAATTCAACATAACATTATAATATTGAACTATATATTATACATAATACAAAGTAATTAACATTCCTCATGATGTGACAATTCCAGGTCCAACAAAATAGTTTCTGATTGGTTAAAATATGATATTTTCCATTGAAAACTACTATTCTATTTGAATTATTGGATTATTGTAGGAATGATCTATGGATAGACCTTCAAAACAGATTCCTCATTTCATACTAATCAGACACTTAATGCACTGATCATGTGAGATACTAAGGTCTATGATTGGCTGAAATATAACCTCTCAGAAACCATTGGGTCATTTCAATTAATTATATCATAATAAAGATTTTTCTCATTTTTATTTTATTTATAACATTTTCATGTTATGTTTTTTCTTACATCTGAATATTTGTCTTTTTCAGCTGTAGGCAGTAAGAGGTTAAAGAAGAACCCCAGTATTGTCTGAGGCCTGTATGTCCAAATCTCATGTGTCTGAGGCCTGTATGTCCGAATCCCATGTGTCTGAGGCCTGTATGTCCGAATCCCATGTGTCTGAGGTCTGAATATATATATATATTTATTAATTACAAAATTTTGCCATATTTATATCTCATAAAGTGCTTTGTTAACAGGCTTTCAATTAATTTGCTTCTAATTTGTGATATACAGAAAGTACAATAAACAATTATATATTTTTATAGTTATTCTTAGTGTCAGTAATTTGTCTTTTCCTTTGATATCATTGCAGTAATTAACAGGGGCCAGTCATGGTTGTCATCGTGGTTATATGCGGTAGTCAGATTTACATCTACCTATCCAATCAGTGAATATCACCACTTAAGTTTCGAGTTTGATTCTGGCACATGTTGAGGTGTACTTGATACCAGGACAATAATATGTGATGAAGTCTCATTGAATTGCAGCATGTCATTGGTTTTTTCCCCAACAATAAAACTGACTGCCACAATATAATTGATATATTTTTTAATGTTGCACTAAATACCCATTCCAGTAATTAAAGATATGTTTCTTTTTTTTTAATTGATAATGACAAAAACTTCAGTCACAAGTCCAATGCCATGTTTGTATCTCTTGAGCAGTTTACTGTTAAAGTGTTCAAAAACAGTGGATTGAACCACATCGCTAGTGTAATGGTTAGCATGCTTGCCTGGAGTATGGTAGATCATGAATTCGAATCACAGTCGAGTGAAACCAAAGACTATAAAATTGGTATTTGTTGCTTCTCTGCTAAATACGCAGTATTAAGAAGTAAGAGCAAAGAATGATTGAATCAGAATAGGGATAATGTGCAGTGGAGTGACATGTTGTTTCAAGGAACTAGCACTATAAACATTAATATATAAGTGTGTTGGTCTAGTGGGGGGCACCATCGTCATCATCATCATCATCTCATCAAAATAGAACTTTTATTCCTGTGATAGAGCCGAAAAATAGCTCGTCATTAAATAACAATCACTAACAACAGATTAATTAAAATGTTTTGTTCACAGCTCCATCTACAGTTTAATTACCCTGTAGTAACTACACACATCACTGTAGACCTAGTTTAATTACCCTGTAGTAACTACACACATCACTGTAGACCTAGTTTAATTACCCTGTAGTAACTACACACATCACTGTAGGCCTAGTTTAATTACCCTGTAGTAACTACACACATCACTGTAGACCTAGTTTAATTACCCTGTAGTAACTACACACATCACTGTAGGCCTAGTTTTAAACTAACTCACAGCATAATTGTCTTATACCTCAATAGAAAGTTGAAATCCTGATAAATAACTACCATATATACAACAATTCTACTGATAGTAAAATGTCTTGTATATACATGTACCTCTATCAGTAAAATGTCTTGTATATACATGTACCTCTATCAGTAAAATGTCTTGTATATACATGTACCTCTATCAGTAAAATGTCTTGCATATACATGTACCTCTATCAGTAAAATGTCTTGTATATACATGTACCTCTATCCGTAGAAATACCCTATTTTTGCCACACTAACTAAAACCTCCAAAAAATATACCACAATGAAATGATAGCCATTAAAATTCAAAACTAAACTCTTACCCATTTGTCCTTGCATAGGCAAGTTATGATTTAGTATATAATTAGGGTGTAAGTGACCAAGTGGTCTGACAACAAGCCTAATACCAAATGTGGATTTTACCACAGTGTTAATTTTTCCAGACATACCAATAACTGGGGGTTTTCACTGAATTTGTTACAACTGTCCAAGCTTTTCTTCCTCAACAAGGCAAATAATCACAATATAGCTGAACAAATTCTGAAAGTGATGAACATCGTCAATAACACTCCGTTGATAATCTGATGGCAAATGTTCACCTGGCCTTTAGACAGATCAGGTTGAAAAGATCTATAACATTTACTAGAAGATTATACTAAATTTAAGTCAATGAACAAGTAAACGACGAAGTATATTTATTTATCAAAACAAAACATGGATTTATATAATAATGATGTTTGATTGTACTCCTGTGTGTAATGAGGTCATGAATAAACAATAAATATTAGGCTCCATAGGGTCACTCAGAGGTCGCATGTCAATTGGACCTCCTCTCATTCTTTTGAGATTGTACTTCATTTTTTCATACTAGATATAATAATTAAATTTCTTTAAAAAACTAGAGGCTCAGCCCACTGAGCCTGTATCGCTCACCTGACAATAGAATGATACTGAAGCAAATTTCAAAGGGAGATAATCATTACCTTAAAAAACAGCAGCCATCTTGAATGGAGGGTGATGCTGTCGGACACAATTTTGAAAGGGACACACCCAGTACCATCTATGCCAGGTTTGGACCTTACATAGATGCTTCCTGCCAAGTTTGGCTCCATTTGGCCAAGCTGTTTCAGAGAAGATTTTTTTAACATTAGCCAATCAGAAAAAAAATTTAATCTTGATGGCCATGTTTGTTGGCCGAATGGAACCAAATGAAGAAGCTTTATAGAGGATCTTACATAGATGCTTCCTGCCAAGTTTGGCTCCATTTGGCCAAGCTGTTTCAGAGAAGAAGATTTTTTTAACATTAGCCAATCAGAAAAAAGAATTAATCTTGGTGGCCATATTTGTTGGTGGAACGGAACGAAATGGTGAAACTTTATAGAGGACCTTACATAGATGCTTACTGCCAAGTTTGGTTCCATTTAGCCAAGTTGTTTCAGAGGAGAAGATTAAAATATGCAGGGCATGTAGATCTTGACAAGCTGAACATGTTTTCAGTTTACACTTAACATCTACATGTATCTCTTATAGTTTTTGAAATAAAGGATGAAAAGTATTAACATTTTTAAAATTTGATGAAAAAAAGGGTAATAACTTCAAGATGGGTGATCAGATTTACTTTAAAATTGCAGGGTAGGTAGATTTTGACATGCTGAACATGTTTGTTGTTTAAACTAAACATCTATCTCTTATAGTTTCTGAAATAAAGGATAAAAGGTATTAACATTTTGAAAATTTGATGAAAAAAGGGCAATTACTCCAAAATGGGTACTCAGATTTACTTCACAATTGCAGGGTAGGTAGATCTTGACATGCTGAACATGTTTGCAGTTTAAACTTAACATCTATCTCTTATAGTTTTTGAAATAAAGGACAAAAAGTATTAAAATTTTGAAAATTTGATGAAAAAAGAGCAATAACTCCAAATTGGGTACTCAGATTAACTTCAATATTGTAGGGTAGGTAGATCTTGATATGCTGCACATTTTTTCAATTTAAACTTAACCTTTATCTCTAATAATTTTTGAAATATCAGACAAAAAATAATAATGAAAAAAGGGCAATAACTTCAAGATGGGTAATCAGATTTACTTTAAAATTGCAGGTTAGGTAAATCTTGACATGCTGCACATGTTTGCTGTTTAAACTTAACATCTATCTCTTATAGTTTTTGAAATAAAATTTCAGGGTAGTTAGATCTTGCTGTGCTGATCAATTTTACCTCTGTCAGATTTCTGATATTATTAACGGTTTTTGAGTTATTACCAAAAATGTGCAGTTTTACCATATGTTCTATTTTTAGTAACAGTGGCCATGTTTGTTGGACGACTGGAACCAAATGAAGAAGTTTTATAGAGGATCTTACATAGATGCTTCCTGCCAAGTTTGGCTCCATTTGGCCAAGCAGTTTCAGAGGAGAAGATTTTTTTAACATTAGCCAATCAGAAACAAGAATTGCCCTTGGTGGCCATATTTGTTGGCGGAATCAGACGAAATGAAGAAACTTTATAGAGGACCTTATATAGATGCTTTCTGCCAAGTTTGGTTTCATTTGGCCCAGTTGTTTCAGAGGAGTAGATTAAAATATGAAAAAGTTAACGGACGGATGACGGACACCAAGTGATGGCAATACCTCACATGACCCTTTGGGTCAGGTGAGCTAAAAAGGTTAGTTAACACCTTTGTGGAGCCTTAAATGTGACTAAAAATAAATACAGCACAGAAAATAAATATGACTGGAAATTGCATCACAAAAATAAACCAACAAAAAACTAACATTATTGCTTAAAATTGATCTATGCTATTAAATTAATGGCACATAAAATTATAGTTTAAATCTATTACATTACACATTAAATACTCTAAATAACAATATAAAACAATGCTATACTTGTCTAGGATAAGTTGTATGGTATAAATATTGACAGTGTTTCATATTAACACTGTCTACAATAACAAACATCACAAAAATAATGTCCTATAATGATAAAGAGGTGGTAAATTAAAGGTTCTATGCGACATCAAATGTGTTTGTTTATACAATTATATATTTAGTAAGTTTTAAACACCAACAGTAGCTCCTGTGAATGTGACAATGTGGTGAATGGATAATATATACCTATGTAATCGGTGACTATTTCTAATAATCTTTGTGAGTTTGACTTCCATACATGGTGAGGTATATTAGACACAATTCAATATGAAAAAGATTGTCAGTAAGGTGAATGGTCTTCCTCCTTCAAAACAATATTACTGGACTACTCATTGACAAATGACTCCAATCAAACTATTGTAAGAAATAAAAAGATATTAAAACTGAAATATAAAAGGACTCTACATGAAAACATTAACAAACAGTTAAGTTGATATGTACATCTCCATACAGTGATGAGTAATTATGTACAGTTTCAAAGATATACAATAAAAAATACAATAGTTGTCACTGGGAATGTTTAATCACAGACAAAAAAGCAAAAACATGACTCCTTAGATATATTGAAATGAGTGAATGGCTTGACACGTATGCTAATATAACAGAATTTTGGTTTTTAATCTTGTTTTCAACTTTTATTGATCAATATGGCATCTGCATATTAATTACCAGTAATATAATTCTAGTGACCTTGACTTTCAGAACTAAGTTTGTCAGAGGTTCATCGAAATAGTAACCCTGACAACTAAGGATGATGATGATAGTTTATGAAAATAAAAACGATGAGTTAGCACAGTCATGCATGATGATATAAGTTTATGTAAGTCTATAAAATTCACAATATCAATAACACATTAACACATTTTTAGAACATTGAGATATCATGACCAATCGTAAATACATTTCCTTAACTAAACTTGTTTGTTTATAAAACCCTCTTGTTCCTACCAGTTTTGATGCAAGATATTTTGACATTTTTTCTCTCTCCAAAATTTCATTAGATGATGGCTGATTTCAGACTTTAATTTTGCTCAAATTTATTATGTCAAACAAGAGAGGCATAATCATTGTTGATGGTATAAACCAAACATTCTAAACCAGTACAACGTAACTAAAACTTTATCATGTGAATTTGTCAGTAAAATGTTGTGTACAGTTTAATATTTAAATGGAAACTGAAACTCACTAATACATGTAATACCATTCAAAAATAACAACTAACAAATTACAAAATGAGATGTATTAATAACTCTATTAATTAGGTGGTCTACATTTATAAATAAAAACAAACATGACCTGCTACAGATGAGTATCAGCTATAGAAATCCTTCTCATTTCATATTTGTCTATTTTACTAGAGATATCAGAAGTTTTACCAGAGACAATACTAGACGTCTCACTACCAACAAAACTGTCATTTTTCAGTGCAAATAATAACTCGTCTAAATCTTCATCTTGATCAGTTGTTGATGGGATTAGAACTGGTGGGGTCACATAGATGTTACGGTTAAATGGAAGGGTACGTTTCACCTTCATTGTACTCTTAGAATGTAGTGAATCTTTTTCCCAGCTCTGGAAAATAAACATGGTAAACTGTATTACTTTATTTTATATATTGTAGTTTCCTACAAAATTTCTAGTGCACCAATGTTGGTGTCATTATTATACGTAACAGGTGCCACAAATAGAACAAAGTTGCTTCCCCTTTAAAGCACCTGTTAAAATCTTGATTAACGTGTATACTACCAGTATTTGTGTCATCCTATGTAATGGTAATTCTTAGAAAGAATATGTTAAAGTTTACAGGTACCGCTATGGGAAATTATCTACCAAAATTAAACTTTGCTTGTTAATGAAGTCAGTAAATATATAAATAGAATGTGCAATGTTATAAGCTTCCTGGTTATTTTCGTAAAGGAAACGAATGACCAAACAAAGAGGTGAGAATCAATATCAGACAAAACATGGTTTAAATCATGACCCACACGAAAAAAAAAATAAAACAACTGATCCTAGTTGATCAAATTACATTACTGATTAAATATCTGGGATTTGGGTGATGCATGATGTGACAGTATATATAGTACACTAGGAAGTATAAGTGAGGAACCTTTAGACTCCCATTGTTAAGGACATTTATAGGTTTGGTGTATGGTGTTTAACACCACTTTCAACAATATTTACGTTATATCGTTGTGGTCAGTTTTATTGTTTGAGGAAACCGGAGTACCCGGAAAAAACCACCGACCTGTCGTAAGTCCCTGACAAACTTTATCACATATTGTTGCATCGAGTACACCTCGCCATGAACGGGGATCGAATTCACAACTTTAGTGCTGATAGACACTGATTGCACAGGTAGTTGTAAATCCAACTACCATACGATCATGATGGCCCCTAAAAAGGACATTTATACTATGTGACTTTAGGATAGTCTGTTGCTACTTGTGGAGTGCAGAAAACACTTTACCTCATTAAGTATAGAAGCTCTGGAACCTTTAAGACTGCCAATGTCAAGAACATTTGTATGGTTTGATGGTAAAGATAATCCATCTGTTCCAGTATTGACTGGGTAGTTTGATTTCTGTGGTCCATAACATTTCTGCATACATGGGTTACGTAGAATTGTGTATAAAACTAACGTCATCACTCCCTGTATAAATATATGATGTGTTTCAAAATTACAAGTATCAAAACTTGTGTAATAATAATTTATATATAAAAAAAATGTTTCCAAGATTGTTCGGACAAATGCATTCTAAAGTGTATTCTATAAATAAATAAACTTATTTGTGCTTAAAGTTTACAATCAAATTTTAAAAATGTGTTTCAAAAATACAATAAATAAAAAAATTGATAGTTTTATAAAGTAAAGTTGTCATGGAAGCTTACATTAGTTTTGGTGGCCAATGTGCATGACATTACTCATGCATAACTTTGCTAGTGAAATATGAAAGGAGGTTGCCATTTTGTTGTTACTTGTGGTAAGATGAGCTGATATTCTGCCATTTTGTTATAAAATATGCTAGAAAATACAATCATGAGCCCATGCCAGCCACTCATGTTGCTGGCAGTTTAGGCATGAGCCAAAAAGACCCCACAAAAATTAAAGCACTATTTCCACACTGTTTTAGCCATACCAGTAATCTTCCAATTTATTCCAATGTCTAGATTATATAATATGTTGCATAGCCATAACACTTTGATTGCTGCAATTCATCTTACAGTCACTGCAGGATATTAACATCCTTAACACCCCTTTAGAGATTGAAGACTTTTTTGCTTCATGTTGGAATTGAAGCTTTCCATTTTTTAGTGATATAATACACCAACCTGTAGTATGTTGAAGATACAAAATAGAATCATCATCCAGAGCTGTCCATAAGCCAGATGTAAACCTCCCCAAAACCATGTCAATGTGATCACTCCCCAAAATGATAGTAATGTTCTAATTTCTGTAAATAAAAATGTACAGATTTCTTTCAAAATTATTTAACCTTTAGTACTTGTAAAACAATCTTAATATATAATAAATACAAACTGCTTAACAAAATATATTTAATATGAAGAGTCGTTGATTAGATAAAAACTGTTATGAGAGGAGACATTAAATCTTATCCATTTATTATAAAACTGGTGTTCATTCAATTCCAAAAATATAACTTATTAGAAAGTACTTTTTTTGTTGGTAAAAATAATGTAGTAAAGTTTCAATGGTATGTGTTTAAAACTGTGACAGGAGATGAGCACATCAAATAGATACCCTCTGTTGAAAATGTTATCGATTTTTTAGATACATGTACAGGGTAATAAATGAAAAGCAATTGCTGAATTATCGGATTTCTACAATGAGATGGGTTTGGTTGGGTTATTGGTGTTAATCGTCATTTTCAGCAATTTTTCGACTGTATTGTAATTACCAGACTTAATAATAATAGGGAGGAGAACTTGGACAAGTATAATGAACTGACATATAAACCCCTGGCCTTGGATAGGTGTCTAGAAACTTACGCTTGGTAATGGGGCTTAAACCTGTCAGTAGTGTTAGACTTGTGGTTAGAAGCCAATGATCTCAGTCTCTCAATATGTGATGCAAAACTTCAATGTTTACACAAACACTATATCAAAGTTAATGACAGATTAATGGACTGTTCATGACCAAATGGTGTCATTTGACTGGTAAAAAAAACTGTTCATTAAACTTTGATATTCAAACCAATCTATCTTTATTAAGTTTCATTTATTGAACAAAAAAGCCAGTGTATCATCAGATATTTTAGTAGGCCATGTGACGAGTTCGCAGAACGAGTCTGGCCTATCAAAATATCTGATGGTGCACAAGTAACTTTGTTCAATAAGGGACTTGTATCAATCAAAGTTTTTTAATTTTGCTGTTTGAGTGAAAGTATGTAAGCTTTATGATGATATCTTGTATATTTTGTTATCAAAGATATTGTATGATGTGATGTCATCTAGCGCGACCTCGTCTCTGGCTATCATGAGATATTGTACGGCTGTTGACAATAGAAAAGACGAGAAAGCATGATACAAATCTGATTATAAACCTGTATTAATTTTCTTTAGTAAACAGTTACATACCATTAATATTATATCTGCCTCTATAGATGTCATCATATGCTTGCCACTGTGGTGTTAACTGGAAGGCCTTCATAAATATAATACCAATGGCTACTAATATGAGGATAACAGGAATAATTACACCTCCTAAACCAGCATAGGCATTAACAATGAAACAACTGTTAAAAATATAAAGTATGAAGTTAATACATGAAAAATATACTACAGCACAGTCCAATTATAATCAACAAGGTTATGTTTAACAAATTATTTATCCCTTACAAATCTCGGTCACATCTATTATTTATTATTTATTTCAATTACAATTAAAATGATTCTATTGATATTATTATCTAGTCCACTAACTGTCAATACTGTTGAATATTAATCAGTTGAAATGAACTATGATTTTGACACGTCTCAATCTAATCGTGTTCAGATCTCTCACTTGCTTCTCTTTACTGACATGTCACGGCGTGGGATATCTGAGGAAATCCCATTATGTGTTATGTGCAAGTGACCTTTTGTACTTCCAAAAAAATTGCTGATTGCAAAAATATGCAAATGTTACTAAACTGTTTTGCATTCAATGAGCATTCTGATTGTCCGAAACATGTATTTATCATATCATTATATATTTATGACGTAAGGTCAAATACATGTGACCTGTAATGGAGTTTCCTCAGATCTCCTGCCGTAACATATCAGTAAAGGGGAGTAAGTAAGATGGAGTTTCCTCAGATCTCCTGCCGTAACATATCAGTAAAGGGGAGTAAGTAAGATGGAGTTTCCTCAGATCTCCTACCGTAACATATCAGTAAAGGGGAGTAAGTAAGATGGAGTTTCCTCAGATCTCCTGCCGTAACATATCAGTAAAGGGGAGTAAGTAAGATGGAGTTTCCTCAGATCTCCTGCCGTAACATATCAGTAAAGGGGAGTAAGTAAGATGGAGTTTCCTCAGATCTCCTACCGTAACATATCAGTAAAGGGGAGTAAGTAAGATGGAGTTTCCTCAGATCTCCTGCCGTAACATATCAGTAAAGGGGAGTAAGTAAGATGGAGTTTCCTCAGATCTCCTGCCGTAACATATCAGTAAAGGGGAGTAAGTAAGATGGAGTTTCCTCAGATCTCCTGCCGTAACATATCAGTAAAGGGGAGTAAGTAAGATGGAGTTTCCTCAGATCTCCTGCCGTAACATATCAGTAAAGGGGAGTAAGTAAGATGGAGTTTCCTCAGATCTCCTGCCGTAACATATCAGTAAAGGGGAGTAAGTAAGATGGAGTTTCCTCAGATCTCCTGCCGTAACATATCAGTAAAGGGGAGTAAGTAAGATGGAGTTTCCTCAGATCTCCTGCCGTAACATATCAGTAAAGGGGAGTAAGTAAGATGGAGTTTCCTCAGATCTCCTGCCGTAACATATCAGTAAAGGGGAGTAAGTAAGATGGAGTTTCCTCAGATCTCCTGCCGTAACATATCAGTAAAGGGGAGTAAGTAAGATGGAGTTTCCTCAGATCTCCTGCCGTAACATATCAGTAAAGGGGAGTAAGTAAGATGGAGTTTCCTCAGATCTCCTGCCGTAACATATCAGTAAAGGGGAGTAAGTAAGATGGAGTTTCCTCAGATCTCCTGCCGTAACATATCAGTAAAGGGGAGTAAGTAAGATGGAGTTTCCTCAGATCTCCTGCCGTAACATATCAGTAAAGGGGAGTAAGTAAGATGGAGTTTCCTCAGATCTCCTGCCGTAACATATCAGTAAAGGGGAGTAAGTAAGATGGAGTTTCCTCAGATCTCCTGCCGTAACATATCAGTAAAGGGGAGTAAGTAAGATGGAGTTTCCTCAGATCTCCTACCGTAACATATCAGTAAAGGGGAGTAAGTAAGATGGAGTTTCCTCAGATCTCCTGCCGTAACATATCAGTAAAGGGGAGTAAGTAAGATGGAGTTTCCTCAGATCTCCTGCCGTAACATATCAGTAAAGGGGAGTAAGTAAGATGGAGTTTCCTCAGATCTCCTACCGTAACATATCAGTAAAGGGGAGTAAGTAAGATGGAGTTTCCTCAGATCTCCTGCCGTAACATATCAGTAAAGGGGAGTAAGTAAGATGGAGTTTCCTCAGATCTCCTGCCGTAACATATCAGTAAAGGGGAGTAAGTAAGATGGAGTTTCCTCAGATCTCCTGCCGTAACATATCAGTAAAGGGGAGTAAGTAAGATGGAGTTTCCTCAGATCTCCTGCCGTAACATATCAGTAAAGGGGAGTAAGTAAGATGGAGTTTCCTCAGATCTCCTGCCGTAACATATCAGTAAAGGGGAGTAAGTAAGATGGAGTTTCCTCAGATCTCCTGCCGTAACATATCAGTAAAGGGGAGTAAGTAAGATGGAGTTTCCTCAGATCTCCTGCCGTAACATATCAGTAAAGGGGAGTAAGTAAGATGGAGTTTCCTCAGATCTCCTGCCGTAACATATCAGTAAAGGGGAGTAAGTAAGATGGAGTTTCCTCAGATCTCCTGCCGTAACATATCAGTAAAGGGGAGTAAGTAAGATGGAGTTTCCTCAGATCTCCTGCCGTAACATATCAGTAAAGGGAAGTAAGTAAGAGACACACCTCTACACTTGTATAAATAACACACACCTAGATATCAACAAGGGAGGGCTGGGATCTCATTAACGGTTTAACTTTGTAACATATTAACAGTTAAAATACTAATCAGTACATTTTCAATTGTATATTTGCAAAAGAAAAATCATTGAAAGATGTGATCAGTAATAAGCATATGTACAAGTAAATTACTGAAAAATGAATAAGTAATAAATACAGATTAATACATGGGCATTTCCATATTGGCTTGGTTATCATCCTGAGACCCCCATATTGGCCCGAGACGGAGTCAAGGGCCAATATGGGTCGAGGGATGATAACCAGGCAAATATGGAAATGCCCATGTATTAAACTATTTATTACATACTTCCAACATCTAGAAAAGAGACACCCATATTGGCCTGAGACGGAAGTCGAGGCCCATATTGGCCCGGGCAATATGGGCCTTGATATGGAAATGATCTTGTAGTAATCCAATAACCGGTTATTTTCCCGGGGTGTGAAAATATGGACAGTTTACTTCCGGTCATATTGATCATACAAAAATGCCTTTATTTGAACTAAGTATGTAATAAGTATATGTACAGGTAAAATACTGAAAAATGAATAAGTAATAAGTATATGTTCAGGTAAATTACTGAAAAATGAATAAGTAATAAGTATATACAGGTAAATTACTGAAAATTGTGATCAGTAATAAGTATATGTACAGGTAAATTACTGAAAAATGAATAAGTAATAAGTATATGTACAGGTAAATTACTGAAAAATGAATAAGTAATAAGTATAGTACTGCTAAATCATTGAAAATGTTATAAGTAATAAGTATATGTACAGGTAAATTACTGAAAATATATGTAAGTAATTGAATTACTTACATTTGTCCATTATTATTGACATCACCATAGATATGGTCCACAGGTAGATTATACACATATCTATATAAGTTATATGTAATAGTGTAGAATATAGCTAGCATTACAGCAGGACTTCCTAAAAACAAATAATCAAAGTTATAAACAGAAATAAACTAAACAGCACATAAAAACAGACATACATTAAGATAGAAAATGCTATATAAACAGAAATAAATTAAATGACATAAAACAGTAAATAGCTGTATTGGAGCATTACTTTTTATTGCTTTGGAGCAGACATGTAATCATAATGGACACATTCATTGAATACCACTGACAAGTAAACTGTATTTTATACAGGGTGCCATCCAATCAAATTTGACATTATAACAAGGGCTGTATTATAATGCTTTAGTAATGTCCTTGCTTTAAACTTTAAAATAGTAATTTAATTGAAAAACACTTTTTTATGTCTAAGGTCAAAATAATCAATACAAACTGTTAACATTAAGCAACTGATTTATGAATGTTTCTCAAATAAAAAAAATACCAGCTTCTTCTACCACTAAAATTGTTAACACCATATTTCTCCTACAAACCACCCCCACCCATAAGGAGCAAGAGGACATATTTTCTGTCTGTGTGTCCTACAACATTACCCCATCCAATAAGGAAGAAGATGACATATTTTCTGTCTGTGTGTCATGCAAACTTACCCCATCCAATAAAGAAGAAGAGGACATATTTTCTGTCTGTGTGTCCTACAAACTTACCCCATCCAATAAGGAAGAAGCTGACATATTTTCTGTCTGTGTGTCCTACAAACTTACCCCATCCAATAAGGAAGAAGAGGACATATTTTCTGTCTGTGTCCTACCAACCACCCCCACCCATAAGGAGCAAGAGGACATATTTTCTGTCTGTGTGTCCTACAAACTTACCCCATCCAATAAGGAAGAAGAGGACATATTTTCTGTCTGTGTGTCCTGCAAACTTACCCCATCCAATAAGGAAGAAGATGACATATTTTCTGTCTGTGTCCTACAAACTTACCCCATCCAATAAGGAAGAAGAGGTCATATTTTCTGTCTGTGTGTTCTACAAACTTACCCCATCCAATAGGGAAGAAGAGGACATATTTTCTGTCTGTGTGTCCTACAAACTTACCCCATCCAATAAGGAAGAAGAGGACATATTTTCTGACTGTGTGTCCTGCAAACTTACCCCATCCAATAAGGAAGAAGATGACATATTTTCTGTCTGTGTGTCCTACAAACTTACCCCATCCAATAAGGAAGAAGAGGACATATTTTCTGTCTGTGTGTCCTACAAACTACCCCATCCAATAAGGAAGAAGATGACATATTTTCTGTCTGTGTGTCCTACAAACTTACCCCATCCAATAAGGAAGAAGAGGACATATTTTCTGTCTGTGTGTTCTACAAACTACCCTATCCAATAAGGAAGAAGATGACATATTTTCTGTTTGTGTGTCCTACAAACTTACCCCATCCAATAAGGAAGAAGAGGGCATATTTTCTGTCTGTGTGTCCTGCAAACTTACCCCATCCAATAAGGAAGAAGATGACATATTTTCTGTCTGTGTGTCCTACAAACTTACCTCATCCAATAAGGAAGAAGAGGACATATTTTCTGTCTGTGTGTCTTGCAAACTAACCCCATCCAATAAGGAAGAAGAGGACATATTTTCTGTCTGTGTATCCTACAACATTACCCCATCCAATAAGGAAGAAGATGACATATTTTCTGTCTGTGTGTCCTACAACATTACCCCATCCAATAAGGAAGAAGATGACATATTTTCTGTCTGTGTGTCCTACAAACGTACCCCATCCAATAAGGAAGAAGAGGACATATTTTCTGTCTGTGTGTCCTACAAACTTACCCCATCCAATAAGGAAGAAGATGACATATTTTCTGTCTGTGTGTCCTACAAACTTACCCCATCCAATAAGGAAGAAGAGGACATATTTTCTGTCTGTGTGTCCTACAAACTTACCCCATCCAATAAGGAAGAAGATGACATATTTTCTGTCTGTGTGTCCTACAAACTTACCCCATCCAATAAGGAAGAAGAGGACATATTTTCTGTCTGTATGTTCATCATTCATCACAAGAATCTTCCAGTAGTTTATTGACTGAAAAACATAAAACTATAAGTTTAAAACCAAAGTAAACTTGTATGTATGTGTTGTTCATAGACCAATGACTCATAACCCTACAATATCTGTTACTTTAAATTATTTCCAAGGTGTGAAATGAGATTTGTTCCCCTATTTTCTTTCTTTAAACAAAAGTTGATATATAAACAGTACATATAAATGTATAAATTTGGTAAGAGTTTGTCATGGAATAATAATACTAGTGTTCTAGGAGTTCTATAGAAGGTGATATATGCTCACAAGATCCAAGTAAACTGTGCCAGGAGGAAGTAATGTAGAAATAGTCCCATTACAATACACCTGTAATTATTTCATACCTGAGCTAAGATCCAGGTAAACTGACAGGAAGAAGTAATGTAGAAATAGTCCCATTACAATACACCTGTGATTATTTCATACCTGAGCAAAGATCCAGGTAAACTGTGACAGGAAGAAGTAATGAAGGAATAGTCCCATTACAATACACCTGTAATTATTTCATACCTGAGCTAAGATCCAGGTAAACTGGGTCAGGAAGAAGTAATGTATGAATAGTCCCATTACAATACACCTGCAATTATTTCATACCTGAGCAAAGATCCAGGTAAACTGTGACAGGAAGAAGTAATGAAGGAATAATCCCATTACAATACACTAATTATTTCATACCTGAGCTAAGATCTAGGTAAACTGGGTCAGGAAGAAGTAATGTAGGAATAGTCCCATTACAATACACCTGTAATTATTTCATACCTGAGCTAAGATCCAGGTAAACTGACCCAGGAAGAAGTAATGTAGAAATAGTCCCATTACAATACACCTGTAATTATTTCATACCTGAGCTAAGATCCAGGTAAACTGAGCCAGGAAGAAGTAATGTAGAAATAGTCCCATTACAATACAACTGTAATTATTTCATACCTGAGCTAAGATCCAGGTAAACTGACAGGAAGAAGTAATGTAGAAATAGTCCCATTACAATACACCTGTGATTATTTCATACCTGAGCAAAGATCCAGGTAAACTGTGACAGGAAGAAGTAATGAAGGAATAGTCCCATTACAATACACCTGTAATTATTTCATACCTGAGCTAAGATCCAGGTAAACTGGGTCAGGAAGAAGTAATGTATGAATAGTCCCATTACAATACACCTGTAATTATTTCATACCTGAGCAAAGATCCAGGTAAACTGTGACAGGAAGAAGTAATGAAGGAATAATCCCATTACAATACACTAATTATTTCATACCTGAGCTAAGATCTAGGTAAACTGGGTCAGGAAGAAGTAATGTAGGAATAGTCCCATTACAATACACCTGTAATTATTTCATACCTGAGCTAAGATCCAGGTAAACTGACCCAGGAAGAAGTAATGTAGAAATAGTCCCATTACAATACACCTGTAATTATTTCATACCTGAGCTAAGATCCAGGTAAACTGAGCCAGGAAGAAGTAATGTAGAAATAGTCCCATTACAATACACCTGTAATTATTTCATACCTGAGCTAAGATCCAGGTAAACTGACAGGAAGAAGTAATGTAGAAATAGTCCCATTACAATACACCTGTGATTATTTCATACCTGAGCAAAGATCCAGGTAAACTGTGACAGGAAGAAGTAATGAAGGAATAATCCCATTACAATACACTAATTATTTCATACCTGAGCTAAGATCTAGGTAAACTGGGTCAGGAAGAAGTAATGTAGGAATAGTCCCATTACAATACACCTGTAATTATTTCATACCTGAGCTAAGATCCAGGTAAACTGAGCCAGGAAGAAGTAATGTAGAAATAGTCCCATTACAATACACCTGTAATTATTTCATACCTGAGCTAAGATCCAGGTAAACTGAGCCAGGAAGAAGTAATGTAGAAATAGTCCCATTACAATACCCCTGTAATTATTTCATACCTGAGCTAAGATCCAGGTAAGCTGTGCCAGGAAGAAGTAATGTATGAATAGTCCCATTACAATACACCTGTAATTATTTCATACCTGAGCTAAGATCCAGGTAAGCTGTGCCAGGAAGAAGTAATGTATGAATAGTCCCATTACAATACACCTGTAATTATTTCATACCTGAGCTAAGATCCAGGTAAACTGACAGGAAGAAGTAATGAAAGGATAGTCTCATTACAATACACCTGTAATTATTTCATACATGAGCTAAGATCCAGGTAAACTGAGCCAGGAAGAAGTGATGTAGAAATAGTCCCATTACAATACACTAATTATTTCATACCTGAGCTAAGATCCAGGTAAACTGTGACAGGAAGAAGTAATGTAGAAATAGTCCCATTACAATACACCTGTAATTATTTCATACCTGAGCTAAGATCCAGGTAAACTGAGCCAGGAAGAAGTAATGTAGAAATAGTCCCATTACAATACACCTGTAATTGTTCTCAAACTTGTTATACACTAGTATCTCATCAGGACTACCATAGGCTGACACTATGTAACACAGCTGAAATTATTACAAATATTATTATTGCAGTAAATTACCTGCATGACCACATCATTTCACTAAGAGGGGAGATTTAGGCACATAACACTAGTTTAACCCCACCACTTTTTATTGAAGTGTTTGTACCAAGCCAGGAAAGTGAGTGGTCATGTATTTGTGTATTAGGGGTATCAATTTTGCCTCTTCCTACGATTTTGATATTTGATTTTAGAATTGTTCTGACAGTGTGGTATTTTAGAATTGTTCTGACAGTGTAGTATTTTAGAATTGTTCTGACAGTGTGGTATTTTAGAATTGTTCTGACAGTGTAGTATTTTAGAATTGTTCTGACAGTGTAGTATTTTAGAATTGTTCTGACAGTGTGGTATTTTAGAATTGTTCTGAAAGTGTGGTATTTTAGAAAACTTCTATATTGTGTCCATATTGATGATGGATGAAATAAAAACATATCTTTCTGAAAATTAAAGATCAGATTGTGAATGAAGTACATCTACATAAAATATTTTTATGTAGATGTACATGCATATAACAAAAGTGGCTACGATGCCATAAATGAGGAAGGTCAAGATGTTTTTACAACTACCTGTGTAATCAATGCCTATCACTACTAAATTTGTGAGTTCAAATCCGGCTCATGGCAAGGTGTATTCGATACAACATTATGTGATAAAGTTTGTCAATGATTTGTGGCAGGTCAGTGGTTTTCTCCAAGTATTCTGGTTTCCTCCACCAATAAAACTGACCACCATGATATAACTGAAATATTGTTGAAAGTGGCTTTAAAACACCATAACCCTAATCTTAACCCCTCAAATGATATTTCACTGTTGTTTTTTTTGTAGCTCAATTTTCCCTATTAAAACTATGACTAAAGTCAAACACCTTGTAAAACAGAAAACACATTTAAATATAGTTCACTGTGATGTCAATGTCTGTACCATGTATGTTACTTAGTTACCCCTGTAGCAAAATAGGCAAAATAAATGTATGCATTATTTATCTTACCTGTGTGGCAAAACAGGCAAAACACATGTGCATCAGTAGATTGGCTGAGAACATAGCATGTAACATAGAATATATATGATGGACCAGAATAGTTAGAGCCATACCAATCTACAAAATAAAAATATACTTTATTATGATAGCAGCTTTGTGGTTTATTCTGAATACTCATTTTCCTATCCCAAAAATTAACAGCCATGATATATTTAAATTATTACATAGATGACCGTGAAATACTGAGATTTTCAAATAAATTAAAAACAGATATTTCATTCGGTGAAATAAAAATGTACATTTCTCCATGACTTCACATTACAAACACTGTTATAATTAGAAATATTAATGAGTGTCTAACAATGAAAAACAAGTTTCCTTTGTAAACGTCTTATTTCCACAAACAAAACTGCATAATCTTTATATTATAAATAGTATAACTACTTTTCAAAAAAGGGTGATCGTGATCGTATAGTAGTTGAATTTACAACTACCTTGGCAATCAGTGCCTATCACCACTAAAGTTGTGAGTTTGAATCCCCTCATAGCAAGGTGTACTCGATACAACATTATGTGATAAAGATTGTCAGTGACTTACGGCAGGTCGGTGGTTTTCTCTGGGTACTCTGGTTTCCTCCACCAATAAAACTGACTGACACAATATAGCTGAAATATTGTTGAAATTAGTGTTTAACACCACAACCCTCAACCTAACTTTCGAAAAATAAATTACGGTACTTGTAGCTGAATAAACAATGGCAATTAACTCCTTAATAAACATGCCTTCGTGAATAACTGTAAACAACAGCAATTAACTCCTTAATAAACACGCCTTCGTGATTAACTGTAAACAACAGCAATTAACTCCTTAATAAACACGCCTTCGTGAATAACTGTAAACAACAGCAATTAACTCCTTAATAAACATGCCTTCGTGATTAACTGTAAACAACAGCAATTAACTCCTTAATAAACATGCCTTCGTGAATAACTGTAAACAACAACAATTACCTCCTTAATAAACACACCTTCGTGATTAACTGTAAACAACAGCAATTAACTCCTTAATAAACATGCCTTTGTGAATAACTGTAAACAACAGCAATTAACTCCTTAATAAACATGCCTTCGTGATTAACTGTAAACAACAGCAATTAACTCCTTAATAAACACGCCTTCGTGATTAACTGTAAACAACAGCAATTAACTCCTTAATAAACACGCCTTCGTGAATAATGTAAACAACAGCAATTAACTCCTTAATAAACACGCCTTCATGAATAACTGTAAACAACAGCAATTAACTCCTTAATAAACACGTCTTCGTGATTAACTGTAAACAACAGCAATTAACTCCTTAATAAACACGCCTTCGTGAATAACTGTAAACAACAGCAATTAACTCCTTAATAAACACGCCTTCGTGATTAACTGTAAACAACAGCAATTAACTCCTTAATAAACATGCCTTCGTGATTAACTGTAAACAACAGCAATTAACTCCTTAATAAACATGCCTTTGTGAATAACTGTAAACAACAGCAATTAACTCCTTAATAAACACGCCTTCGTGATTAACTGTAAACAACAGTAATTAACTCCTTAATAAACACGCCTTCGTGATTAACTGTAAACAACAGCAATTAACTCCTTAATAAACACGCCTTCGTGAATAACTGTAAACAACAGCAATTAACTCCTTAATAAACTGCCTTCGTGAATAACTGTAAACAACAGCAATTAACTCCTTAATAAACATGCCTTCGTGAATAACTGTAAACAACAGCAATTAACTCCTTAATAAACACACCTTCGTGAATAACTGTAAACAACAGCAATTAACTCCTTAATAAACACGCCTTCGTGAATAACTGTAAACAACAGCAATTAACTCCTTAATAAACATGCCTTCGTGATTAACTGTAAACAACAGCAATTAACTCCTTAATAAACATGCCTTTGTGAATAACTGCGTTGTTCGGTTTCTCATGATTTATTTTCGATATTCAGAGTAGTTATACTATAAATATTATTGAAAGTGGGGAAAATGCTAATAATACTAATTCTGAACATTTAACTATTCATTATGACAGTGACGTAATAATGATTACCTGTTCAATGGATCGTAGATTCTCTCCCTGGTTGGGTCAAGCCAAAGACAATGAAATTGGCTACTTATCTACTAAGCATTCAAATAAAAGTTAACTTTTCCTCTCCATAATAAAGATGATCAGTTGCTACCTTGACATTAAACAACAATGATTAATACACCCAACTCATTATGTATGACCAGCATACCTAGGATCTTCTTAAATGTTTACAATAACCTATACATTTTTCTCTATAAAACAATTTATCTTGAGATTACAATAAGACAAAATATTAAAGTTTGAAATCATACCATACAAAAGAAGCTAGCAATATAAAACCATTCAGAGTATCCCACAATTCCTGGGTCTAAAGCTGTTGCCTTGACGGCATAATTTGTCAGATGTTTACAAGAACAATCCACATAGTCATCCTTTGCAGTAACAAGGTCATTTGTAACATGACACCAACCTGTAGGACTGACCCAATCTTTACTGGCATAATCATAAAACACACATCTGAAATAGTAGGGATGAATTGGCTTTAAATTCTACATGCATGCTGGTTTGTTTATGTATCAATGTTATTTTTAACTATAAAACTATTAGAGGAGTCCCTCCGTGACCATGTTCATATGGTTGGGGGGGTAAACAGTGGCTATCACCACTAAGGTTGTGAGTTTGTGAGTACTACCAATGGTGAGATGAAATTCAACAACCTTATGTTATAAAGTTTGTAAGTGACTCGAGGAATATCCGAGGCTTTATCTGGTTTCCTCCACAAATAAAACTGACTCACGATAAAACTGAAATATTAAGTGGCAGTCAAATTATAATTTGTGCCATTATATGAGGATAGGAATGAGGTATCATGTAGAAGAATTCATGACAAATTCTTGCTCAAAATATTGTTAAAAATAAGTTCTTACATTATGACACTAATGGCAGCTTAAAAAATCAGGTTTGATAAATCACAACAAAATTTCAGGTTCAAATGATGCAACAGCACTGAATAAATGGAGTTTGACACTTGACAGAATAGAATAAAAAAAAAAGTATTTAAAAGAAATACACAATTGCTTCTTATTAATAACAATTTCGATAAAAAATAATTAATTAATCATGTTTTAGTTGATGTCAACACTGAAGCATACAATAAGCAATATGAAAGTCTACTGTCTAAATTCTTAAATTTCATTTTTTTTTAGAAATCATCTTTTTAACAATTTGATAAAATTTGGAGATGTAAATCTAATAATTTCTGTCTATATGTACATACTGTGCCTGACTAGTAGCAATCCTTCTGTCTGGTGTATGGATTCTATATACAGCTGCTTTATCTGTGTATGTGGATGGTCTCCCTTTAATGCCAAAATTTATTACCTAGGAATTAGAAAATATTGTACACATTTGAATATTCAAAAGCAAAACACTTATGAAAAATTTGTCCACACAATTAAATAATACAATCAGCAATAAAAATCTATGTACTATGTACATTTTTGTATTAGTTTACATATACAGTTAAACCTGCCCATGTGGTCACCTCTATTAAGCAGTCACCTCTATTAAGTAGTAACCTCTATTAAGCAGTCACCTGTATTAAGCAGTCACCTGTATTAAGCAGTCACCTCTATTAAGCAGTCATCTGTATTAAGCAGTCACCTCTATTAAGCAGTCACCTGTATTAAAAGGTCACCTTTTTCTTGTCCTGTCATAGAACATTTCATATGAATTGAACCTCTTTTAAAATGTCATCTGTTTTATAAGGCCAGTTTTGCTTTGTCCCAAAGGTGACCTCTTAATACAGGTTTGACCGTAAATGTTTTTTGTGAGTCTGTACAGGTAGCTACATCCAAACAAAATAGGTATCTATTATGATTGAAGATGACTGGCCATTATTATTTTTTATTACATTGTATCCATAACAATAAACAGAACTAGTTTCACCTATCACCAAGTAAACCAGAACCAAATAAACAGAACTAGTTTCACCTATCACCAAGTAAACAGAACCAATTTCACGATGAGTGATTGAACAGTCCTTTAATCAATCAAACAGCCTATTTTTCCAACATCCTAATATTCTCTGCATAATGCGCCAGCACAAGGGACAAGTTTTGCAAATATGTGAGGGCCAAGTTTCATTTATAAAGCATCTCAAATTGAAATTAACTAAAGTCCTTGAGTTTCTGTTAAACTGTCTGAATAAGTGTCCTAATAATGAATGGGTTGTTAGAATACCAGTATTAGACAACATACATCTGTTTATTTTAAAATACCCCTCAAATTAATTGATACAATTGAGATGATCAAATTGTATAAAAGTACATATGTACTAATAAAGTAAATTTGACTAGAAGTATCTCACCTTATTACTAAGTAACTGTTGCTGATCACTTGTCATAAACCATAACTCACTGCTGTATTCTATCATATGGAAATCTACACACTGAAAATTACAATCAATCAATTGCATCAAAATCATTTCTGATCCAAAATGCCTTGTTATATTTTTGGGGTTATTGGTCCTGACTATTACTTTAAAAAAAACTTCTTTTTTCAAGACTGGCAGATCTTGATATCGCATATTTGCGTAACAAATAAATTTACAAGAAGAATTCCAGCTAAATAGTTTATGATAAACTTAAGAAATTTCGTCAACTTGAATTTCAAATGATCTATGGAGGACTTATTGGATATTAAATATATATTTTTTATATTTCAAAATGAAGTTCATGGTCATTCAAACAGTCATTAATTTATAAAAATGTTAGACAGTGATTAGTGGAGGAAGCATCTAATACTACCTCCATCTACTACTTGTGTTGATGGGTGAGGGTGGGGTGGGGGGGGTCACAACATCTATTTCTACTTACATCTACTACTTGTGTTGATGGGTGAGGGTGGGGTGGGGGGGGGTCACAACATCTATTTCTACTTACATCTACTACTTGTGTTGATGGGTGAGGGTGGGGGGGGTCACAACATCTATTTCTACTTACATCTCCTACTTGTGTTGATGGGTGAGGGTGGGGGGGGGTACAACATCTATTTCTACTTACATCTCCTACTTGTGGTGATGGGTGAGGGTGGGATGGGGGGTCACAACATCTATTTCTACTTACATCTCCTACTTGTGGTGATGGGTGAGGGTGGGATGGGGGGGGGGGGGGTCACAACATCTATTTCTACTTACATCTCCTACTTGTGGTGATGGGTGAGGGTGGGATGGGGGGTCACAACATCTAATACTACCTCCATCTACTACTTGTGTTGATGGGTGAGGGTGGGATGGGGGGTCACAACATCTATTTCTACTTACATCTCCTACTAGTGTTGATGGGTGAGGGTGGGGTGGGGGGGGGTCGGTCACAACATCTATTTCTACTTACATCTCCTACTAGTGTTGATGGGTGAGGGTGGGGTGGGGGGGTCACAACATCTATTTCTACTTACATCTCCTACTTGTGGTGATGGAGGGTCAACTACTTCATCTGGTATTGTAAAGGAGTCATCTCTCCTGAAAAAAATAAGATGTTTTATAATTTAAAAGTAAGTAACATGTATTAATCAGTAATGGTCTTTATTGACTCATAAATAACTCATATATTGATGAGCATTTTGCAAAAAAATTAATTGAAATTTGATGACAAATAAGAAGGTTCGAATTTTGGCCACTCTCTGTCAAGTTTATTGTGGAAACTGCAAGAGATAGAGGAAATTCATTGCATACTTGCATGTGGCTTAAACACACTCAATTCAAAGAGAAAAAACATCTAAATTAGGAAAACAAATCTGCATAACTTTCAAATATGTGAAATTTTGGAATTTGGGCCCCTTTTAAATAAAAAGGGCAGTTTTCTTTACTGACTCAAACATAACTCATGAGCATTTTGCACAAACTGTATTGAAATTGAATGAAAAATGAAACATTCAAATTTTGGATATTGGCACTTTTTGGCCCCTTTCAGTTGAATTTATCTCAGAACCCATATATATGATACCTGTTAACTAGGATACACTTACTGAGCTTTATAGTGGAAGTTGTATATTTTCTGTAATGGCCACCTGGCTGCTGATATTTTGGCATATAGACAGTACTGAAGACTTGACCTATAAAATAAATATAGTACAGAAAGAATAGTACAAATATGTCTCTAATAGTATGTCTGACGTAGTAGTAACACATGTCCAGTAATATGGCAGAATGTCTACAATTACTATGCCATTGCCCCTTTTTTAAATAGATTTTGAAATTTAATTATTCATTTACTGGTTGTTTTTGCATTGCATATTTTAATAACAAAAATGTGAAATAAATATACAGTTGACTCTCGTTATCTCGAATTTGATGGGACCATGGAAAAAATTCGAGTCAACCATAGTTCGACTCAAGAGGAGCTACGAAGATACCGGAAGTGTAGTTTGTTTAACAACGAAAGGGAGACAACTCGAGCGAAATTTTGAAGAGCTAAAACCAGCATCGCATGTCCCTATTCTCGGAACGATTTTAAACATATTCGATGTTTTTGTTGCTATTTTTTTCTCTCTGTTAAATTCTTTGAATCTTGTGAAACGACTGATAACTTCTAGATATCTTTTTTTGTGTGAATGAATATGTTTATCTGTTTTGCTTATGTTTTTCACCTGTTGCATTGTCATTAAACTTCACCCATCATGACGTATTTTTCTTTGTGCAATACTGTTTATTTACAATAAATTGTGTGTTTTTATTATTCAATAAAGTGTAGAAGAAAACTATTCTTCTTTAATCAAAATTAATTTCTGACAAATAATTCAATAGATAAAACACTTCCTTTGTGTACTTTTCATAATCATTGATGTATGCCGACCCAAGCGCACTTATTATGAATCGATAATTTTTGATTGTGCACATCTAACCTGTGTCATAATACCAAGCTAATTCAAATATTATCACTAATTAATTTGACAGATTGTGAAATAAACATGTGAAATAGCCTAAGGTAAAAATGTCAAATTCAATGACCGGATGTTTCACCTGTGATCCGATTTTAATCCTAAGGTAATACACATGTTTTGACAGGTAAATTTGACTTAACGAATGTAAATAATATGGCTTTCTACATCTCAGGACTAAAACTTTTATTCGAGACAACCGAAATTTCGACTCATCCGAATTCGACTCAACAGGAGTCAAATTATATATATTTATACATAACGAAGTTCGGGACTTCGATAAAAATTCGACTCAACTGGAAATTCGAGTCAACCTAATTCGAGACAATGAGAGTCAACTGTATCTATATTGTCATATGATATATAGTGTACTCCCATCCCACCAGTATACATTTACTTACATTGCAGGATAATCAGGAGTAGAGCAAGGCTTTCCTGTCAATTTACAATAGGCTAACTTTTCTACCAACAATCCAAGTGAAGAGCGCCCTCTGGTGGCATCACTTCTACTAGGGTTTAACATATCACATACTATATTAAGAACTGCATTCAAAATCCCATCTGGAAGTCTGAAACAAATAAGTTATTTCATTTACAAGATAAAGATTAGTCCCATTGTCTTTCTTCTACTTTGGACCCCCATGACTTGGACTCAGTAGACCTTAAGATGTTTATTTGTATCAACTTGAATCTTTAATCACAATTACGTTTCATGAACTTAAATACACTGTAATTCCATTCTTGAGGGTTGGGAGTATTAGCACGCATTCTTAAAATATAGACTTCCAGGACTTGGATTAAATAGGTTATAGGGGTTAGGGGTTATGGTGTTTAACACCACTTTCAACAATATTTCAGCTATATTGTGGCAGTCAATGTTATTGGTGGAGGAAACCGGATCCCCCAGAGAAACCATAGATTAGAGGGTTAACATTTGTATAAATATTGATCTCTTCAAATCACAGCGATATACATTGTACCATGCTTAATAAAAAAAATCAATATTAATGGGTTTTTTTTTCTTAAAGTTATTTTAGATGAATTACTGGTATATATCTCTCTCATTTGTGACATCTTCTATGTATATTATAGCTATTTAAGTTTGACTTACTGTCTTGTTAGTCCTTCATCTAGAATATTTTCTAAAACCTTTTCTATCAAGGACAATTCTATGTCATCCAGGTCATTCTTAGCAACAAGATCCAATGTTGATAGAGTTCTGAAAAAAATACCATAATTAAACATTTACAATTATATATAAATTATTTTTGTTTATAACATGATAGTGTCTGAACTATTTATACCTCTATGAACCTTGACCAAAATAAAGACTATAGATATATGAATATTCTTTTGTTGTTGTAGTAATGAGGTTTTTAGTGGGGTTCATATTACTCAATCTTTAGTTTTATGTGTATAATTTGTAGATCATTGTTTGTACTTTTGTCCTTTTTCTTTTGGCCATTGTTTTGTCTGTCCTTCTTCAATTTACAGATTCTGATTACTTCCCTTTAGGTATCTTAGATTTAGATTCTGATTACCTCCCTTTAGATATCTTAGATTTAGATTCTGATTACCTCCCTTTAGGTATCTTAGATTTAGATTCTGATTACCTCCCTTTAGGTATCTTAGATTTAGATTCTGATTACCTCCCTTTAGGTATTTTAGATTTAGATTATGATTACCTCCCTTTAGGTATCTTAGATTTAGATTCTGATTACCTCCCTTTAGATATCTTAGATTTAGATTCTGATTACCTCCCTTTAGGTATCTTAGATTTAGATTCTGATTACCTCCCTTTAGGTATCTTAGATTTAGATTCTGATTACCTCCCTTTAGGTATCTTAGATTTAGATTCTAATTACCTCCCTTTAGGTATCTTAGATTTAGATTCTGATTACCTCCCTTTAGGTATCTTAGATTTAAATTCTGATTACCTCCCTTTAGGTATCTTCAAACTCTTCTCATTGATGCATGGTCAACTTTTAAAATCTCTATATTTTACACAATTGGTATAATATAACAAAATATGTAACATCAAACACATACTTGAGTATATCTGTATCATTCTGTACAGATCTTTTATCTTGTTCTATTATTGAAGTCCAAATCAGTAAGTTGGATTCCTCTACAATCAATATGGTAGCCCTTGAGAAAGATAAATCTGGATGAACGCTGCAAAATAAAAACAAAAACGAACAATGATATGTGATTTATTTACTATCAGATCATAGAATTATAAAAAACAAATTCAATACTTTTCAAACATTACATTTAGGGGATTCAATGGAATATGAAAAATAAAAAAAAAGGATTTTATAGATTACGTAAACCTGTATTGCCATTGGAAATCTTGGGACCTCATTAACCAGTTTAACCCACCACATATATTTCTACATGTTCCAAGACGGGGTCATGGTCTTTTTCTGTGCTATCAAAGTTTAAGATGATTGTTTGTTTAGTTGATATTGGTTGAATTGTTGAAACTTTCTTTTTATAACTTACATTTGATATTTTATGGTATTCTGGTCTACAACAATTAAACAGATCACCATGATACATCTGAATTATTATTCTTATCAGTGGCCATAAACGACCAAAATATACTCCCAAGTTTTAAAAATATTGATTTTAACGAATCATGATTTTAAGTCTTACTCATTGGTTACTTTCAAGTTAAATGATATACTTTTCATGCACTCCACAAACAAATATAAAATAAAAATCTTTACCTGGCACCGTTTGAAGGATTTTTCAGTATAACATATAACTGTTTAGGATACGATGGACTCAAGGAACTCGCAGGAGTCAGAGAAATATCAATATGTTCTATTATCTAAAAAATAAAACAATTCAGTGTGAGTAAATTATCAATAACAGAGATCTATAGAAATGAGGTTTATCTACATAAACAAATACACGGCAGAAAATGTTTGACACTCTTTACTGACTGCCTATAACAACATGGATAAATTGTTAGCATTTGTTGTTATTCATGGTATCTGAGGTGTATAATGGTTGTATCAGTTATCTAGTAAAAATTGCTATGACACACGTAACTCAAATGTCTGAAGTTATCACTAACTGCAAAACGATGACAGGAAAAAGGCCACAAATAAAGTTTGTGTGTAGTATAAATCAGACCAAAGGAGGCAAGTTTTCAACAGTGACATTAGGAACATGTTTAAACTCCTTTAATGGACAAATCAAACTATTCATTATCCTTGATCCCAGCCTCTCTGATCATCATAGAGAGGCTGGCACTATGGGTATATTTGAACAATATGATGGGTTCATTATGGAATATTCAGCTCAAAGAATCTTGATACCATTGAAAAAATAACCTGGCATTTCGAAACACCATGGCTTTCTTTTATCTATGCACCAATATAACAAGGAATGCTATATTTAAGTAATTTGAGCATGTTTATCATGTAGTTGATGATGCTGCGATTTCCAACAGGAACTCAACCAATATTCATCCATTTACTCATTCAATTTCTTTCAGACACTGTACCTGTGTATTTTTAACAAAACTCAAGACTCCATTTGCCTGACTAAAATCTTCACTTTCATATGCTGGGAAGATATCAATATCATATAGTGTTAGTTTGTTGTTCATCTGATCTGTCTGGTAACTAACATCTACGTCATAGTCACGACCTTTAATCCTTTCAACCTTCAACTGAACACTTGCTGAATCCTTTTTAACAACCTTAATTCTGAAAAAAATAGCATATATTCGTCTTTTTCTAAGAAACAAAAAAATGTAAAAAGTTTTTAGTCCAAGTGAAATTTACTATAAGGTCATAAACTAGAATTTAAATGTCACATATTATTATTCCAACAATACATACAGAATTAATGTCAGTTATGAATGTTGAGATAGATATAATATTATTGCTAGTATCACAATGAATCTGATATGACTTGCTGTGACACTTAGGAGATAACTGTATTGTATTTAAATATTTCATGGCATCAATTGGAGATTTGATGGTGGCAAATTGAGTTTACGCGTTAGCGGAGATAGTAAACGAATATTTGCGACCATAAAATTGACAATTGATGCCGTGAAAATTTCAAAAACAATACAGTTATCTCCATTCTAATGTAATCATGTGCACTGCCACATTAATGACAAAATGACGTAAGCGGTAATCAGCTCAAATTCAAAAAATATCTCATGCTATTTCAACCGTGGAATTGATACCGTAAAAATTACAGCATTAAATCCACAACTGATGCCATGAAATTTTCAAATACAATACAGTTATCTCCATTCTAATGTAATCATGTGTATAGATGTATATTGCCACATTATTGACAAGATGACGTAAGCGGTAATCGGCTAAACTTCTAAAAATATGTCATGATATTTCAACCGTGGAATTGATACTGTGAAAATTACAGCAGTGTCCACATTAGTGATTATGTAAGTAGAGACTGATAAGTATATGTTATCTGAATGTGAATTGATTGATTCCGAAAATATCAGCCTGCTGAGCCAGAATATGAAGTTTGTTGGCGAGTGAACGAAGCGAACGAGTCACAAACTTCATATTCTGTCGAGCAGGCTGATATTTTTTAGTATCAATCATATTCACATTCAGATAACATGTTTATCATTCGTAAGTAATTTGCAAATATACCATTCATTATTACAGTGAATGGTGGATTTTATAACGTAACAAAACAGCATAGTTCAAAGACAATGATTTAAAATAATGAAAATTTAAAAGATCCACTCATTTTCATTAGCGGTTTTGTTTACCAATTCCGTTCCAATTTAGAAAGCACAAATGTCACGACCTTGATGATGACGTAAAAGAAACGTATTCCCAGCAGAGGTTATCAAGAATTGCTTCAAGTACATTTTTGTTGGACGATGTTTGTTGATATTGCTGACACGACAGTTCCTAATTTTGATTTATGTTTTAAAAAATGAAATGTTTACTACCTAATGATGTTGATGAATTTTATTTACTTTTGTCATCTTCACAGTAATGATCATTTACATGTTGGGAGAATGTGGTGATAACTCCTGCTGACTGTTGATAAGCCCTGCTCAGCTCACATGGACTTTGATACAAGTTTTCCTTATGGAGTCAGCAGGTATATATAGCGGGGGGGGGAGGAAGGATAATAATTTTCAGTATCAGGCTCAGAATATTCCTCAGTGAGATAAAAAAAAAATGGATAAATTACTGATATTAAAAGTTGAACCTATTTGATATATAACTTCCCTTTTTCATACTTCTTAACCTGTTTCCAAATTAGGTGCAAAACATTATTATTATATCAGACTAATGAAGTTCATATCATATATAACATTGATTTATATCAGATCTAGGTTCAGTCACTAGAGACTTATAAAGTTTGTATTGTTGTTTCTCTGCTAATCACACATTATTAAAAAGAAAAAGAACAGAGGCTGGTTAGTACAGTACTTACCTTGTGTCTTCAGTAAATTGTAATAGTCCTCTAACTGGTTGGTACAGTACTTACCTTGTGTCTTCAGTAAATTGTAGTAGTCCTCTAACTGGTTAGTACAGTACTTACCTTGTGTCTTCAGTAAATTGTAATAGTCCTCTAACTGGTTGGTACAGTACTTACCTTGTGTCTTCAGTAAATTGTAATAGTCCTCTAACTGGTTAGTACAGTACTTACCTTGTGTCTTCAGTAAATTGTAATAGTCCTCTAACTGGTTGGTACAGTACTTACCTTGTGTCTTCAGTAAATTGTAATAGTCCTCTAACTGGTTGGTACAGTACTTACCTTGTGTCTTCAGTAAATTGTAATAGTCCTCTAACTGGTTGGTACAGTACTTACCTTGTGTCTTCAGTAAATTGTAATAGTCCTCTAACTGGTTGGTACAGTACTTACCTTGTGTCTTCAGTAAATTGTAGTAGTCCTCTGACTGGTTGGTACAGTACTTACCTTGTGTCTTCAGTAAATTGTAGTAGTCCTCTAACTGGTTGGTACAGTACTTACCTTGTGTCTTCAGTAAATTGTAATAGTCCTCTAACTGGTTAGTACAGTACTTACCTTGTGTCTTCAGTAAATTGTAGCAGTCCTCTAACTGGTTAGTACAGTACTTACCTTGTGTCTTCAGTAAATTGTAGTAGTCCTCTGACTGGTTGGTACAGTACTTACCTTGTGTCTTCAGTAAATTGTAGTAGTCCTCTAACTGGTTGGTACAGTACTTACCTTGTGTCTTCAGTAAATTGTAGTAGTCCTCTGACTGGTTGGTACAGTACTTACCTTGTGTCTTCAGTAAATTGTAGTAGTCCTCTGACTGGTTGGTACAGTACTTACCTTGTGTCTTCAGTAAATTGTAGTAGTCCTCTAACTGGTTGGTACAGTACTTACCTTGTGTCTTCAGTAAATTGTAATAGTCCTCTAACTGGTTGGTACAGTACTTACCTTGTGTCTTCAGTAAATTGTAATAGTCCTCTAACTGGTTAGTACAGTACTTACCTTGTGTCTTCAGTAAATTGTAATAGTCCTCTAACTGGTTGGTACAGTACTTACCTTGTGTCTTCAGTAAATTGTAATAGTCCTCTAACTGGTTAGTACAGTACTTACCTTGTGTCTTCAGTAAATTGTAATAGTCCTCTAACTGGTTAGTACAGTACTTACCTTGTGTCTTCAGTAAATTGTAATAGTCCTCTAACTGGTTGGTACAGTACTTACCTTGTGTCTTCAGTAAATTGTAATAGTCCTCTAACTGGTTAGTACAGTACTTACCTTGTGTCTTCAGTAAATTGTAGCAGTCCTCTAACTGGTTAGTACAGTACTTACCTTGTGTCTTCAGTAAATTGTAATAGTCCTCTAACTGGTTGGTACAGTACTTACCTTGTGTCTTCAGTAAATTGTAGTAGTCCTCTAACTGGTTGGTACAGTACTTACCTTGTGTCTTCAGTAAATTGTAATAGTCCTCTAACTGGTTAGTACAGTACTTACCTTGTGTCTTCAGTAAATTGTAGTAGTCCTCTAACTGGTTAGTACAGTACTTACCTTGTGTCTTCAGTAAATTGTAATAGTCCTCTAACTGGTTAGTACAGTACTTACCTTGTGTCTTCAGTAAATTGTAGTAGTCCTCTAACTGGTTGGTACAGTACTTACCTTGTGTCTTCAGTAAATTGTAGTAGTCCTCTGACTGGTTGGTACAGTACTTACCTTGTGTCTTCAGTAAATTGTAGTAGTCCTCTGACTGGTTGGTACAGTACTTACCTTGTGTCTTCAGTAAATTGTAGTAGTCCTCTAACTGGTTGGTACAGTACTTACCTTGTGTCTTCAGTAAATTGTAATAGTCCTCTAACTGGTTGGTACAGTACTTACCTTGTGTCTTCAGTAAATTGTAATAGTCCTCTAACTGGTTAGTACAGTACTTACCTTGTGTCTTCAGTAAATTGTAGTAGTCCTCTAACTGGTTGGTACAGTACTTACCTTGTGTCTTCAGTAAATTGTAATAGTCCTCTAACTGGTTAGTACAGTACTTACCTTGTGTCTTCAGTAAATTGTAGTAGTCCTCTAACTGGTTGGTACAGTACTTACCTTGTGTCTTCTGTAAATTGTAGTAGTCCTCTAACTGGTTAGTACAGTACTTACCTTGTGTCTTCAGTAAATTGTAATAGTCCTCTAACTGGTTGGTACAGTACTTACCTTGTGTCTTCAGTAAATTGTAATAGTCCTCTAACTGGTTAGTACAGTACTTACCTTGTGTCTTCAGTAAATTGTAGCAGTCCTCTAACTGGTTAGTACAGTACTTACCTTGTGTCTTCAGTAAATTGTAATAGTCCTCTAACTGGTTGGTACAGTACTTACCTTGTGTCTTCAGTAAATTGTAGTAGTCCTCTAACTGGTTGGTACAGTACTTACCTTGTGTCTTCAGTAAATTGTAATAGTCCTCTAACTGGTTAGTACAGTACTTACCTTGTGTCTTCAGTAAATTGTAGTAGTCCTCTAACTGGTTAGTACAGTACTTACCTTGTGTCTTCAGTAAATTGTAATAGTCCTCTAACTGGTTAGTACAGTACTTACCTTGTGTCTTCAGTAAATTGTAGCAGTCCTCTAACTGGTTAGTACAGTACTTACCTTGTGTCTTCAGTAAATTGTAATAGTCCTCTAACTGGTTGGTACAGTACTTACCTTGTGTCTTCAGTAAATTGTAGTAGTCCTCTAACTGGTTGGTACAGTACTTACCTTGTGTCTTCAGTAAATTGTAATAGTCCTCTAACTGGTTGGTACAGTACTTACCTTGTGTCTTCAGTAAATTGTAGTAGTCCTCTAACATAGTCACTGGTCTGCACTGTTATATTTGATATAGTACTGGAATAGTCAAGTTCAGCTTGTGGTTCAGCACTAGTTAACAGTATAATAAATGTCGTCTCCTCTTCTGGTATCTGGTAATTACATTTTACATATGATGTAAACAAAATCTTTAATATTACAAAACATAAACCGTTTTTCACAATCTAATAATATTTAGAAACTATATTCTCAAAAGAAAATGTCATTTCAAATAGCTCAATATTCATTTGAAATATTAAAAAAATAATTTCTAGAACATTTCTGAAACTTCTCTGTCCACTGATTAAATAAATCACACATACCTCATCCTCCTTGAGAGACACATCAAAGGTACACAAAGACTGCTGTGCAGGACACATGACTGACCCTGCTGTCTTCACCAGCTGGTCAGCCAACACTACATCATCTACCTGTGTACTGGTCAGGGATATCTTAGCTTGCCAGGACACCTGCAAATAAAAAATACATTAACAGTACCCTCCTGTAATAAGGCCACTCCTACTAAAGACCACCTCTCTTAAAGGGTCACACTTAGGATGCACTGAGATAGTAAAATACTACTAAATTATCACCATGCATGCTCAAGCAATTGCCTTTTAAGCTAAATATGCCATTTAGTAGACTAAAAGATATTTGAAAGGCCAATCTTTAGTTCAATTTTGACAAGCAAACAATTAAAACATTTGTAAATACAAAAAATAATCATAGAATTATGTAATTTTTATACACTTATTCACTAAAAATTAAATCAACTGTCTATAGAGACCTCTTTTATGACCTCTTTTGTGACCTTTCTTATATCAGGCTGGACTCTTTTGGGAGTCCACTTTGTAATGTTGCAACACTTCATATAAATCTCTGTATGAGCCTCTTTTGATATACCACCTGTCTAGAAAGACTGTACTATATCATCCGAAGGGCTGGTTTCTACAAACAGGTTACATAGATTTACATTTTTGTCATCTTATTAGCTTGTAAAGATACCTCATAAATACAGAGGCATAGCAACACATTATCCTGGTTGTGAGTCAGCTGTAATTTGTAAGCCTAATCTATTTAACTTTACACTTTATAACAACCTCTTACCAAAACTTCTCCAAATTTAGCATTCATTCTGGTCAGCTGTAGACTGAAGGTTGGCGCTGTATCTTCATTAACTGTAATGACCTTTGAACTTTCAGAAAATCCAATGATACCATTGGATATATCATTCTGTAGTATGGTTATAATAGAAAACCCCTGCAAAACAATTGGTTGACAATATTATCTTCATTCAATTAATTTTAAGACGTTCCATGTCTACAGTCAAACATGTTGACTAAAACCAAAATAAATGGGGATAAATGTACAGTGAAAACTGTCTAAACTGGAACCCTCTCGGACCACTGCTTTTGTTTGAAAGGGACAGGTTAAGCTTGTGAAGATTCAGCACTTAGAACTTAATTTAATGTTCTTTTTTTTCACAGTATTTTGATTTATTCAGGATTTATTTAGCAGATCATGGTTTAATCAAATCTTACCAAAACAATAATAAGTAAAACCTCATAGTATCACCTATCATCTAATTTTGTGTAATACATATACATTATCTACTCATTCTGTCATCTTATAATAATGATCTGTAAATAATTGATGCCCTGTAGCACAGTCTACTGTACCTGAGTTTTTTTTAATAAAGTTGAAAGTTGAAATAGTGGCAAAGTCTAATGAACCTACTTTATCAGTTAAAATTTGCTGAGCATTTGACTTATCAGGGCAAATTGATCTAACAATTACTATCAACAGAGCCATATTCTTACTTGAGTTATCAAAGAAAATGATTCGTCTGAGTTTGAGAGGAACAGATTTCACTGTACTCATAATTAACAATAATTACCTTTTTGCCTCCATCAGGAGTTCCCAAAGCTATTCTAGCTCCACCTGTTGGTTGTGTAAGGTAGACAATCACGGTTTCATCAGGTTCTGCAGTATTGTCTGTTAGAATGGAGACAGATACCTGTTTAGTTACCTCCCCTTGTAGGAAGGTAATCATGGTATCAAGGATTTCATAATCACCTCCTGTTGCTATGTTCTCACTGTTTCTGTTACCAAGGACTTGTGTTATGGTATCATTTGTGTCAGATGGTGAGGTGACAATCTGAGACGTCCACGGTTCACCACCTCCGACTGTTCTAACAACCACACTGATTGTTCCAAAAATTCCTCCTGTAGAAAAAAATGTCAAGAATCAAATTATAGACATTTTGTTGGTAACATTTCAATTAAATTCTATTTTAATATTTGTATTTTTAACATTTCAATTATATTCTATTTTAATATTTGTATTTTTAACATTTCCATTAAATTCTATTTTAATATTTGTATTTTTAACATTTCAATTAAATTCTATTTTAATATTTGTATTTTTAACATTTCAGTTAAATTCTATTTTAATATTTGTATTTTTAACATTTCATTTCAATTCTATTTTAATATTTGTATTTTTAACATTTCAATTAAATACTATTTTAATATTTGTATTTTTTACATTTCCATTAAATTCTATTTTAATATTTGTATTTTTAACATTTCAATTAAATTCTATTTTAATATTTGTATTTTTAACATTTCCATTAAATTCTATTTTAATATTTGTATTTTTAACATTTCAATTAAATTCTAGTTTAATATTTGTATTTTTAACATTTCAATTAATTTCTATTTTAATATTTGTATTTTTAACATTTCAATTAAATTCTATTTTAATATTTGTATTTTTTGCTGTACTATTTGTAATTCCTTTCATTTCAACCAATTATTTTCAGCATATTAATTTCAATCATGTCACATGATCTGTTAGATGAACTAACGATATAGTATTAATAAGTTAGTTATTAATAGCAGGTGGCAGTTAATGTCACTGGAATATTCCATCTGATGGGAATTGATCATATCTGTTATTAACTTTTTTAGAATAAAAGCTCCTCATCAAGTTATTTTTTTTAGTCAAATCATATTTCATTCATGTCAAACCAATTACAACCATGTATGCAAACAAAAGATTATTTGCAATACCATAGTTGGTTGTGTATAGCACACACTGGTGTATAATACATAACCCATTCACACTACTTTTAATATCTGATTCTATAAGAACAAAAAATACAATTTTTCATTTCTTGTGTATAATAACTCACCCAGGCCAAACAAGTAGGTTAGGGTTATGGTATTTAACACCATTTTCAACAATGTTTCAGTTATATTGTGGGGCTCAGTTTTATTGGTGGAGGAAACCGAAATACCTGTAGAAAACCACTATAGTCCGTTTGATTTCTATAAATCTTCAGAAAAAAATTCTTAATAATCCGTTTTCAAATCAACATTTTTTTCTTCTAGATGTATTTTAATTAATATTCGATATATACAAACACTGACAATTAATTTCAAAAATTTTGGTCCAGAACTGGATTTTTAAGAAATTTTTTCTGAAGATTTATAGAAGTCAAACAGACTATAACCTGCGGCAAGTCACTGACAAAACTTTATAAGGTTGCATCGAGTAGCAGGATTCAAACTCACAATTTTACCCATAAAGTGAGTATTATACACAGATTTATACAGTAATATGATCCTACCTGTCCTTTGAATATTAAGATTGACTTTTATTGGATCCTCGTCTACAGAGACAGTCAGAGGTTCTATACTAACTATACCATAGGGATCATTACTTTCTTCTATTCTCACTAATGATCCAGAGTGTAAAGAACTGAGACGAGGTGATATTTCTAAAAAAAAAAAGAAACATATTACATTTCACAAAAATTATATTCTGTACTATATAAAAATGTTGAAACATTAATTACAAAATAATTTACCTTAAATAAAGAATTTGTATTATTGATTGAATGTCATTATTACCAATCAAAAATTAAAAATCAAGATTGTTGAGGAGTAAAAAATAATCATTACAAATTTAATTATTACATATTTCTTTATCAATTTATACCTTAAATCCCCTTCCTCATTCCCCAATAAAAACATAAAACAAGATGAACTGTGAGCTAATGCTCACCTATGATACCCCCGCTCTTCGGCAAACAGGAAGTAGGAATCTGATGGGTAAAAAAACACTTCCCACAATATGCAATATGGGGTACCTATATGAAGCTTGTGACCAAACATCAGATTTCTGCCATCAATAGTTGTTGAGAAAAATGCGACGAAAAATGTGCATATACAAATGTATGTTAAATGTGTATAAAAATCAACAAAATCGGCAAACAGGAAGTAGGAATCTGATGGGTCCAAAAACGCTTCCCACGATATGGGGTACCTATTTGAAGCTTATGACCAAATATCAGATCTCTGTCATCAATAGTTGCTGAGAAAAATGTGACAAAAAATGTGCATATATGTTCAATGTGTATAAAAACCAACTATTAATTGGTTTTTATACACATTGAACATATATGCACATTTTTCGTCAGTCGACAAACAGGAAGTAGGAATCTGCCGTGTCCAAAAACGCTTCCCACGATATGGGGTACCTATTTGAAGCTTATGACCAAATATCAGATCTCTGTCATCAATAGTTGCTGAGAAAAATGTGACGAAAAATGTGCATATATGTTCAATGTGTATAAAAACCAACTAAGTCAGCAAACAGGAAGTAGGAATCTGACGGGTCCAAAAACGCTACCCACAATATGGTATACCTATATGATGCTTGTGACCAAATATCAGATTTCTGCCATCAACAGTTACTGAGAAAAATGCGACGAAAAATATCTTGGACGGACGGAAGGACGGAAGGAGGGACGGACAGATGGACAGTTGTAAAACAGTATACCCCCCTCCCCCTTCGGGGAGCGGGGGTATAAAAAACATAAAATAACAGATCAATGGTCAACAACCTGTTATTTCTCCAATAATCAATTTATTATTATATAAAACAAGTGTTGCCTGAAGGCAAGTGTGGACACAGAAATGTGCTGTCCAAAAGGCAAGTGTGGATGTCAATTTTTCATATTGTTAACTTTAAAAAAAAATTCATGGACACAGGGGTCCTGGATTTGTTTAATAAAAAACTAATCCTGGATTATTATTTTTGCTTAAAATCCGGTCCTGTGTTTTTATTTCAAATTTTCATCATAGCCCCCCTCCCCCTCCCAAGGGATATAAAATTGTATCATTAATAATAAATTAAAAAATAATAAATTCAGATTTTCTATTTAAAATAAATCTCATTTACAAAACCACTGATATTTGTTCAATTTTTAACGCTGATTTAAGCTTTAGTCGCAACAAATTTTTATTTTTCTCTTTAAACTGTCGAAACATAACATTTATTTAACTGTAAAATTCACCCCCCCCCCCCTTTTTCCCTTTTTAATTGTTTAAATCAATGATCAACAATATTCCAGAATCAAACAAATGAATAAATATAACATAGATTTCTTTTACATGCATCTTTTTGTTTTACATTATCATATCAAGAAAATGGTGGCTGTAACATTCATCAAATTCAAGCGGGGGTTTGGGTTTTCGGGTGGGTTTCCTCATAAGATGGTTCCGTTTCAATGTTAAAAATCCGGTATTTTCCTTTCCTATATGAACCAAAGAACACATTTATAGCTGTTTTTCTTTTTAAAAAATAAATATATTTAAAAAATAATAACATTTTAACCTTTAATTCACTCAGTAATATGCTTTTCCTTGCCATAGAGCAAAAATACTTACATGGTTGGAAAACTGTAGATGTCAATATTCTATATTTATATACTATTGACCTGAGTAACCTTGCTAAACCATGCAGAGTCAGTGTGTTTTAAATTGGTCATCCAATCAGGACGCTCATTATTCTTGCCCAGGATAAAAATACATCGCTAAAATTATCTGTGGGTGTTTCCCCACTTCAACTCGTAAATTTACATAGAAATCAGAGATATTTCATCATAAAACTTAACACATGGTTTTGTACATCATATTTCTTGAAGACAAACATAAAATTTTATTGCATTTATCAATATTTTATGAATATCAACAGTTTTTTCAACACCGTATCTGTTTCTCGATACAGCCGCCCGATTACCAATGAGACAAGTCACGTGACTACACATGCTACTCACAGTGACCTGTGACCCACTTTAGCATGTTCTACCAGTTAATTCTTAATAATGTTGTTTAATCATATTTACTTGGTACTAATTCTGTAGGGTATTTTTATATTATATAAAATCATATTTACTTGGTACTACTTCTGTAGGGTATTTTTCAACATGAGTAAAATTCATATGAAAAGTCTCTTCTTCTTCTGGATGGTTGTCTTGTAAAACCTGAAATGTTGTTAAATCGGAACACAATTAATTTATATTAGAAATATACTGAGAAAGAGATTGAAGTGCAACTTGGATATTCTTCTTGCCCATTGGTCTCCTCAGAAATAATAGGGACAGAAATATCCAAATTGTAACATTAAGTGTATATATATATATATATATATATATATTTTACCATTTTAATACATTATTTGTTTTCCAGGGAGTGGATATATTTGACTTACAGTCATGATCAAGCGTATGGGTAAAATAACTCGGAAACATTCTTGCATGTATATAAACAGATGACAAGAGAACATTGGATCAACGACATTATGATGGCAGACAAAGTGTTCTCCAAGAGTTATTCTGGACCAATCACAAAACATTTATTATCTATTTATACAAATGGAACAAAGGGAAGTAATCACCTGAACTAAGATAAGAGCTGAGATCTGTCCTGGTTCCATGATAATTGCATTGGTTTCTACGGTAATATAATCTATGCCCTTGTCAGCAGTGATACCCTGAGATCTGTAGGTGACTTCTATTTTTCCTTCAGAACCATATACTCTCTGTACTAGTAAATAGGTCTACAACATATGTCAAGATTAATATAATACCTCTCTAACACAGACAATCAAGAATGTATATTACATCTTGAACCATGGACTCTTTGTAGAACAGTAATATTGCATTTTCTCAGATTTGATTTACATTTCTATGAGGAAAAATGGAAAATTGAGCAATGATAAATTCAATATATAAAAAGATGCTCTATTTTTTTTTATGAAATGTCTAGTTTTAGAAAGAAAATGCATAAACAATTGACAGGTCAAGTATAATACAAACCTGATATTAAACATATATACTATCGTTGATTTGCTTTGCGAGAATGTATTTCTCGGAGCAATATCACATCCAAGAGAAAACCTGAGATGTGAGATGTGATAAGAAGTCCATATTGAGCAAAGCATATAAAAAATAGTATGTTTATTGAGGATTTGTCAAGGTGATGTCCATGATGTCAGTATAACATCCCAGTTACACACAGAAATCAAAGATTATATGTCATATCATACTTGATGCTTAAAAACATATCGTGTGTAAAAATCAAAGAGAAAAATCATTGATAGCTAGCACAAACTATCTTAATAATATATATTTCTGCATAACTTTGTATTTGGTTCACACAATAGGAGATAATTGTCTACTATAGATGATAATTAATAATGTTATATCATTATCAACATACATGTATGCTATAAATGTCAAGTAGACCTACAGTCTACATACTAGTAGCTAAATATAGACTTCTAGTAAAGAAAATATAATTACAATCTCATCCATCTCAGACACCAGAGGATTGGTAGAGTTAGCAGCAAATCTTATAATACCATGGGGTTCTATCTTGACTAAAGTCTGTGTAGGTTCTAGTTTGGTCCCTCCTGGTACAGTGGTGGATGGAGTGTGGGGTAAATGTAACACAAAATACTCCACTCTATCTGGTATGGCTGTTGTCTATATTACACAAAAAAAGAAAATCTAAATTAAATCAGTGTAATTTATAGCAACATAAACAGAAGGCATTAGGTGACAAATTATAAGTGAGAGTGTGGTTATTGTAAGCAAGAGGGTATGACGAGAACAAACTACTTGTATATCATGACGAGAACAAACTACTTGTATATCATGACGAGAACAAACTACTTGTATATCATGACGAGAACAAACTACTTGTATATCATGACGAGAACAAACTACTTGTATATCATGATGAGAACAAACTACTTGTATATCATGACGAGAACAAACTACTTGTATATCATGACGAGAACAAACTACTTGTATATCATGACGAGAACAAACTACTTGTATATCATGACGAGAACAAACTACTTGTATATCATGACGAGAACAAACTACTTGTATATCATGACCAGAACAAACTACTTGTATATCATGACCAGAACAAACTACTTGTATATCATGACGAGAACAAACTACTTGTATATCATGACGAGAACAAACTACTTGTATATCATGACGAGAACAAACTACTTGTATATCATGACGAGAACAAACTACTTGTATATCATGACGAGAACAAACTACTTGTATATCATGATGAGAACAAACTACTTGTATATCATGATGAGAACAAACTACTTGTATATCATGACGAGAACAAACTACTTGTATATCATGACGAGAACAAACTACTTGTATATCATGACCAGAACAAACTACTTGTATATCATGATGAGAACAAACTACTTGTATATCATGACCAGAACAAACTACTTGTATATCATGACGAGAACAAACTACTTGTATATCATGACGAGAACAAACTACTTGTATATCATGACGAGAACAAACTACTTGTATATCATGACGAGAACAAACTACTTGTTGATGAGATGACCATGATGTTTGTTTTGTACTAGACCAGCATGCTTAGTTGGATTGCATAGTTGAGGCCCACTGAAACAACAGTTCAAAGATAGACATTGTCTCTCCATGTGGTATCCTGACTGAACTATGTCTCTCCACGTGGACATATTATCCTGACTGAACTATGTCTCTCCACGTGGACATATTATCCTGACTGAACCATGTCTCTCCACGTGGACATATTATCCTGACTGAACCATGTCTCTCCACGTGGACATATTATCCTGACTGAACCATGTCTCTCCATGTGGACATATTATCCTGACTGAACCATGTCTCTCCACGTGGACATATTATCCTGACTGAACTATGTCTCTCCATGTGGACATATTATCCTGACTGAGCCATGTCTCTCCACGTGGACATATTATCCTGACTGAACCATGTCTCTCCACGTGGACATATTATCCTGACTGAACCATGTCTCTCCACATGGACATATTATCCTGACTGAACCATGTCTCTCCACGTGGACATATTATCCTGACTGAACCATGTCTCTCCACGTGGACATATTATCCTGACTGAACCATGTCTCTCCACGTGGACATATTATCCTGACTGAACCATGTCTCTCCACGTGGACATATTATCCTGACTGAACCATGTCTCTCCACGTGGACATATTATCCTGACTGAACTATGTCTCTCCATGTGGACATATTATCCTGACTGAACCATGTCTCTCCACGTGGACATATTATCCTGACTGAACCATGTCTCTCCACGTGGACATATTATCCTGACTGAACCATGTCTCTCCACGTGGACATATTATCCTGACTGAACCATGTCTCTCCATGTGGACATATTATCCTGACTGAACCATGTCTCTCCACGTGGACATATTATCCTGACTGAACCATGTCTCTCCACGTGGACATATTATCTTGACTGAACCATGTCTCTCCACGTGGACATATTATCCTGACTGAACCATGTCTCTCCACGTGGACATATTATCCTGACTGAACCATGTCTCTCCACGTGGACATATTATCCTGACTGAACCATGTCTCTCCACGTGGACATATTATCCTGACTGAACCATGTCTCTCCACGTGGACATATTATCCTGACTGAACCATGTCTCTCCACGTGGACATATTATCCTGACTGAACCATGTCTCTCCACGTGGACATATTATCCTGACTGAACCATGTCTCTCCACGTGGACATATTATCCTGACTGAACCATGTCTCTCCACGTGGACATATTATCCTGACTGAACCATGTCTCTTCACATGGACATATTATCCTGACTGAACCATGTCTCTCTACGTGGACATATTATCCTGACTGAACCATGTCTCTCCACGTGGACATATCCTGACTGAATCAATCAGTCTTTGCTCTTGTTCCTTTATGCTGAGTGCTTAGAAGAGAAGCCATTTAATAGTCCTTCATTTTACCAAAACAGAGTTGGAACCCATGAGGTGAGCATGCTAATTATTACACATTCAAACACATAATGAAACGTGTAATAAATTGTTCTCATAGAAAAATAATTTACTTACAACAAAGTCAATCAAAGGTGACTTCAGATAAACAAATAAAAACACTGCTGCATGGAAAAAATCTTGAGTTATTTTGGTTACAGACAGTAAAGAACAGTCAGAAAGAATCAAATAGATAGAAGGGGGGTCTTATAAGAGGAAGACTACTTCACTATAAAATAAAAAGTCATATTTAACAAATCATTCTAAATCTTGACAAGACTATAAATACATACAGTGATACTAAAATCTTTAGTTTCTCCACCATGAGGTATTGTAACTGTTCCCGTTTGAGGAGATATATTACCCAGAGTACCAGTAGCTGGTTCCTGACCACTAGGGTAACCAATTTGCCAGGGGATATTAACAGTTCCATATGTACCTATTCTCTTCAGGGTGATAGTAGCAGTATTTGTAACTGAAATGAAATATAAGTCAATAATAAATAAAGACTGTATGTTATTGCACAGATAAAAATAACCATGACTAAAACATAATTGAGGGACCATCATGGCCAGGATTGCAATTGCTAAGTGGATTTGCATCCAGGTATACAATAAGTGTTTATCACCACATGGCGAGGTGGACTTGATACAACTTTATGTGATTAAGTTTGTCAGTGACTTGCGGCGGGTCAATGTTTTTCCCCACTAATATAACTGACCGCCACAATATAACTGAAATATTGTTGAAAGTGGCATTAAACACCATAATCCTATCCCTAACCATACCCTTTTGTATGTGTAAAACAGTCCCTACCCATGCTTACTGTCATAGTACTATTCATGATGTAGTATAAGAGGGAAGTACTAAAAGTCCCTACTTTATTACATTAATTACATATGTTAAACTTAGTCATGGTGGTCCAACTTTTTGTAAGAAGAGATATCAATTATCCAAGATATCCAAGAGTGAAATGAAGGTCAAATTGGCTTAACATTTGAAAAATGTATTGTCTTTTTAATTCTATATCATTCACAAAATGTTAAAATTGTGTAGTTCTTGATAAAGAGTGTGGAATGATATGTCTTATTCATGTATAATAATTTAGAACACTAGTCAAATATATCCTGACCTATATAAATATGCTTGTATTGCATCAAACATATTGTTGTAAATTAGAACTCCCTGTATAACTGTTCAATAAGTAATTGCCTCAAACAATTAATGTAAAAAGCTACAAGAATCTATATTGTCAATAAAAAATCAATTTTCAAAACACTTTAAAATACATAAAATGTTTTGAGATAAGACAGGGATTCTTTCCTCATCAGCTGGACTCTCAGATTCTGCTATCAAATATGTTGTTGCATGCTAATTTGATCTTGATCATTTAAAGGGACATAACTCTATGATATTCTGAGTGGGCTGTAGGTAATATACATCCTGGTGATATGGATTTTATATCATTATACAGTAAAAAAAAAACAAATAAAACAACCCATGTGACTGCACTTCAAATAATTAAATTATCTGGTACAAAACTGATATATAGAATAATGGCAGTTTTGTAGATTGAGACATGCATTGTCATTAGCATCGCAGTGAGTCCGATGGGACAAACAGTGATACTAGTGTATCACAGTCACTAAGTTGATACTGATAATATCACTTGGTGAGATCAAAGAAAAAATGTTCAATTTATCGATAATGAGTTTACACTTCCTTCTATAGGTTTATAATTCTGTCTATTATTTACCAAATGACAAGATAATTGATCACAGACAGATAATGTCCGGGCATAATATTTCCATCAAAATTGGAATGTAATAATAAAAATAGAATTGACTAACCCTCATCAATGGCAGCAAGCGAGTCTTGAAACCCTATGACACTGTTAGCAGCTTCTGTAGGAACTGATATCTTAGCTTCTGTTTCTCCTGGTTGGAATTTTGGTGGCTCTGTTACTGTAAATATAAGGGAAAAAATAGAATTGAAACACAATCCTGTTTGGAACTTTGTGGCTCTGTTACTATAAATGTAAGAGAAAAAAACTGAATTGAAGTACATTTCCATTTTATTCCAATACTGAATAGTACACATTATATGTTATTCAGCTATCAGACAGGGTATATAATGTGACATTCTTGGCTTAGGTTCTATATTCCATGAGGTGCAGTTGAAGGGAATATATATCCTAAGATGGGAATGTCACATTATATACCCTGTCTGATAGCTGAATAACAGATATATTACGGATTTAACCATTGTTTTATTTTTAGATACAGAATCCAACAGTATTAAATATGCTTGTGTCTTTTATTTTAATTTTTCGTATTTCTAGATGTCCCTTTCCATACCTCTGACATTCTTTCTTATATGACGTCAAAATATGTGTCACGTCATACTACATATATGAGGTGTCTCATGAAGGAAAATCCTGTACTAAATTTCTAAATCAACACAATTTCATATGTAGTAAATTTTATAAACTTTATAAATATAACATTAATATACCACATAACAAAACAACGGGTTTGTCATCGAAAGTTTTCAAGGCTCAACATTTTGTTTATTTGTTATGGTACAGCCGTACATAGGAGTTTGCTGAATCGAGCAGGTATTTGTGACGGAATTAACTGTTGTAATATGTTTTTGCTCATACAGCCGTTTTGAGTATAAAAGCAGCATTTAATTTTGTAAAAATACATTTATTATTCCGTATTATGCCATTGATTCAGTGAAGCGTAATGTTTTGTCGTCCATGTTTGTATCGTTTTGGGGGGACTGAAATATCTGTTTTCCAAATATGTGCTGACATTCAGGGTTGAAGTACTAATGAAAATTTCTGTAATAAACTAAATCCGTAATATAAGTTTACATCATGTTTGAACATCCATGTAATTCATTTATAGGCAACTTAGGTCATTGTCACATTTCAAATGTTCAATTAGAGACAAGCATGCAACACATTTAGGTATTGAACAACATTGAGGCTTTATAAAGGATCTAGAGAGCTTCCAAGTGTAAATTAAATGAAAGGATACTTGATGTGACCAGATACAGGATATTGTTAAATGGTAACACTAGTGAATTGCCCAATAAAAAAAACATGAAAATGACCCCACACACATCTTATATTTATTATATAGTAAAACAAAATTAAGTTTCAGATTAATCTTAACTTTTCACTCTAAATATCAAAATCATGCAAATATATCTGATACAAATCTTTTTGGTACTTATCTCTACCTTTACCGTTCTATTAATATAATACCTCCTGCTCCAAGAAAATTGACTGTTATTAGTGTGGCTGTAAATGTAGTACCAATGGCCAGGAATCCACTTCCTTCTATAGGTATCTTAACCAAAACATTGGTCTGACCTTCAACAAAGGTCACAGTTCCTCCACTGTTACTCAGGACTATACCTGACTGAGGCTGAAAAATATAAATCACATTAAGTTAAATCACTGGTTTGACCTTCAACAAAGGTCACAGTTCCTCCACTGTTACTGAGGATTATACCTGACTGAGGCTGAAAAATATAAATCACAGTAAGTTAAAACACTGGTTTGACCTTCAACAAAGGTCACAGTTCCTCCACTGTTACTGAGGATTATACCTGACTGAGGCTGAAAAATATAAATCACATTAAGTTAAATCACTAGTTTGACCTTCAACAAAGGTCACAGTTCCTCCACTGTTACTCAGGATTATACCTGACTGAGGCTGAAAAATATAAATCACATTAAGTTAAAACACTGGTTTAACCTTCAACAAAGGTCACAGTTCCTCCACTGTTACTGAGGATTATACCTGACTGAGGCTGAAAAATATAAATCACAGTAAGTTAAAACACTGGTCTGACCTTCAACAAAGGTCACAGTTCCTCCACTGTTACTGAGGACTATACCTGACCGAGGCTGAAAAATATAAATCACAGTAAGTTAAAACACTGGTTTGACCTTCAACAAAGGTCACAGTTCCTCCACTGTTACTGAGGACTATACCTGACCAAGGCTGAAAAATATAAATCACAGTAAGTTAAAACACTGGTCCAACCTTCAATAAAGGTCACAGTTCCTCCACTGTTACTCAGGATTATACCTGACTGAGGCTGAAAAATATAAATCACATTAAGTTAAAACACTGGTTTAACCTTCAACAAAGGTCACAGTTCCTCCACTGTTACTGAGGATTATACCTGACTGAGGCTGAAAAATATAAATCACAGTAAGTTAAAACACTGGTCTGACCTTCAACAAAGGTCACAGTTCCTCCACTGTTACTGAGGACTATACCTGACTGAGGCTGAAAAATATAAATCACAGTAAGTTAAAACACTGGTTTGACCTTCAACAAAGGTCACAGTTCCTCCACTGTTACTGAGGACTATACCTGACCAAGGCTGAAAAATATAAATCACAGTAAGTTAAAACACTGGTCCAACCTTCAACAAAGGTCACAGTTCCTCCACTGTTACTGAGGATTATACCTGACTGAGGCTGAAAAATATAAATCACAGTAAGTTAAAACACTGGTTTGACCTTCAACAAAGGTCACAGTTCCTCCACTGTTACTGAGGATTATACCTGACCGAGGCTGAAAAATATATATCACAGCGAGTTATGACACTGGCCTGACCTTCATAGTTAGTTGAAATACTGGTCTTACCTACTATAGAGGCTAATGTTTTCCACTGTTTGTTAAGACTAAGTTTAATACAAATATAAGTTTACAAGTAAACTGGCCTGACTTTCAACAAAGGTATTTTCCTTCATGGTTAGTTTAATTTTGAGACAACTAAATTGTTCACCTTGATGTAGCTATGAATATATTTATTCACAACAACAAACATTGTACTGTAACATCCTAAGCTACAGTAGGATAAAAACCTGTATATTCTGCACTAAAAGCAACCTCTCTCCCAACACAGCTAAAGAAGATTTCCACTATATCAACTAGAAGAGGGTATTTAACTCTATTATGTTATCTGAATGACCAGGCTATTAATCTTGTTACATAGCATCCCATTCAATTCAACTGTTGTGTCAAGGTATAAGATTTTAAACACATGTGTCATTGACATGAGAAGAACCAACCTCATGAAGACCTGAGAAATGCTTTGAGTTTAGGTCACTGCCACTGCCACAATTGCAATATCCAGAGTTATGATGGAAACCTATACCATCTGCACCAAGGTCAACAGCTCTAAATACAATATTGGTACATGAATGGCCAGACAATTGACCTTATTTATTTACAGTATTATAAAACTTAATTTCTATAATGTCATGCAAGTGAAGTTTATTGGCAGCTATGTCTTATTCTTGCATATTTACAAATTTTGTTGATTAAGTAGAGAAGGTTCCGGAATATCTACCACTCGAACCAGTACACTGGACTTGCCTTCAATAGATGGCACAATTTCTCTCCTGTTATTATTATACCTGAATGAGATTTAAAACAACAAAAGGTGGTCCCTTTATGTACAACGTGCATGACAGATCAAACAGAATGCTTAATATAAAACTTACAATGTCATAACCGATAGCAAATGTGAGGATTACTGAACCAAAGGTGCCTTCATGTCTGGTAAAGTTTAGCAGTATAGACCGTACTAAATCTGATGGGTCTACATTGATCACCTGCTGAGACTGGATGAGTCCAAACAGTCCATGGGGGTGGTCATTATATCTGAAACAGGAAGTAATAGAGCACATAACAACTATCATATCTTAGAACAATTTATCTTCAAAATGTGACCTTCAAAATGAGATGACCTTTTATGGGAGGTTCAATAATAAGCATGCCTTTATTATCTTTATAGAGTATCACAATGTAGGAAGTATGTATTGCTATAGCTTAATTCTAATTTTATCATTAATTGTGAACTATACTCATTTTTTGCTAAGATAAAATGAAGTAAACTAGAGGCTCCCAGGAGCCTGTAATCGCTCACCTGGTTTTCAATTTGACATCTAAAGTTGATAGAAAATGGGGGTGTTACACATAATTTTGAAAGTGGGCCACCCAAAGATCATTTCAACTCAAATTTCTGAGCAAAAGATTTTGATGTGATTTTTATCTCATAATATTCCTAAACGGAATAAACTGGCTGAAAAAATCTCACAGAAAAACCCAGAATATATGTTAAACTACTCATTGCCATATAGCTGCAGTTAAAATTTGAGTTCATTTTGATTTGTAATAAAGTGGAAATTGACAACTAAAGAAATTTCTATTTTTAGTAACAGCAGCCATTTTGAATGGAGGGCGGGGCTGTCGGACACAATATTGAAAGGGGACCACCCAAGGACCATCCCAGCCAAATTTGCTTTAATTTGGTTCAGCGGTTTCAGAGGAGAAGATTTAAATGTGATCTTTTATCAAAATATGTCTAATTTGTATAATCAGTATAAATCGGTTGAAAGAAAAAATTCACAGAAAAACCCAGAATATATGTTAATCTACTCATTGTCATGTAGCTGCAGTTAAAATTTGAGCTCATTTTGATTTATAATAAAGCAGCAATGGACAATTGAAGAAATTTCTATTTTTAGTAACAGCAGCCATCTTGAATGGAGGGTGGAGCTGTCGGACACAATATTGAAATGGGACTACCCAAGGACTATCCCTGCCAGGTTTGGTTTAATTTGGTTCAGCAGTTTCAGAGGAGAAGATTTAAATGTGATCTTTTATCAAAATATGCCTAATTTGCATAATTGGTATATATCGGCTGAAAGAAAACAAATTCACAGAAAAACCCGTATATATGTTAAACTACTCCTTGCCATGTAGCTGCAGTTAATATTTGAGCTCATTTTGACTTATACTAAAGCAGCAATGAACAATCAAAATTTCATCCCCCCTTTTTTCTATTTTTAGCTTGGTGGCCATCTTGGTTGGAAGTCGGGATCACCGGACACAATTTTGGAAGGGGGCCATCCAAGGACCATTCCACCAAAGTTTGGTTCAAATTGGCCCAGTGGCTTCAGAGGAGTTGAATAAAATGTGAAAAGTTAACGGATGGACGGACGGACGACAGACAACGGACACTCAGTGGTGACAATAGCTCACCTGACCCTTTGGGTCTGGTGAGCTAAAAAAAAGGTTTGGTTTGCTTTTTATGGTGTTTTATTGCCACTATTAACAATATTTCAGTTATATCATAGCAGTGAGTAAAAGGAAGGAGTGTGTATTATACATAAATGTACTATATACAACCAACTATGGTAAATACTAAAGAATATTATTGTTATTGTAGATAATTCTGTGTCAGAATCAGTTAATATGCCCATGTAATGGGACAGCCTTTCATTAGAGAATGGTCTTCTAAAAAAAGAAGAGAGTGTCACAGTGGTGCAATGGTTCATTTACGTTTCAAGTATAGTTCAATCTACAGTCAGGTAAAATCAAATACTTTGACAAATAATAATAATAAATATTTACAATGACAAACCTAAAAAATTGCTTGAACAATAATTCAATTACACACTCCAAGGTGGCTCTCAAAAGACGGTTGTTACAATATACAAAATAATTTTAAAATACCATACCTGATGTGGAAAACAGCCTCATTATTACTGGTATCAATCTCTGCTCCACCCTCTACAGAGGTTAAAATGACCTTGAAAGTCTCTGTTAATTCTGGTAAAGTATCTGGTAATATTTGTATGCTAAAGCTAGCATCTCTCTGTAAATCACCTATGTAAACTGAACCGTTCTTTGGCTGAAAGTCAGCAGTGTCATCAAATGGTCCTGTGATTTCCCAAAATACCTGTCAATATATGTATAAAAAGAATGTGAAAACAATTGAAGAACACTGTAGTGTCGATATTTTTTTTCTCCATTATCTAAAAATTAGAAACACAGATATGAGTAAAAAATGATTATTAATCAGAAAGAAAAATACAGAAATTGGTTGAGTAAAGCACACACCCCTTCTATGGCCCTGTCTGTACAGATCCTACTACTCCAGTAGAAACTTTACACTGTCTTACCTGTACAGATCCTACTACTCCAGTAGAAACTTTACGCTGTCTTACCTGTACAGATCCTACTACTCCAGTAGAAACTTTACACTGTCTTACCTGTACAGATCCTACTACTCCAGTAGAAACTTTATGCTGTCTTACCTGTACAGATCCTACTACTCCAGTAGAAACTTTATGCTGTCTTACCTGTATAGATCCTACTACTCCAGTAGAAATTTTACGCTGTCTTACCTGTACAGATCCTACTACTCCAGTAGAAACTTTACGCTGCCTTACCTGTACAGATCCTACTACTCCAGTAGAAACTTTACGCTGCCTTACCTGTACAGATCCTACTACTCCAGTAGAAACTTTACGCTGCCTTACATGTACAGATCCTACTACTCCAGTAGAAACTTTATGCTGTCTTACCTGTACAGATCCTACTACTCCAGTAGAAACTTTATGCTGTCTTACCTGTACAGATCCTACTACTCCAGTAGAAACTTTATGCTGCCTTACCTGTACAGACCCTACTACACCAGTAGAAACTTTACACTGTCTTACCTGTACAGATCCTACTACTCCAGTAGAAACTTTATGCTGTCTTACCTGTACAGATCCTACTACTCCAGTAGAAACTTTATGCTGCCTTACCTGTACAGATCCTACTACTCCAGTAGAAACTTTACACTGTCTTACCTGTACAGATCCTACTACTCCAGTAGAAACTTTATGCTGCCTTACCTGTACAGATCCTACTACTCCAGTAGAAACTTTACACTGTCTTACCTGTACAGATCCTACTACTCCAGTAGAAACTTTATGCTGTCTTACCTGTACAGATCCTACTACTCCAGTAGAAACTTTATGCTGTCTTACCTGTACAGATCCTACTACTCCAGTAGAAACTTTACACTGTCTTACCTGTACAGATCCTACTACTCCAGTAGAAACTTTATGCTGTCTTACCTGTACAGATCCTACTACTCCAGTAGAAACTTTATGCTGCCTTACCTGTACAGATCCTACTACTCCAGTAGAAACTTTACGTTGTATAGGGAACTGTAACTGTAAAGGATTTATACTAGAGGGTTCTTCTACAGTCCTTTCTGTCAAAGATATCCCAGAAAACTGTATAATTCCACTCGGATCACCATTCTTTTTCACCTAAAAATAGACATTATTGTATGTTAGATTTGAATTAATATTTCTTGAAAATAATAATAAACTTTACAAACAATATTTATTGTATGGACAAAAGTATATTTAGGTTTATAGGTTTCGTGATATATTTTTGTTAAAGCATTCCACATATCAAAACAAGAAACCTCGCTGAAGAGAAAACACTATCTAATTACCTACAAACCTTCACAGCTAGATAAAGTAGCTTAGTAATTGCTACCAACAAACCTTCACAGCTAGATAGAGTAGCTTAGTAATTGTTACCAACAAACCTTCACAGCTAGATAGAGTAGCTTAGTAATTGTTACCAACAAACCTTCACAGCTAGATAGAGTAGCTTAGTAATTGTTACCAACAAACCTTCACAGCTAGATAGAGTAGCTTAGTAATTGTTACCAGCAAACCTTCACAGCTAGATAGAGTAGCTTAGTAATTGTTACCAACAAACCTTCACAGCTAGATAGAGTAGCTTAGTAATTGTTACCAACAAACCTTCACAGCTAGATAGAGTAGCTTAGTAATTGTTACCAACAAACCTTCACAGCTAGATAGAGTAGCTTAGTAATTGTTACCAACAAACCTTCACAGCTAGATAAAGTAGCTTAGTAATTGTTACCAACAAACCTTCACAGCTAGATAAAGTAGCTTCGTAATTGTTACCAACAAACCTTCACAGCTAGATAAAATAGCTTAGTAATTGTTACCAACAAACCTTCACAGCTAGATAGAGTAGCTTAGTAATTGTTACCAACAAACCTTCACAGCTAGATAGAGTAGCTTAGTAATTGTTACCAACAAACCTTCACAGCTAGATAAAGTAGCTTAGTAATTGTTACCAACAAACCTTCACAGCTAGATAGAGTAGCTTAGTAATTGTTACCAACAAACCTTCACAGCTAGATAAAGTAGCTTAGTAATTGTTACCAACAAACCTTCACAGCTAGATAGAGTAGCTTAGTAATTGTTACCAACAAACCTTCACAGCTAGATAAAGTAGCTTAGTAATTGTTACCAACAAACCTTCACAGCTAGATAGAGTAGCTTAGTAATTGTTACCAACAAACCTTCACAGCTAGATAGAGTAGCTTAGTAATTGTTACCAACAAACCTTCACAGCTAGATAGAGTAGCTTAGTAATTGTTACCAACAAACCTTCACAGCTAGATAGAGTAGCTTAGTAATTGTTACCAACAAACCTTCACAGCTAGATAAAGTAGCTTAGTAATTGTTACCAACAAACCTTCACAGCTAGATAATGTAGCTTCGTAATTGTTACCAACAAACCTTCACAGCTAGATAAAATAGCTTAGTAATTGTTACCAACAAACCTTCACAGCTAGATAGAGTAGCTTAGTAATTGTTACCAACAAACCTTCACAGCTAGATAGAGTAGCTTAGTAATTGTTACCAACAAACCTTCACAGCTAGATAAAGTAGCTTAGTAATTGTTACCAACAAACCTTCACAGCTAGATAGAGTAGCTTAGTAATTGTTACCAACAAACCTTCACAGCTAGATAAAGTAGCTTAGTAATTGTTACCAACAAACCTTCACAGCTAGATAGAGTATCTTAGTAATTGCTACCAACAAACCTTCACAGCTAGATAAAGTAGCTTAGTAATTGTTACCAACAAACCTTCACAGCTAGATAAAGTAGCTTAGTAATTGTTACCAACAAACCTTCACAGCTAGATAAAGTAGCTTAGTAATTGTTACCAACAAACCTTCACAGCTAGATAGAGTAGCTTAGTAATTGTTACCAACAAACCTTCACAGCTAGATAAAGTAGCTTAGTAATTGTTACCAACAAACCTTCACAGCTAGATAGAGTAGCTTAGTAATTGTTACCAACAAACCTTCACAGCTAGATAGAGTAGCTTAGTAATTGTTACCAACAAACCTTCACAGCTAGATAAAGTAGCTTAGTAATTGTTACCAACAAACCTTCACAGCTAGATAGAGTATCTTAGTAATTGCTACCAACAAACCTTCACAGCTAGATAAAGTAGCTTAGTAATTGTTACCAACAAACCTTCACAGCTAGATAAAGTAGCTTAGTAATTGTTACCAACAAACCTTCACAGCTAGATAAAGTAGCTTAGTAATTGTTACCAACAAACCTTCACAGCTAGATAGAGTAGCTTAGTAATTGTTACCAACAAACCTTCACAGCTAGATAAAGTAGCTTAGTAATTGTTACCAACAAACCTTCACAGCTAGATAGAGTAGCTTAGTAATTGTTACCAACAAACCTTCACAGCTAGATAGAGTAGCTTAGTAATTGTTACCAACAAACCTTCACAGCTAGATAAAGTAGCTTAGTAATTGTTACCAACAAACCTTCACAGCTAGATAAAGTAGCTTCGTAATTGTTACCAACAAACCTTCACAGCTAGATTAAATAGCTTAGTAATTGTTACCAACAAACCTTCACAGCTAGATAGAGTAGCTTAGTAATTGTTACCAACAAACCTTCACAGCTAGATAGAGTAGCTTAGTAATTGTTACCAACAAACCTTCACAGCTAGATAAAGTAGCTTAGTAATTGTTACCAACAAACCTTCACAGCTAGATAGAGTAGCTTAGTAATTGTTACCAACAAACCTTCACAGCTAGATAAAGTAGCTTAGTAATTGTTACCAACAAACCTTCACAGCTAGATAGAGTATCTTAGTAATTGCTACCAACAAACCTTCACAGCTAGATAAAGTAGCTTAGTAATTGTTACCAACAAACCTTCACAGCTAGATAAAGTAGCTTAGTAATTGTTACCAACAAACCTTCACAGCTAGATAAAGTAGCTTAGTAATTGTTACCAACAAACCTTCACAGCTAGATAGAGTAGCTTAGTAATTGTTACCAACAAATCTTCACAGCTAGATAGAGTAGCTTAGTAATTGTTACCAACAAACCTTCACAGCTAGATAGAGTAGCTTAGTAATTGTTACCAACAAACCTTCACAGCTAGATAGAGTAGCTTAGTAATTGTTACCAACAAACCTTCACAGCTAGATAGAGTAGCTTAGTAATTGTTACCAACAAACCTTCACAGCTAGATAGAGTAGCTTAGTAATTGTTACCAACAAACCTTCACAGCTAGATAGAGTAGCTTAGTAATTGTTACCAACAAACCTTCACAGCTAGATAGAGTAGCTTCGTAATTGTTACCAACAAACCTTCACAGCTAGATAAAGTAGCTTCGTAATTGTTACCAACAAACCTTCACAGCTAGATAAAGTAGCTTCGTAATTGTTACCAACAAACCTTCACAGCTAGATAAAGTAGCTTAGTAATTGTTACCAACAAACCTTCACAGCTAGATAGAGTAGCTTAGTAATTGTTACCAACAAACCTTCACAGCTAGATAGAGTAGCTTAGTAATTGTTACCAACAAACCTTCACAGCTAGATAGAGTAGCTTAGTAATTGTTACCAACAAACCTTCACAGCTAGATAGAGTAGCTTAGTAATTGTTACCAACAAACCTTCACAGCTAGATAAAGTAGCTTAGTAATTGTTACCAACAAACCTTCACAGCTAGATAGAGTATCTTAGTAATTGTTACCAACAAACCTTCACAGCTAGATAAAGTAGCTTAGTAATTGTTACCAACAAACCTTCACAGCTAGATAAAGTAGCTTAGTAATTGTTACCAACAAACCTTCACAGCTAGATAAAGTAGTTTAGTAATTGTTACCAACAAACCTTCACAGCTAGATAGAGTAGCTTAGTAATTGTTACCAACAAATCTTCACAGCTAGATAGAGTAGCTTAGTAATTGTTACCAACAAACCTTCACAGCTAGATAAAGTAGCTTAGTAATTGTTACCAACAAACCTTCACAACTAGATAGAGTAACTTAGTAATTATTACCAACAAACCTCCACAGCTAGATAAAGTAGCTTAGTAATTGTTACCAACAAGCCTTCACAGCTAGATAAAGTAGCTTAGTAATTGTTACCAACAAACCTTCACAGCTAGATAAAGTAGCTTAGTAATTGTTACCAACAAACCTTCACAGCTAGATAAAGTAGCTTAGTAATTGTTACCAACAAGCCTTCACAGCTAGATAAAGTAGCTTAGTAATTGTTACCAGCAAACCTTCACAGCTAGATAGAGTAGCTTAGTAATTGTTACCAACAAACCTTCACAGCTAGATAAAGTAGCTTAGTAATTGTTAATAACAAACCTTCACAGCTAGATAGAGTAGCTTAGTAATTGTTACCAACAAACCGTCACAGCTAGATAAAGTAGCTTAGTAATTGTTACCAACAAGCCTTCACAGCTAGATAAAGTAGCTTAGTAATTGTTACCAGCAAACCTTCACAGCTAGATAGAGTAGCTTAGTAATTGTTACCAACAAGCCTTCACAGCTAGATAGAGTAGCTTAGTAATTGTTTTTTAAAACCAAGTGAGATTTTTTTCAGCTTATATCATGACGAGAACAAGTTATTTTTTGATGAAATGATGATGACTGCCTTGTACCAGACTGATATGCTGACCACAATATTTTTAGTGCTAACTTATTGAAACAATAGTAGACAGGTAAACATGTTGCTCCACTCTGACACATATTCTAAGCTTTCACCCTTACTGTATGGTAGATTTACAACTACATGTGCAATCAGTGCCTATCACTACTAAAGTTGTGAGTTTGAATCCTGTTCATGGCCAGGTGTACTCGATACAACATTATGTGATAAAATTTGTCAGTAACTTGTGGCAAGTTTGTGGTTTTCTCAAGGTACTCCAGTTTCCTCCACTGACCGCCATGATATAACTGTAATATTGTTGAAAGTGGAGTTAAATACCATAAGCCAACTAAAATGTCTATGAGACCACTCAATTGTCTCCCTTAAGGTCCATTTACAAGGTCAAAATTTTCATTCGGTTTAAACACTGTAGTCAAACACGTTAGATGAGTCAATTGGAAATATCAAATATTATAAGGTAGTTACTAGTAACTTACAATGATTGTAGCTTTTCCCGTTGACGGCCCTATTTCACCATTCCCGACAGTTGATGGGTATCCTGTAATAGTAACGATCTCTACAATAAAAGTTTTCTGGATCTCCCAGCTAGAGTAAGGTTTAATGTTAAAGGTAACAGTCTTAGCTCCTGATTCTCCATCTGACCAAACTAAGCTGCCAATCGTCTTTTCTTGGTTGTTAGATATGTAGAATATATCATTAGTTTCTAGTAGTACACGCTGAGGATTGTTTGGTCCCATAAGTCTCCATTGTACCTACAATGAAAAAAAAAAAAAAATGACAATTTTTATTAAAATAAGACATATATTTGATTTTTATTTAATTAATATCTTTAAGGTGGGTTGCTCTGATAAGACTACATTACTTTTAATCAATTTACTCTTCTGTGTCCAAAATGTCAAATGACATCCACAGGAACAATTGTGACAAGACAGTGAGTTGACTTGAAGAAATAATTTCTATCACGTCACTATCAATATAAATATCGGGCTTATTGTCATATCAAATTTATGTTTTATATTAAGCCCATCTTGGCATTTGGTCAGGTGACTAACATAATATCCCATGAACGCTAGTGTGTTAAATTGGAGGACATCCTGGACTCAGCATAAAAAGTAACAATGCTTAATCAGGATATTGCAAGGAATCATAACAAGCATTATATCTACCTCCATGATTTGAATATAAAAAAAAATCATAATTTCAACCAAATCAGAGGACATGATTTGTCCTGTTACATTACAAACCTTGAATTCAGTAGAAAGTTAGTAAGAAAGGATATGGATGTAAATAATGAGAGACTATCCAACATTACTCCTAGACAAACATTAAAGTAAAGGAACAACACTTTTATTGCTGTTCTACATTTCAGTCACAGTAGGGTCTTCAACAATGAGCATATCAGTGTGAAACTGCTCTTATCATGGGTGTCAAACCAGTAATTCAACCAATCAGAGCTAAGAACATATACAAAAGTAGTCCCTTTTAAAGAAAAAAGTTCCTTTCACTTTGTTGTATTGTGACAAATACTGAATGGAATGGAATAATTAAATTGATAATTGAAGTTAAATGTATAAGGATTATTTTGAGCCCAAAGTTAATTGATTTAGTTGTATTTTAATATGGATATGGAGGATTTGATGCATGACTTATAAATAGGGAATTTCTGGGGGATGACAGAGCTATTTTTAGAGTAGGTATTTTCCATAGCCTGGTATTTCACTGCAAGACTTTAAACATGGCCTGATATTTTGACAGAACGTAGAGGAATCATGGACGTTTCAGAAAATGAATGGTCTTCGAAAGGTTAAACTTAAGATAAAATGGCCAGGTAGGCTCGAAAAAACACAAATTTAGTAGAAAACCTTAAAGAAATTAATTATAGGTTTCACACCTACAGATGAACAGTACTCCTTACTTCTGTCGATAAACAATACATCTAGGCATCTGTTGTTTCGATGTTTATTCATGCATAGAATTTAGTCTCCCAGATGCAGGATTAATAACAAAAAACCAAAGTACAGATGAAGTTATCTTACAAATACTGTCATCACTGAGCCCAACATCACATAACGAGGTTACAAATACAGACAAAAAAGGAGCTATAGGGCACCCACTTAAATTTTTACTTCAGATGAAATAAAGAATGTCATAAATTTAAAAAGCAGGAAAGTCAAACCAATTATGTTTTCCATCAATCAAGGAGCAAAAAAAAAAAGTAAATAACCTTTGAACTTACAGTTTGTTGCCCTTGAAGACCTCCTGACCTTTCAATTGTCAATGTTGTCTGTTCCTGTCTAGCAGGATTCTCCCTTATAATTTCTAAAGGACCTCTGAATCCAAACATTCCATTAGGGTAATCTGATTTTGCTATGGTTATTGTTGTCATAGAAACAGAACCAAGCAAAGATCCACCTAAAAAATATCAAAAAAAAGACTGCATAAAACAAAATACTGCTCAAATTTCACAGATAAAGCAATGTTTAGGTTATGACAATAGAAGGGGTTATCTTTTTCTTAAAGATTAGATTTATTTAGATGTTTATAACTATACATGCAAAATAGTCTGACCACCTGAATACCATTTACCTCTTCATTACTGAGGATACAGCAACATCCCACCCCATAGTGAAGTATGCTCATCTTATCCACTTAGTATTGATGTTTACATGTTATTTATAAATCCTATACTTACTAAATAATAAATGTGATCCTGCACTTGTTCTATTTACGCAGTCATATGGCATTGAAGTCAATTTTTGTTATATAAGGTCATTTACCAAGATAAATATTTTCTGGTACCTGATTCATGTTGAGGTAAGAAACAGTAACAGTATAAGTGCTACCTTCACAGAGGACACCATCAAAAACGATGAGAACTACACTTGTTTGTGCTCTTTTTAGACAATTTGGCAGTTGTTTTGGGCTTTTTGACATTGTTATTTATTTGTCACTCACTGTGAAATTGCACAGAAAAGCTCACTTTTCTACCTGTTTCTAAAGCTCGTACAAATAAATTATATATTTTCCGACAATGTACGTATATTATCTATGTGTATGTAAACTAAGGGAGTTTATTAGCATTTCATGAAAAAAAGTCTCCTAAAACAGAGCTAAACTAAGAGTTTACACAGATTCATCTTCAGAATTAATTTACTGTATTACCTAGTATACTATCAATGGTTATCGTAAACTGTTCAGCATACTCCATTAGAGAATCATCTATTAAATCTATATTTATATTTGCCTCCATTTTGCCGTCGTCAATAACAACCTCATTGTTAGATACTGCATAATCTATTCCAGCTGTTGCACTCACTTCTGTCACAGTAAACTTGACTGTGACACTTCCATAGTTACCTCCCTTCCTTACTACAGGTATCTTAGCAACACCTGATTCCTCTAGCACTGTAAAGTTGAAGAAAATATAATAGTACACAACAGTGAACAAATTACAGAAATTGTAAAAGATCTAATTTTTTCTATCATTTATCTTATTTATAAAGTAGATAAAAGTAATTTCAAGATACAAAAAGGTTCCTTAACTAAACATTTCAATACAAATCTTCTTTTGTCCCTCAATATCAGTTGTATTCAAAGTATCGCTATGTATTTGACACATATAATTCTGTTGAAATATTACTAAGCCTACCAGTGAACTGTGCAGATCTAAATTCTACTAAATATTACTAAGCCTACCAGTGAACTGTACAGCTCCAAATTCTACTAAATATTACTAAGCCTACCAGTGAACTGTACAGCTCCAAATTCTACTAATTATTACTAAGCCTACCAATGAACTGTACAGCTCCAAATTCTACTAAATATTACTAAGCCTACCAATGAACTGTGCAGCTCCAAATTCTACTAAATATTATTAAGCCTACCAGTGAACTGTGCAGATCTAAATTCTACTAAATATTACTAAGCCTACCAGTGAACTGTGCAGATCTAAATTCTACTAAATATTACTAAGCCTACCAATGAACTGTGCAGCTCCAAATTCTACTAAATATTACTAAGCCTACCAATGAACTGTACAGCTCCAAATTCTACTAAATATTATTAAGCCTACCAGTGAACTGTGCAGATCTAAATTCTACTAAATATTACTAAGCCTACCAGTGAACTGTGCAGCTCCAAATTCTACTAAATATTACTAAGCCTACCAATGAACTGTGCAGCTCCAAATTCTACTAAATATTACTAAGCCTACCAATGAACTGTGCAGCTCCAAATTCTACTAAATATTACTAAGCCTACCAGTGAACTGTGCAGATCTAAATTCTACTAAATATTACTAAGCCTACCAGTGAACTGTGCAGCTCCAAATTCTACTAAATATTACTAAGCCTACCAGTGAACTGTACAGCTCCAAATTCTACTAAATATTACTAAGCCTACCAATGAACTGTGCAGCTCCAAATTCTACTAAATATTACTAAGCCTACCAATGAACTGTGCAGCTCCAAATTCTACTAAATATTATTAAGCCTACCAGTGAACTGTGCAGATCTAAATTCTACTAAATACTACTAAGCCTACCAATGAACTGTACAGCTCCAAATTCTACTAATTATTACTAAGCCTACCAATGAACTGTACAGCTCCAAATTCTACTAAATATTATTAAGCCTATCAGTGAACTGTGCAGCTCCAAATTCTACTAAATATTACTAAGCCTACCAATGAACTGTACAGCTCCAAATTCTACTAAATATTACTAAGCCTACCAGTGAACTGTGCAGATCTAAATTCTACTAAATATTACTAAGCCTACCAGTGAACTGTGCAGCTCCAAATTCTACTAAATATTACTAAGCCTACCAGTGAACTGTACAGCTCCAAATTCTACTAAATATTACTAAGCCTACCAATGAACTGTGCAGCTCCAAATTCTACTAAATATTACTAAGCCTACCAATGAACTGTGCAGCTCCAAATTCTACTAAATATTATTAAGCCTACCAGTGAACTGTGCAGATCTAAATTCTACTAAATACTACTAAGCCTACCAATGAACTGTACAGCTCCAAATTCTACTAATTATTACTAAGCCTACCAATGAACTGTACAGCTCCAAATTCTACTAAATATTATTAAGCCTATCAGTGAACTGTGCAGCTCCAAATTCTACTAAATATTACTAAGCCTACCAATGAACTGTACAGCTCCAAATTCTACTAAATATTACTAAGCCTACCAGTGAACTGTGCAGCTCCAAATTCTACTAAATATTACTAAGCCTACCAGTGAACTGTGCAGCTCCAAATTCTACTAAATATTACTAAGCCTACCAGTGAACTGTGCAGCTCCAAATTCTACTAAATATTACTAAGCCAACCAGTGAACTGTACAGCTCCAAATTCTACTAAATATTACTAAGCCTACCAATGAACTGTACAGCTCCAAATTCTACTAATTATTACTAAGCCTACCAGTGAACTGTGCAGCTCCAAATTCTACTAAATATTACTAAGCCTACCAGTGAACTGTGCAGCTCCAAATTCTACTAAATATTACTAAGCCAACCAGTGAACTGTACAGCTCCAAATTCTACTAAATATTACTAAGCCTACCAATGAACTGTACAGCTCCAAATTCTACTAATTATTACTAAGCCAACCAATGAACTGTACAGCTCCAAATTCTACTAATTATTACTAAGCCTACCAATGAACTGTACAGCTCCAAATTCTACTAAATATTATTAAGCCTATCAGTGAACTGTGCAGCTCCAAATTCTACTAAATATTACTAAGCCTACCAATGAACTGTACAGCTCCAAATTCTACTAAATATTACTAAGCCTACCAGTGAACTGTGCAGCTCCAAATTCTACTAAATATTACTAAGCCTACCAGTGAACTGTGCAGCTCCAAATTCTACTAAATATTACTAAGCCTATCAGTGAACTGTACAGTTCCAAATTCTACTAAATATTACTAAGCCTACCAGTGAACTGTGCAGCTTCAAATTCTACAGTTCCTTCAGCATTATCATTTTTCTGTATAAGAATTGTCTTGACACCAAGAGATCCAATAGCAGGGGCCATATCTAATTGTAACCCATTTATTATTGTATAGTTGTTCCCACTGTAAAACATGTCAATAAAAACAAGGATTAGCTCAAACTCTACCTGTAAGTTTAAAAGAAACATTTCTGCAAATTACACATATTTCCCCCAATTATGTAGTATCTTTACAGAGTGTTATAAATGTATCACATCTTTTACAATGATTTTTTACAATGACAATGAGGAAAAACACCAGATATAGTGAAACTGGTCATGAGAGACCACTCTCTTTGTGAGACCAATATAAAATTACAACTCATATGATCAATATTTTATTAACCTCTTTTACAAGACCAGGTTGGCCTCTGGTTTCACTACCATGTATCAGTGAATTATGACAAAATTTGTCATCAGCGAATATTAATTATTTAGGTTTACAGTATTCATGACAATTCCTTGATACAAGTTTTCTAACAAATAAATAATTTTTTTTTTACAAATTTTCAAATTTCAGTACACAATCAAAATCCAAAAATGTTTTTCAACCATGGACAATATTTTGTTTGAAATGTAGTATTTTATATATGAATATTTAATTACAAACCTTGGGATAATGCGTCTGACAGAAGTAATATTGATATAGAACATTTCTGGCCCCTCTGGAATATCATCCTGTTCTAAGGTTATTTCTATATTTTTCTGGTTCTGTCCATGTTGGAAGTCTAATGTATCTGCCTTAGGAAAGAAATCTTTGTATGCCTCTGCTGTCCCTGGGGTTGTCGTATAAGATACCATGACAATATTGTTTTTACCATACTGACGTATAACTTGGATGTTTATCTGTATAAAAATAGTAAAAAAAAAATACCTCAGTCCAATCAATCCAGTCAGTATACCACATTCACAAGTTTTTGCTCCAATTGTATCAATAACTCACAATTAACAGTCCATTTTTTCCTTCAAAAGGTTTGTTTAACTCAAGTAGCCTCAATAATAGCTTTACTCAAGATAAAATTCATAACCATAACATTTTGACACAAAAAAAATTCCATGTTAGTATTTCTGATTACCTATGTAACAGGACTGACACATAGAGTAGTATCTTTAGCTGTTAACTTGCCTCAGTCTTCATCACAATATTTTTCCTTTCAATAAGGTTTTCTACATGCTTGATTATTGCAGATGAACATACCAATACCTCTGCTAAGTGTAAGTGAGTCATTCCCCGAGTTTGTCTGTTGACAATTTTTGTCCAATGACAAATATAACAATTAAATTTGATCTTTACCTTATTTGTGTCTTCAGTAATGGTGGTTACTTCTGGTAGAGAGAATTCAAACAAGCCATGTGGATAGTCACTAGCTACATATACAACAGTAGAGGTAGCACTTCCTGGGTCGTTTGATATTGTGGCGCCACCTGATGCAGAGTTGATTGTTAGTGTATAGTCCTTTCTCAAATCTGGCACAGTATCATCTTTGGACTGAAATATTGGACACATAATAATTTACATTTTATATTAGTCATTTTATTTTTTGTCAATAAATGATGTGTTAATTTCATGTCTTTAATGGGAACCTTCATATAGATATTTTTGTCAAGAGGTTGTTAAATTATCTGACCTCTTATAACATAAAATGCCTGGTTCTGATGGATAAAAACAATCATGTCTTAAAATTTAAAGCAAAATAAGCAGCTTATAAAACTTCATTGTCTGATGGTGATTGCTGTTTAAAGATGTGTGATTAGTAGTGGTAACTATGGCAACATAGACTAAATATTAATCTTGCATACATACAACACACATATCTTATAAATACCTGAAGGGTTATTTTAGCCGTTGGTTGAAGGTCTACAAACTGAACTGTCCCCTCAATTTGCATGAAGGCAGATGTATCTCTGGGAGTTATAGACCATGTTACAGCAATATCACCATAGATACCAGTCCCTCTTGTCAAACCAATATCAACTTGTCCATTATATGTCGGACTAGACTCTCCAGGTTCACCAATGTAAACGGTTCTGTATTCAGGTAATATCTTAACTGTACCAGCTGATCCAGGGTCAGGAAGGAGGACAACAGTAGCATCACCACGAGTGTGGGATATATCAGCACTGTTATCAGCTGATATTAATGATACTTTAAATACCTCTTCTCCTTCTAAGATACTGTCCATTTTAGTTCTAAGTAAAATGCTTTTCTGTGTTTCTCCCTGAAAAATTAATACGTTGAAATATGAACTGTAATAATCATATTGTACTACTTTAAAGATAAAAACAAAAATAATTCAATAAAGATTCATAATAATCCATGTTTTTGTGCTTGACCCAAGTCAGGACATGGATTGTTATCAGCATATGATGTGGGTTTTTCTGTGTTCAGTGATTTGAGATGAGAGGTGTTGTTCATCTGGGATATTGGTGGAACTGTTGACAATCACTGTTTGTGTTCAATGATTTGAGATGAGAGGCGTTGTTCATCTGGGATATTGATGGAACTGTTGACAATCACTGTTTGTGTACAATGATTTGAGATGAGAGGCGTTGTTCATCTGGGATATTGATGGAACTGTTGACAATCACTGTTTGTGTTCAATGATTTGAGATGAAAGGCGTTGTTCATCTGGGATATTGGTGAAACTGTTGACAATCACTGTTTGTGTTCAATGATTTGAGATGAGAGGTTCATCTGGGATATTGGTGGAACTGTTGACAATCACTGTTTGTGTTCAATGATTTGAGATGAGAGATGTTGTTCATCTGGGATATTGGTGGAACTGTTGACAATCACTGATAAACTTTCTTTTCATAAAAGTTCATGGTAGTGCCTCTTAAAGATAAAGAGTCAATAATACACAATATTTACCAACTTCCTTGATGATTCAAAAATACTGCATATTCCAAAATACCGGTATTGACTTCCAAAAGATATTTACTATTATAAGGCTATAGTGGAATATCATACTATGTATGAACCACATTAGTCCAGAAAATATTGTATTTACCTGACCAAACATGACAGTTCCTGCTAAAGGATCCACAAAATCATACAGAGCTTCAGCATTCAACCTCCACTGTACATTGACCACACCTTCCTTCCCTTGCACTCTTTCTATATCCAGAGTTACCTCCCCTTGTGGGTCAGTTGAACTGGTTGATTCCTTAACTGTTACCTGAAAATTATGAAATGTAACATTTTATTTATGTATTGAAAACATGTGATGAAACTGAATGTACTTTGCAAGTTTACTTTCGATCATATTAACCATAAAATAATGAAATGAAATAAAACTACAACAAAAGACAAAAACAATAAACACAAATATTGTTGAAAACTTTGATTTTTAAACCACCAAAACCCCCCACCCCACCATTTCCAAAGAAAAATTAAACTGCAAAGTGACCCTATTTGTGTACGTCATAGTCATACCATCTTCAAATTCCCATCATCATCTTTTAACCTGTGCAGGTTATTAAAATATTTCAAAGAATTTTAATGCGCTTATAGTGAATTAAACAAGCTATACATACCATCTATTTATTAACAGTAAAACTTACTTGATTCTGTACAAATCTAAACAAGCCATTAGGAGAGTCATTCTTTAGTATGGCTATTCTAACTGTTGTTTGTGGTCCTAATGTAGACCCTCCTACTACATTCAATAGCTTGATGTCAAATGTCTGCAATAAATATGATAAAATAATTATTCTATAGTTCTATTTAAATTGTCCCTCTTTGTCAAGACAATTTTAGTAAACTGGTACCATCCATAGCTATTTTCTATTAAATCTATTTTCCTGCTAACAGTTGGTTTATGGTGTTTAATGCCACTTTCAACAATATTTCAGTTATATCGTGGCAGCCAGTTTTATTGGTGGTGGAAACTGAAGTACCCAGAGAAAACCACTGATCTGTGGCAAGTTACTGACAAACTTTATCACATAATGTTGTATTGAGTACACCTTTCCTGAGCGGGGTTCAAACTCACAACTTTATCAGTGATAGGCACTGATTGCACAGGTACAAATGTAGTTGTAAATCCAACTACCTTACGATCACGACCTTGATGGCTCTCATGTTAACATACATCCTCAGAAGTCAGAAGTTTATTAAACATTGTTATATTGTAATGAAATAAAAGTCTTGACGTAAATGACAAAAAAATATGGCAATGAATTGCTTTATGTGTTTATATAAATATGTTTGAGCAATACTATATACAGGCTGTAGTAGAATAATCTATACATTTGATTCAATACCTCCATCTCCTCTGCTTCAAGATCATCTATTATAGTAATGATTATCTCCCCTGTCTTCTCTCCATCCATCAATGTAACACTGCCACTAGGTGGTCCAAAGTCAAGAAAAGTTGCTTCCCTTGGTTCAGCTTGCCATGACACAGATACAGTACCTAGAACTCCAATAGTTCTCTTTACTTTTAGTGAAACAGTGGTGTTTTTACCAAATTCTTCATACATATCAATTCTACCCTCAATATTCTACAATAGAAATAAATAAAAATCAGATAACTGATCAGACAATTTATTAGATATAAAGATTTGTGTTTAATATATCAATGGGTAATCATACATCATATCAACAATTTTGAAGACACAAAATGTTTACACATATATTAAAAAAATATATATCTGTCATCTCCAGACGATAAACAGAGATGTTTTGTCCTTATTGTATGGTAGTTAGATTTACATTAACCTATGTTCAATCATGCCAATGGTAGTTAGATTTACATTAACCTATGTTCAATCATGCCAATGGCAGTTAGATTTACATTAACCTATGTTCAATCATGCTAATGGTAGTTAGATTTACATTAACCTATGTTCAATCAGCAAATGGTAGTTAGATTTACATTAACCTATGTTCAATCATGCCAATGGCAGTTAGATTTACATTAACCTATGTTCAATCATGCCAATGGTAGTTAGATTTACATTAACCTATGTTCAATCATGCCAATGGTAGTTAGATTTACATTAACCTATGTTCAATCATGCCAATGGCAGTTAGATTTACATTAACCTATGTTCAATCATGCCAATGGTAGTTAGATTTACATTAACCTATGTTCAATCATGCCAATGGTAGTTAGATTTACATTAACCTATGTTCAATCATGCCAATGGTAGTTAGATTTACATTAACCTATGTTCAATCATGCCAATGGTAGTTAGATTTACATTAACTTATGTTCAATCATGCCAATGGCAGTTAGATTTACATTAACCTATGTTCAATCATGCCAATGGTAGTTAGATTTACATTAACCTATGTTCAATCATGCCAATGGTAGTTAGATTTACATTAACTTATGTTCAATCATGCCAATGGCAGTTAGATTTACATTAACCTATGTTCAATCATGCCAATGGTAGTTAGATTTACATTAACCTATGTTCAATCAGCAAATGGTAGTTAGATTTACATTAACCTATGTTCAATCATGCCATTGGTAGTTAGATTTACATTAACCTATGTTCAATCATGCCAATGGTAGTTAGATTTACATTAACTTATGTTCAATCATGCCAATGGTAGTTAGATTTACATTAACCTATGTTCAATCATGCCAATGGTAGTTAAATTTACATTAACCTATGTTCAATAATGCCAATGGTAGTTAGATTTACATTAACCTATGTTCAATCATGCCAATGGTAGTTAGATTTACATTAACCTATGTTCAATCATGCCAATGGCAGTTAGATTTACATTAACCTATGTTCAATCATGCCAATGGTAGTTAGATTTACATTAACCTATGTTCAATCAGCTAATGGTAGTTAGATTTACATTAACCTATGTTCAATCATGCCAATGGTAGTTAGATTTACATTAACCTATGTTCAATCATGCCATTGGTAGTTAGATTTACATTAACCTATGTTCAATCATGCCAATGGTAGTTAGATTTACATTAACTTATGTTCAATCATGCCAATGGTAGTTAGATTTACATTAACCTATGTTCAATCATGCCAATGGTAGTTAAATTTACATTAACCTATGTTCAATCATGCCAATGGTAGTTAGATTTACATTAACCTATGTTCAATAATGCCAATGGTAGTTAGATTTACATTAACCTATGTTCAATCATGCCAATGGCAGTTAGATTTACATTAACCTATGTTCAATCATGCCAATAGTAGTTAGATTTACATTAACTTATGTTCAATCATGCCAATGGTAGTTAGATTTACATTAACTTATGTTCAATCATGCCAATAGTAGTTAGATTTACATTAACCTATGTTCAATCATGCCATTGGTAGTTAGATTTACATTAACCTATGTTCAATCATGCCAATGGTAGTTAGATTTACATTAACTTATGTTCAATCATGCCAATGGTAGTTAGATTTACATTAACCTATGTTCAATCATGCCAATGGTAGTTAAATTTACATTAACCTATGTTCAATCATGCCAATGGTAGTTAGATTTACATTAACCTATGTTCAATAATGCCAATGGTAGTTAGATTTACATTAACCTATGTTCAATCATGCCAATGGCAGTTAGATTTACATTAACCTATGTTCAATCATGCCAATAGTAGTTAGATTTACATTAACTTATGTTCAATCATGCCAATAGTAGTTAGATTTACATTAACTTATGTTCAATCATGCCAATGGTAGTTAGATTTACATTAACCTATGTTCAATCATGCTAATGGTAGTTAGATTTACATTAACCTATGTTCAATCATGCCAATGGTAGTTAGATTTACATTAACCTATGTTCAATCATGCCATTGGTAGTTAGATTTACATTAACCTATGTTCAATCATGCCAATGGTAGTTAGATTTACATTAACTTATGTTCAATCATGCCAATGGTAGTTAGATTTACATTAACCTATGTTCAATCATGCCAATGGTAGTTAAATTTACATTAACCTATGTTCAATCATGCCAATGGTAGTTAGATTTACATTAACCTATGTTCAATCATGCCAATGGTAGTTAGATTTACATTAACCTATGTTCAATCATGCCAATGGCAGTTAGATTTACATTAACCTATGTTCAATCATGCCAATGGTAGTTAGATTTACATTAACCTATGTTCAATCAGCTAATGGTAGTTAGATTTACATTAACTTATGTTCAATCATGCTAATGGTAGTTAGATTTACATTAACCTATATTCAATCATGCCAATGGTAGTTAGATTTACATTAACCTATGTTCAATCATGCCATTGGTAGTTAGATTTACATTAACCTATGTTCAATCATGCCAATGGTAGTTAGATTTACATTAACCTATGTTCAATCATGCCAATGGTAGTTAGATTTACATTAACCTATGTTCAATCATGCCAATGGTAGTTAAATTTACATTAACCTATGTTCAATCATGCCAATGGTAGTTAGATTTACATTAACCTATGTTCAATCATGCCAATGGCAGTTAGATTTACATTAACCTATGTTCAATCATGCCAATGGTAGTTAGATTTACATTAACCTATGTTCAATCAGCTAATGGTAGTTAGATTTACATTAACTTATGTTCAATCATGCTAATGGTAGTTAGATTTACATTAACCTATGTTCAATCATGCCAATGGTAGTTAGATTTACATTAACCTATGTTCAATCATGCCATTGGTAGTTAGATTTACATTAACCTATGTTCAATCATGCCAATGGTAGTTAGATTTACATTAACTTATGTTCAATCATGCCAATGGTAGTTAGATTTACATTAACCTATGTTCAATCATGCCAATGGTAGTTAGATTTACATTAACCTATGTTCAATCATGCCAATGGCAGTTAGATTTACATTAACCTATGTTCAATCATGCCAATGGTAGTTAGATTTACATTAACCTATGTTCAATCAGCTAATGGTAGTTAGATTTACATTAACTTATGTTCAATCATGCTAATGGTAGTTAGATTTACATTAACCTATGTTCAATCATGCCAATGGTAGTTAGATTCACATTAACCTATGTTCAATCATGCCATTGGTAGTTAGATTTACATTAACCTATGTTCAATCATGCCAATGGTAGTTAGATTTACATTAACCTATGTTCAATCATGCCAATGGTAGTTAGATTTACATTAACCTATGTTCAATCATGCCAATGGTAGTTAAATTTACATTAACCTATGTTCAATCATGCCAATGGTAGTTAGATTTACATTAACCTATGTTCAATCATGCCAATGGCAGTTAGATTTACATTAACCTATGTTCAATCATGCCAATGGTAGTTAGATTTACATTAACCTATGTTCAATCAGCTAATGGTAGTTAGATTTACATTAACCTATGTTCAATCATGCCAATGGTAGTTAGATTTACATTAACCTATGTTCAATCAGCTAATGGTAGTTAGATTTACATTAACTTATGTTCAATCATGCCAATGGTAGTTAGATTTACATTAACCTATGTTCAATCATGCCAATGGTAGTTTAGATTTACATTAACCTATGTTCAATCATGCCATTGGTAGTTAGATTTACATTAACCTATGTTCAATCATGCCAATGGTAGTTAGATTTACATTAACTTATGTTCAATCATGCCAATGGTAGTTAGATTTACATTAACCTATGTTCAATCATGCCAATGGTAGTTAGATTTACATTAATCTATGTTCAATCATGCCAATGGTAGTTAGATTTACATTAACCTATGTTCAATCATGCCAATGGTAGTTAGATTTACATTAACCTATGTTCAATCATGCCAATGTTAATTAGATTTACATTAACCTATGTTCAATCATGCTAATGGTAGTTAGATTTACATTAACCTATGTTCAATCATGCCAATGGTAGTTAGATTTACATTAACCTATGTTCAATCATGCCAATGTTAATTAGATTTACATTAACCTATGTTCAATCATGCTAATGGTAGTTAGATTTACATTAACCTATGTTCAATCATGCCAATGGTAGTTAGATTTACATTAACCTATGTTCAATCATGCCAATGGCAGTTAGATTTACATTAACCTATGTTCAATCATGCCAATGGTAGTTAGATTTACATTAACCTATGTTCAATCATGCCAATGGTAGTTAGATTTACATTAACCTATGTTCAATCATGCCAATGGTAGTTAGATTTACATTAACCTATGTTCAATCATGCCAATGGTAGTTAGATTTACATTAACCTATGTTCAATCATGCCAATGTTAATTAGATTTACATTAACCTATGTTCAATCATGCTAATGGTAGTTAGATTTACATTAACCTATGTTCAATCATGCCAATGGTAGTTAGATTTACATTAACCTATGTTCAATCATGCCAATGTTAATTAGATTTACATTAACCTATGTTCAATCATGCTAATGGTAGTTAGATTTACATTAACCTATGTTCAATCATGCCAATGGTAGTTAGATTTACATTAACCTATGTTCAATCATGCCAATGGCAGTTAGATTTACATTAACCTATGTTCAATCATGCCAATGGTAGTTAGATTTACATTAACCTATGTTCAATCATGCCAATGGTAGTTAGATTTACATTAACCTATGTTCAATCATGCCAATGGTAGTTAGATTTACATTAACCTATGTTCAATCATGCCAATGGTAGTTAGATTTATATCTACCAATGCCATCAAGGTAAGGCTTAAGCTTATAGTGCTTAATGCCACTTTCAACAATATTTCAGTTATATCATGGCAGTCAGTTTTATTGGTGGAGGAAACTAGAGTATTTGGAGAAACCACCAACCTGCCGCAAGTCAATGACAAACTTTATCATATAATGTTGTATTGAGCGCACCTCAACTGAGCGGGATTTGAACTCACAACATTATTGGTGATAGGCACTGATTGCATAGGTCTAACTACCATATGACCTCTCTCCTCAATGCAATCAATGCAAGACAATAGTTTACATTGAACACATTTAAATTATTTGGTTTTTCAATCTTTTTACTTTGAAGGTTATTCCAGAAGTGTGTTGTTCACACTAGATATCTATGTTTTTATACTACACTAAAATTTCAGATTAACCAATTCTTAGCATATAGAATGTCAAACAGTCTCCACTAAATCACCATATTTCTGAACCTTGTGCAGTTTTATCTTAACCATAAGCTTTATCAAAATTTCCAATTGAACTAAAGAGTTGTCTCTTATGGTTTGGTTCACTGTTTCAACAGTTTTTTGGATGAAATTCTAAGTGAAACAGAAAAATAATTCAGAGTCAACTTACAGTGATGACATCAAACTCTACAGAACCTCTGGCATTGTCATTCTCTGTGATAGTAACATATATAACATTACCAGGAACCTTGATACTTGGTTCTGCTCCTGCCGGTGGGGTCATTCCCATCACTGTCACACCTGTAATGTTGACAGCGAAGGTCTCATCTGCCTCAGGAATATCATCCTATATAAAGAATAAATTTGATACAAAACTAATTTTTTAAAGATTTTTTTTATCAAACATCTACTATTGCTCAAGTAATAAGCATGTGATTGGGTACAAGTTATAACAACTTCATAATAACCCCTCTCCCTAAATTTGTATATGATTTTCGGGAATAATTCAGATTTATAAATAGCTTGTTTCCAAATATAACTAAATTGAAATACCTAGTTGTTACATGAACTGGGCTAGATTTGTCTTTCAATGAAAATACTGACTTAATATTGAGTCTAAACTCAGCTTTGAAATTTCACAATAAAATAAATTACAATTTCTTTTGTTAACAATAGATGATTAGTTTTGTTCTTGTAAAATGAAATAAAACAAGACAGAAGGTATACCTTTGACAAGGCAAAGATACATACTGATACATTAGGTTCCTACCTAACAGAATATAAAACAAGACAGAAGGTATACCTTTGACAAGGCAAAGATACATACTGATACATTAGGTTCCTACCTAACAGAATATAAAACAAGACAGAAGGTATACCTTTGACAAGGCAAAGATACATACTGATACATTAGGTTCCTACCTAACAGAATATAAAACAAGACAGAAGGTATACCTTTGACAAGGCAAAGATACATACTGATACATTAGGTTCCTACCTAACAGAATAATCAACTGACCTGTTTAATAACAAGTTGTACTGGTACCCTAGTAACATTCTCTTGCATGACTACAGTACTCTGTCTAGCTACATAGTCTTCTCCAGAAACAGCTCTCCTGTCTACTGGGTAACCAGTCGCTAGTAATGTTCTGTAAGATATAATTATACAGTTCAGCATAAATTGCTGGCTTCAAATGATTTAAATTCATGGCAATTGATCTTCCCAAAATTACAAGAAGTCTAAATGATAGAGTGGTTAAGGTCATTGACCTTTGACCTCAAGTCTAAGACCACTAATGTGGGTTCACAACCTGATATCCACCTCTATTGTTGAAGTTTTCAGACATTGTGTCTGGTCAGTTCTTTATAAATGTGGGAACATTCCTCACTTTATGTCTGGTAGTCAAGATAAAAAAAAACTGCTAAAAATCATGATAAGCATTAATAGTCTTGTAATCAAAATGTACAAAAGATATCTGATCAATTTAGAGTACATGTATTTATACATCTACAAATAACAATAAGGATATTCATCTCATACTTAAAAGGCCTTATTTTTATCTTTTTAGTGAACCACAATCAATATCTTTAAATTAATTTACTGTCAGTTTACTCTCAACTGAGACATGTTAAAGAATGTGTATTGCAATATTCATTGAAAGTAAAACATGAAACAGTAATGATCATCAATATAACTGACCACAACATGAACAGAGTTCGAAACCCACTCAGGCAAGGTGTACTCAATACAACATTATGTAATAAAGTTTGTTAGTGTCTTATGGCAGGTCAGTGGTTTTCTCTGGGTACTCCTGTTTTCTTCACCAATAAAACTGACTGCCAAGATATAGCCGAAATATTGTTGAAAGTGGCGTTAAACACCCTAAACCTAAAAAACACAACATGAACCATTCTTCCACTGAACTTTAAACTTCCAAATACAGAAATGACAAATCACAGAAGATAATGATAATCTGGATCCTGACTTCATACAATCACAATACTGAACAGTATTATTTGTTCCAATAGAATTAAGACAGTAAAATTTGAATGTCTTTATCATAGTCTTTATAACGGTCAGATCAACATACCTAAATGCTACTTGGAGTTGGCCCATCATGCCTTGTTGCCTAGTGATATAAACTTCCTGTGTAAAATCTGTGCCATCTGGTTCTGGTAGCACTATGAATTCTTTCTCCCAGAGTAATACCCCGTATGGTGAGTCATTAGCTTGTACAATTACCTTGGATACTTTGTTTGGTCCTTTTAAAGAAAATGTTTTCAAGTGATATTTTAAACAAAACAGTAAATTAGAGTTATAAATCTCTTGTTTATTACATTTAATGAGTGATTCTGTAACAGATATTTATTGCACGTCTGCTCTTATACCCTGAACTATGATTTTAATTTTTGGATCTGATATTTTTATTCTGTAAAAGTAAGTAATTATGATCATTCGGCACCTGTATATTCTTAATATGTGAGTTATTTCATTACAGATTTTGTTATTTTAGAGTAAATCAGTTCTGGTGGAACAGTTGTGATTTTGCATCATCCAAGTTGATTTAAATGTGTTGAAAATGTACCAAACTAGATGCTAGATTTCTACTCCTAGTTTTGTAGGAGCTTACTTTATTTTTCATTGTTATTGTTTTATGCATCCAGATCATGCCTCTATTCCAAACCTGTTACGAGTTACATATTCTGTCCTTGTCTGTGAACAAGAATACTGTTGATCATTAATCCAACTACAGAAGTACAGGGTTTTGGATATTTCTGGTAAGTCAAGTTCTGGTATCACTAAATTGAAATGTGTCTTCCAATATTGTAGAAGTAAACCTCACCAATAACAGCTCCTTTGTCAGCATCTGTAGACCCAGACTGTACTATCTCTATAAGATGGATATAAGTCACCTCTGGTAACTCTGCTATATTGTCATTTAGTATGGTCAAGACAATGACAGCTGTTGACTGCTTATTGGCAAACTCAATCTAAAACAATATATACCAGACATTTAACATTGAATTGGCAAACTCAATCTAAAACAATATATACCAGACATTTAACATTGAATTGGCAAACTCAATCTAAAACAATATATACCAGACATTTAACATTGAATTGGCAAACTCAATCTAAAACAATATATACCAGACATTTAACATTGAATTGGCAAACTCAATCTAAAACAATATATACTAGACATTTAACATTGAATTGGCAAACTCAATCTAAAACAATATATACCAGACATTTAACATTGAATTGGCAAACTCAATCTAAAACAATATATACCAGACATTTAACATTGAATTGGCAAACTCAATCTAAAACAATATATACTAGACATTTAACATTGAATTGGCAAACTCAATCTAAAACAATATATACCAGACATTTAACATTGAATGAGATGTAATTATATATAATGACTAAATAAATAACTTTATCCTGAAATCATTACATTTGCTTTAAAATAAAGGTATACTAATTATTTTTTGCTTTATTCGTCTAGTATACAAATATCAGTCACCTGATACATTCATGTAGAACAAATGGTAAGAAACTGCAACATTATAGCACAAATATGAGGACAACCTTTAAAATGATTGGAACGATGCTTGTTTATGCTCATTTTAGTATAATTTGGCAGTTGTTTAGGACATTTTGACATTGCAAGATAAACACAATACACATAAGTGTCGGTAAAAATATAATTTATTTGCACTTGCTGCAAAACAGACTGGAAAAGCTTGCCATGGACTTGCTTTCAACTTGTTTCTAAGCTTGTATATTTTCCGACATGTATATATATTGTATTTATGAACGATATGATTCTCGAAGTGTCTTTAGTAAAACATTTATTGCTGTTAACAGATACTGTACTACATCCAGTGATATATCAATTGACACAAGGCTTCAATCAGACTATATCCAGTGATATCAATTGACACAAGGCTTCAATCAGACTACATCCAGTGATATCAATTGACACAAGGCTTCAATCAGACTACATCCAGTGATATATCAATTGACACAAGGCTTCAATCAGACTATATCCAGTGATATCAATTGACACAAGGCTTCAATCAGACTACATCCAGTGATATCAATTGACACAAGGCTTCAATCAGACTATATCCAGTGATATCAATTGACACAAGGCTTCAATCAGACTACATCCAGTGATATCAATTGACACAAGGCTTCAATCAGACTACATCCAGTGATATCAATTGACACAAGGCTTCAATCAGACTACATCCAGTGATATATCAATTGACACAAGGCTTCAATCAGACTACATCCAGTGATATATCAATTGACACAAGGCTTCAATCAGACTATATCCAGTGATATATCAATTGACACAAGGCTTCAATCAGACTATATCCAGTGATATATCAATTGACACAAGGCTTCAATCAGACTATATCCAGTGATATCAATTGACACAAGGCTTCAATCAGACTACATCCAGTGATATATCAATTGACACAAGGCTTCAATCAGACTATATCCAGTGATATATCAATTGACACAAGGCTTCAATCAGACTATATCCAGTGATATCAATTGACACAAGGCTTCAATCAGACTACATCCAGTGATATCAATTGACACAAGGCTTCAATCAGACTATATCCAGTGATATATCAATTGACACAAGGCTTCAATCAGACTATATCCAGTGATATCAATTGACACAAGGCTTCAATCAGACTACATCCAGTGATATATCAATTGACACAAGGCTTCAATCAGACTATATCCAGTGATATCAATTGACACAAGGCTTCAATCAGACTATATCCAGTGATATCAATTGACACAAGGCTTCAATCAGACTACATCCAGTGATATATCAATTGACACAAGGCTTCAATCAGACTATATCCAGTGATATCAATTGACACAAGGCTTCAATCAGACTACATCCAGTGATATATCAATTGACACAAGGCTTCAATCAGACTATATCCAGTGATATCAATTGACACAAGGCTTCAATCAGACTACATCCAGTGATATATCAATTGACACAAGGCTTCAATCAGACTATATCCAGTGATATCAATTGACACAAGGCTTCAATCAGACTACATCCAGTGATATATCAATTGACACAAGGCTTCAATCAGACTATATCCAGTGATATCAATTGACACAAGGCTTCAATCAGACTACATCCAGTGATATATCAATTGACACAAGGCTTCAATCAGACTATATCCAGTGATATCAATTGACACAAGGCTTCAATCAGACTACATCCAGTGATATATCAATTGACACAAGGCTTCAATCAGACTACATCCAGTGATATCAATTGACACAAGGCTTCAATCAGACTATATCCAGTGATATATCAATTGACACAAGGCTTCAATCAGACTATATCCAGTGATATCAATTGACACAAGGCTTCAATCAGACTACATCCAGTGATATATCAATTGACACAAGGCTTCAATCAGACTACATCCAGTGATATATCAATTGACACAAGGCTTCAATCAGACTACATCCAGTGATATCAATTGACACAAGGCTTCAATCAGACTATATCCAGTGATATCAATTGACACAAGGCTTCAATCAGACTACATCCAGTGATATATCAATTGACACAAGGCTTCAATCAGACTACATCCAGTGATATATCAATTGACACAAGGCTTCAATCAGACTACATCCAGTGATATCAATTGACACAAGGCTTCAATCAGACTACATCCAGTGATATCAATTGACACAAGGCTTCAATCAGACTATATCCAGTGATATCAATTGACACAAGGCTTCAATCAGACTACATCCAGTGATATCAATTGACACAAGGCTTCAATCAGACTATATCCAGTGATATATCAATTGACACAAGGCTTCAATCAGACTATATCCAGTGATATATCAATTGACACAAGGCTTCAATCAGACTACATCCAGTGATATATCAATTGACACAAGGCTTCAATCAGACTATATCCAGTGATATCAATTGACACAAGGCTTCAATCAGACTATATCCAGTGATATCAATTGACACAAGGCTTCAATCAGACTATATCCAGTGATATCAATTGACACAAGGCTTCAATCAGACTACATCCAGTGATATATCAATTGACACAAGGCTTCAATCAGACTATATCCAGTGATATATCAATTGACACAAGGCTTCAATCAGACTACATCCAGTGATATATCAATTGACACAAGGCTTCAATCAGACTATATCCAGTGATATATCAATTGACACAAGGCTTCAATCAGACTACATCCAGTGATATATCAATTGACACAAGGCTTCAATCAGACTATATCCAGTGATATCAATTGACACAAGGCTTCAATCAGACTATATCCAGTGATATCAATTGACACAAGGCTTCAATCAGACTACATCCAGTGATATATCAATTGACACAAGGCTTCAATCAGACTATATCCAGTGATATCAATTGACACAAGGCTTCAATCAGACTACATCCAGTGATATCAATTGACACAAGGCTTCAATCAGACTATATCCAGTGATATCAATTGACACAAGGCTTCAATCAGACTACATCCAGTGATATATCAATTGACACAAGGCTTCAATCAGACTATATCCAGTGATATATCAATTGACACAAGGCTTCAATCAGACTACATCCAGTGATATATCAATTGACACAAGGCTTCAATCAGACTATATCCAGTGATATATCAATTGACACAAGGCTTCAATCAGACTACATCCAGTGATATCAATTGACACAAGGCTTCAATCAGACTATATCCAGTGATATCAATTGACACAAGGCTTCAATCAGACTACATCCAGTGATATATCAATTGACACAAGGCTTCAATCAGACTATATCCAGTGATATATCAATTGACACAAGGCTTCAATCAGACTACATCCAGTGATATATCAATTGACACAAGGCTTCAATCAGACTACATCCAGTGATATATCAATTGACACAAGGCTTCAATCAGACTATATCCAGTGATATATCAATTGACACAAGGCTTCAATCAGACTACATCCAGTGATATATCAATTGACACAAGGCTTCAATCAGACTATATCCAGTGATATCAATTGACACAAGGCTTCAATCAGACTATATCCAGTGATATCAATTGACACAAGGCTTCAATCAGACTACATCCAGTGATATATCAATTGACACAAGGCTTCAATCAGACTATATCCAGTGATATCAATTGACACAAGGCTTCAATCAGACTACATCCAGTGATATATCAATTGACACAAGGCTTCAATCAGACTATATCCAGTGATATATCAATTGACACAAGGCTTCAATCAGACTACATCCAGTGATATATCAATTGACACAAGGCTTCAATCAGACTATATCCAGTGATATATCAATTGACACAAGGCTTCAATCAGACTACATCCAGTGATATATCAATTGACACAAGGCTTCAATCAGACTATATCCAGTGATATATCAATTGACACAAGGCTTCAATCAGACTACATCCAGTGATATATCAATTGACACAAGGCTTCAATCAGACTATATCCAGTGATATCAATTGACACAAGGCTTCAATCAGACTACATCCAGTGATATCAATTGACACAAGGCTTCAATCAGACTATATCCAGTGATATCAATTGACACAAGGCTTCAATCAGACTACATCCAGTGATATCAATTGACACAAGGCTTCAATCAGACTATATCCAGTGATATCAATTGACACAAGGCTTCAATCAGACTACATCCAGTGATATCAATTGACACAAGGCTTCAATCAGACTATATCCAGTGATATCAATTGACACAAGGCTTCAATCAGACTACATCCAGTGATATATCAATTGACACAAGGCTTCAATCAGACTATATCCAGTGATATCAATTGACACAAGGCTTCAATCAGACTACATCCAGTGATATCAATTGACACAAGGCTTCAATCAGACTACATCCAGTGATATCAATTGACACGAGTCAAGGTTTCAATCAGTGGTCAACCAGATTCTTTGTTTCAAACATAAAGTAGTGACATTGCAATAAACATAATATCCTCCATCATCCTTTATCAAATGTAAAGTGTGTGAGTGATTGTTGTTTAACGTCAAGTGAGCAATTTTTAATCTATATCAATTTTTAATCTATATCAATTTTTAATCTATCAATTTTTAATCTATATCAATTTTTAATCTATATCAATTTTTAATCTACTTTGTATATCAATTTTTAATCTATATCATATTGAGAACATGTCACATTTCAATGACATGATGATGATATCAGCCAAACATGCTTAGTTGGATCTTTATAGTGCTAGCTCACTAAAACAACAGTCAGCGGGTAGACATGTAACTCCACACGGACACTTTATCTTGATTCCGAGCCAAATAATCTTTCCTCTTACTAATTAATTCTGCATGCTTACCAGAGAACCAGCATATGCCAATTTCACAGACCAGGACTCCAACCTAAGATCTACCACGCTCAAGCATGTTTTTTTGTTTTTTTTTCATACATACAGTTTATTGTACAAACTCCTGATTTATAATAACCTAAGTAGCCCAGGGTATCTCACTTAGGGCCCCTGATTGCTTACAAACTCATTTGTACAGGGAAAAAACAAATGAGCATATTACATTTAAAAAAATTCCCTTTATTTTTTGCAATATACATACACGTTTTAAAAAATGAACTATTTAACGATGTATAAATTATTTACATAAAATGACGTCCATACAATCACAAAAACAGACAAAAAACAAGCATGTTAAACAAAAGGGTCTATTCTGATCAAAACCTATGACATTGTCCTTGATGCTGGATTAAAAGACTAACAAAAGGCACATTATTTCCTGTTTAAACATTTCTTATATACAATATAATCTGTCAAAGCTGAACCCCACATCAACCAGAATCCTGTGGAAACAGAGCACACTTACTGTTCCTTCAAGTACAAACCATTCTGGTTCCCTGTTGCAGACCATTTCACTATAATTCTACCAAAGAATGGAAACAGAACACTACTTACTGTTCCCTCGAGTGGTGTCAGATCAGACAAACCATTCTGGTCCCCTGTTGCCGACCATTTCACTGTCACTCTACCAAAGAATCCCTGTTTCCTAATGACACTGATCTCTACAGTATTGTCTCGTCCATCCTCTTCTGTTACCAATACCTCTAGAGAACTCTGAAAAGAAATGTTAATTTCAAATTGTTGACTCATCTATATAATTGACATAAGAATAAAGATAGTTATTTGTGAACTTCATATAAATTCATATAAAGGTATAAGTTAATTAAGAGACAAGAATATTACTACACAGTAATTGAAATGTTAAAAATTACCAAATGAATGTATATGGTGTATGGTGTAATGGGAAATGGTTTATTTGAATACTACATTTTTTATTTTCTCAATGAGAGTTATCTCCCTTACATATGATAAATACCATAGGCAAATAATTTCTTCTGAAATAAGTATAATAAATGAAAGCAAACATTGTTTTGTTTATACATGTAGTTATTTTTAAGACTTGCTTTAAGACTTAGCTAATTTTATATTTCTGCCATATTTCAAGGACACTGTTATAATAAAAATCTTAAAAAGCCATTTGATTTTAAAGATAGAAGGTAAGTAAAATATTAAGAAGAAAATACCTCCTGCCATTACCCCTAAATAACTTTATATGTACATACTGTGGGAAACTCTATAATGCCATGAGCATTATCATTAGACAAGATATTGACTGTTATCATGTTATGTGGACCTATCTCACTGCCACCTGTTGGATTGTTTAACGTCACGTAAAATGTTTCTGTTTCTTCTGGTTCATCATCCTGTATTATGAGAACAGACGTGTGAAGTGTCTTCTGACCAGGTTCAAAGGTCATAGTAATAGTCCTAAAATGGAGAGAAAAAATACAGGCATATATGTTATACTTTCCTTACTTTTTATGAGTGATATAGGGCACTACCGGATCATCGTGATCTATTTTCAATGCACAATAAACACAAGATATAAAATACTTTTTAATAAAAAATGTGGATATTAAATGAAGTACGCATAAGATGTTTCTAGAATAACCTTCGTTAGGTATGCTCAAAGTCAAAAGATTATTAAATTGATCAATTAAAGAAATGCTTATTTAAAAGGTATATATACATTGTACATACCTTGGTGAGAAGTCACTGTTCTTTATCTTAGAAAACTGATATAAGGTGGCATTGTCTGTGGCACCTATACCACCCACAATTACTAATGCTAGGGAACCAGTTGTCTGGGTTACCAGGATAGGATACATCACAGCTGATGGAGGACCTGCCCAAACAGACATAAACTTCTGTGCCTGAATGTTCCAGTAATATATCTCAGAATTTCCTATGCTATTAGCAACAACTAAATAAGCTGAAATAGAGCAAGACATCTTTAATAAATGTTTTGATTTAAAACACAATAAACAGAAAGTCATTCAAAATTTGATTTCAAGTGCATTTTAAAATTTGTTCATACAATTTAACAATTTAGCATTCCTTCTCCTTAAACATTTTTTGCATATAACTTGCATCCAATTCATTTGTTGAGATAAAATAAAATAAGTTTAATCTAAGATTTTTCTGGGAATCATAAAAGTTATGTTCTGACAAAATTTATTCAAATAGCTTTAGTAGTTTTTTTTCTATATACAAATTAGAAGTATGACAGACAGACAAAATGACAGAAAGACAATAGAATTCTTATATATTCTTTCCTTTCAAGTGGTTGTATAAACATATGGCTGAGAAACTCATAATAAATTTTCCATGATCTAATTCTGTTATAAACTTAAAGAAAAGTGATCATATGAAATATGAAAAAAGATCATACCTATATCATCAGATCCAATAAAGGCTGACATTCTCCTGACACGGTACGTATCTAATTCACTATGCTTGAAAAACCTTTGTGTGGTAGAATCCCACCTATAAACCCAGGATTTCTGTGGACTGTTAATAGAGTCCCCTCTATTGTTGGCAAATATGAGAAGATTGAGAGATCTAATCAATATATGTGTAACGTCTACAGCTCCTTCTGTTCTTACTCGCTGGTGCTCTGAGAATTTATTATCAGCACTCAGTTTGTACACGATTGAACTGTAATATAAAATATTGAGAAAATAAATTTTCCTGTAAGATACAGCACTATAATAATATTTATTACTGAATTGTAACTATTTAAATCTAATATAAAGTCATATCAATATTGGTTAAAGAAAGCATTTATATTAATTTGTTATAATGAACATAAAACAAGAGCACCACCCACGGATGCTGGACGCTCAACTTTTTCGTATCTGATATTAAACTGCAAGCAATTTACAAAGTTATACATACTTCTAACTATGATGGTCATATAAGCAAATATGTTTGCAAGATTGGAGTGACGACAATAGTTTGACTTTTTTTCTTCGAAAAGTCGAGCTAAAAAAGGTGAAAAGAACTTACTCTACAAGATAAGTATTTAGATGAGAATTGTAGTTGTTTACTACGACTAGGTATGTTACTCCTTCTATCTGAAAAACTGATAATGCATCTGCTCCCTGGTTGGCTAGTGATTGCCATGGAGAAAATGTAAACATTCCAATAGACTGGTCCCATTTGTAGATGTTGACTGATACCAGTGTGTTACCATTGTTGTCCTTAGAGTTGGCAAATACCAGGAAATGATCTGTGCCCACCGTAAATGATTTAACATCTCTTGCTCCAGAGGTTGGCAGGTCTTGAAGCTAGACAAGAAATAAATTACCACTTAGATAATAGAGTTACAAAAAGAAAATTAAATTCTCAACATATGATTTGATGTTAAATGCAGTTTGGCTGATTTAAGTTCATAAATCCTTAGATATATACAATAAAAGATGTTCTTCGTGTGTATTTTTTTATAATCTTTGGGTCGGGTGAGCTAAAAACTGACAAAAAAATTCCTGATTTTTTAGATAAAATACAGGTCATGCATGATCTATTTTACATATATGTTACTACAGATGTGATGCTTAGTGCATCAGTTCTTATCTATGTTAATACATGTACTAATACTAATAATTATTTATGTACTTGTTCTATTAATACTCATGTATAGATGAGATTACTAATAATTATTGATGTACTTGTTCTATTAATACTCATGTATAGATGTGATTACTAATAATTATTGATGTACTTGTTCTATTAATACTCATGTATAGATGTGATTACTAATAATTATTGATGTACTTGTTCTATTAATACTCATGTATAGATGAGATTACTAATAATTATTGATGTACTTGTTCTATTAACACTCATGTATAGATGTGATTACTAATAATTATTGATGTACTTGTTCTATTAATACTCATGTATAGATGTGATTACTAATAATTATTGATGTACTTGTTCTATTAACACTCATGCATAGATGTGATTACTAATAATTATTGATGTACTTGTTCTATTAACACTCATGTATAGATGTGATTACTAATAATTATTGATGTACTTGTTCTATTAATACTCATGTATAGATGTGATTACTAATAATTATTTATGTACTTGTTCTATTAATACTCATGTATAGATGTGATTACTAATAATTATTTATGTACTTGTTCTATTAATACTCATGCATAGATGAGATTACTAATAATTATTGATGTACTTGTTCTATTAATACTCATGTATAGATGAGATTACTAATAATTATTGATGTACTTGTTCTATTAATACTCATGTATAGATGTGATTACTAATAATTATTTATGTACTTGTTCTATTAACACTCATGTATAGATGTGATTACTAATAATTATTTATGTACTTGTTCTATTAACACTCATGCATAGATGTGATTACTAATAATTATTTATGTACTTGTTCTATTAACACTCATGTATAGATGTGATTACTAATAATTATTGATGTACTTGTTCTATTAATACTCATGTATAGATGTGATTACTAATAATTATTGATGTACTTGTTCTATTAATACTCATGTATAGATGTGATTACTAATAATTATTGATGTACTTGTTCTATTAATACTCATGTATAGATGTGATTACTAATAATTATTGATGTACTTGTTCTATTAATACTCATGTATAGATGAGATTACTAATAATTATTGATGTACTTGTTCTATTAACACTCATGTATAGATGTGATTACTAATAATTATTGATGTACTTGTTCTATTAATACTCATGTATAGATGTGATTACTAATAATTATTGATGTACTTGTTCTATTAACACTCATGCATAGATGTGATTACTAATAATTATTGATGTACTTGTTCTATTAACACTCATGTATAGATGCGATTACTAATAATTATTGATGTACTTGTTCTATTAACACTCATGTATAGATGTGATTACTAATAATTATTTATGTACTTGTTCTATTAATACTCATGTATAGATGTGATTACTAATAATTATTTATGTACTTGTTCTATTAATACTCATGTATAGATGTGATTACTAATAATTATTTATGTACTTGTTCTATTAACACTCATGTATAGATGTGATTACTAATAATTATTTATGTACTTGTTCTATTAACACTCATGTATAGATGTGATTACTAATAATTATTTATGTACTTGTTCTATTAACACTCATGTATAGATGAGATTACTAATAATTATTTATGTACTTGTTCTATCAATACTCATGTATAGATGAGATTACTAATAATTATTGATGTACTTGTTCTATTAACACTCATGTATAGATGTGACTACTAATAATTATTGATGTACTTGTTCTATTAATACTCATGTATAGATGAGATTACTAATAATTATTGATGTACTTGTTCTATTAACACTCATGTATAGATGTGATTACTAATAATTATTGATGTACTTGTTCTATTAATACTCATGTATAGATGCGATTAGTAATAATTATTTATGTACTTGTTCTATTAATACTCATGCATAGATGTGATTACTAATAATTATTTATGTACTTGTTCTATTAATACTCATGTATAGATGTGATTACTAATAATTATTTATGTACTTGTTCTATTAATACTCATGTATAGATGTGATTACTAATAATTATTGATGTACTTGTTCTATTAACACTCATGTATAGATGTGATTACTAATAATTATTGATGTACTTGTTCTATTAACACTCATGTATAGATGTGATTACTAATAATTATTTATGTACTTGTTCTATTAATACTCATGTATAGATGTGATTACTAATAATTATTTATGTACTTGTTCTATTAACACTCATGTATAGATGTGATTACTAATAATTATTGATGTACTTGTTCTATTAATACTCATATATAGATGCAATTAGTAATAATTATTTATGTACTTGTTCTATTAATACTCATGTATAGATGTGATTACTAATAATTATTGATGTACTTGTTCTATTAATACTCATATATAGATGAGATTACTAATAATTATTTATGTACTTGTTCTATTAACACTCATGTATAGATGTGATTACTAATAATTATTGATGTACTTGTTCTATTAATACTCATATATAGATGAGATTACTAATAATTATTTATGTACTTGTTCTATTAACACTCATGCATAGATGAGATTACTAATAATTATTTATGTACTTGTTCTATTAATACTCATGCATAGATGAGATTACTAATAATTATTTATGTACTTGTTCTATTAATACTCATGTATAGATGAGATTACTAATAATTATTTATGTACTTGTTCTATTAATACTCATGTATAGATGAGATTAGTAATAATTATTTATGTACTTGTTCTATTAATACTCATGTATAAATGTGATTACTAATAATTATTTATGTACTTGTTCTATTAATACTCATGCATAGATGTGATTACTAATAATTATTTATGTACTTGTTCTATTAACACTCATGTATAGATGTGATTACTAATAATTATTGATGTACTTGTTCTATTAACACTCATGTATAGATGTGATTACTAATAATTATTTATGTACTTGTTCTATTAATACTCATGTATAGATGTGATTACTAATAATTATTTATGTACTTGTTCTATTAATACTCATGTATAGATGAGATTACTAATAATTATTTATGTACTTGTTCTATTAATACTCATGTATAGATGAGATTACTAATAATTATTTATGTACTTGTTCTATTAATACTCATGTATAAATGCGATTACTAATAATTATTTATGTACTTGTTCTATTAATACTCATGCATAGATGTGATTACTAATAATTATTTATGTACTTGTTCTATTAACACTCATGTATAGATGTGATTACTAATAATTATTTATGTACTTGTTCTATTAACACTCATGTATAGATGTGATTACTAATAATTATTTATGTACTTGTTCTATTAACACTCATGTATAGATGTGATTACTAATAATTATTTATGTACTTGTTCTATTAACACTCATGTATAGATGTGATTACTAATAAATATTGATGTACTTGTTCTATTAATACTCATATATAGATGAGATTACTAATAATTATTTATGTACTTGTTCTATTAACACTCATGCATAGATGAGATTACTAATAATTATTTATGTACTTGTTCTATTAATACTCATGTATAGATGAGATTACTAATAATTATTTATGTACTTGTTCTATTAATACTCATGTATAGATGAGATTACTAATAATTATTTATGTACTTGTTCTATTAATACTCATGTATAGATGAGATTACTAATAATTATTTATGTACTTGTTCTATTAATACTCATGTATAGATGAGATTACTAATAATTATTTATGTACTTGTTCTATTAATACTCATGTATAAATGCGATTACTAATAATTATTTATGTACTTGTTCTATTAACACTCATGTATAGATGTGATTACTAATAATTATTTATGTACTTGTTCTATTAACACTCATGTATAGATGTGATTACTAATAATTATTTATGTACTTGTTCTATTAACACTCATGTATAGATGTGATTACTAATAATTATTTATGTACTTGTTCTATTAACACTCATGTATAGAAGTGTTATGGGTATAAATTTTGCCTCTGTTTATATTATTTTTCGATTGGATTTTGAAATTGTACCAAACAGTGTGGTATTTTTTTTGTTTTTCATTTTAACTAATAACTAGAAACTTACAACAAGTAGGGATCCATCATTGTTAACTTTATAAACTCTAGACTTGCTCTGGTACCGTCTGACATTTCCTGTGTTACTGATAACAAGATAGGTAATATTATTTATCGTCAAGGAAACTGCTGCAGATGCTATATCTGTCTCTATAGTCTGAAATAACAAACAAACAAAATATTATACTTTGCAAAAATCTAACATACTATCTAACTAACATCTTTGGATGTGTATTGGGAGACAATATTATACAAGTGTGTATATTATATATAACCTCATAAAAAGGGAGTTAACTTCCCCCCAACAAATAATGGTAACACAAAGATTCAATAGCATAAAAAGCAAAATCATCTCAATGGGAAAATGTTCATTTAAGTTTTAAGACTTATCGAAGAAATATAGTTAATCACAAATTCTTAAAATTATCATATTTGCAAGAAAGACAAACATAATATTTCTTGCAAAATATGATGGAAAAATTCAAGGATTTTTTTTTTATGAAACAGGATTTAAGTATCTATTGTAATACATATCAGTCATGTCTCTCTATTCTACTTTCAATATAAACCGATTGGATTGAAAATATCTTAATGACAACTGATTTCTGGTTAGTAAAATCTAACTTCATACCTGTAAGGGAATTAGCTCCCCTTGCCATTTAAAGAGAGTTGACTGGAAAAGTCTATCAACATTGACAGTCTCCGCAGAACCATCACTTCCAATGGCAGACGTCAGTTCTCCCACTCTAAAGTTGGTCAACATAACTACATACACCATACCATTGGCTATATAACTGTACCAACTAACAACTTGAATGGCTGGTATGACCTGTACAGGGGTCAAGGTTAGTAATGAGAGGTCAATGTCAGTAACTGCTGTTCCTGGTTGTGTTGCCATATCAACTGTAACTCTACCATCAGTACCTTGAGTTCTTTGAATGTCAAAGTAAATCAACCCTATATTTTCATCCACAGTTATAGTCTTATCACTGAAAACAAACATTTGATTGGTTGAGGATATTGAATTTGGTCAGTACTCATTAAAATCTTCATATAGCTGTCAATGGCATTACTTCGTAAACTTACAGAAACATAACATTTACAATAATTCATCAATGCATATCAATTGCTATAATATTACATTTTTGTCTTTTTAATTTTAACTGTCAGCTCTCAACTCATATTTAAATACGTGAGAAAAACCAGAGTATCATATTTTTCATTTCTTCATTTGATCTTTAAATTATTATTCTGAGTAAAATATTGAAATTAAAAAAAAAAAAAATGAAAACGCTAAAATACACTGACACCTGAGTCCTATAAATATGGCATGACAAATGACTGGCAAATTCAAAAACAAACACTTCAACTAGGACCAATCAAACATACCCAGGGGTCACAGTCACTACAACTGAATCATAGTTAGATTTACATCTGCCTATGAAATAAGTACTTTTTATTACAAAAGTTTGCGAGTTCAATAAATGCCCATCGTCAATTTTATTTGATGAAGGTTTGACAGTTGCTTGTGGCAGGTTGGTGGTATTTCTATGAGGTACTCCAGTTTTCTCTACAAATAAAACTGACCACCACAATGTAACAAAAATATTGTTGAAAGTGGCATTAAACTCACATAAACTGTATTGTGCCAGGTTTCAGACAGAGTGGGGTATGATTATTGATGTATTATTCTAAATTTTAGCTATATCGTGACCACCAGATTCAACGGAAAAATAAAAGCCTTGGTAGTTACCATGAACTGACAGGTGAAACTCTGACCGTGGTAGTTGTCTTGAAACCTTACTACTTGAGGTGGCTATCAGGGCATGAACACGCTTCAGTTGTGTTAAACTTGTGATCAGAAGTCACTTGGCCACCCATGCCCCCAAGCAGGTAATTAATGTGTATTATATATAATCAACCCACAACATCTAAAGTTTAAATAGCAATACCTTGTTGCCCTGGCATATATCTGTATATTAAAATCCACCTGTGATGTAAATCTATTGTCAAAACTCTCCATTATTTTTAAGGAATGGAGAGTTATTGTTCTCTTTGTACTTTTAAGGTCCCACAAGGGGCAAACAATTTAATACTTTGTACTTTAGATACTATACACAGACTTTTTTTTGTTACAAGATTAATAATTAATAAAATTAATAAAGTACAATGGGTGGATTTTAAGTTGGAGAATGTCCTCGTATCTCTCCATTCCTTACAAACAATGGCCTCGGACCCTTCGGGGCCTCGGCTCCATTATCTTTAAGGAATGGAGAGTTACTTGGACATTCTCCTATTCATAACCTACCTAGTTGCTCTGGCATATATCTGTATAACCTACCTTGTAGCTCTGGCATATATCTGTATAACCTACCTTGTAGCTCTGGCATATATCTGTATAACCTACCTTGTAGCTCTGGCATATATCTGTATAACCTACCTTGTAGCTCTGGCATATATCTGTATAACATACCTTGTAGCTCTGGCATATATCTGTATAACCTACCTTGTAGCTCTGGCATATATCTGTATAACCTACCTTGTAGCTCTGGCATATATCTGTATCACCTACCTTGTAGCTCTGGCATATATCTGTATAACCTACCTAGTTGCTCTGGCATATATCTGTATAAGACCATTAGGTGAGTCATTAGGATTAACAATGATCACTTTCTGTACATGTTGTCCTAGCAACCCACCATTGTTTGGTTGTAACAGGTTCACAGTAAATCTTTCTATTTGTTCTGGATCATTGTCATCTACAGCTTCTAATTCAAGGACAGCAGAATCCTACAGAAATAAGACAAAATTTACCATGGACATGACATTATGTGACAAATTATGTAATAAAGGTATTAAATGGCTTTACAGTTATTGATGGAAAATACTTAAAAAAAATGTTTATTAATACAGTGATACCTGTCTAAACAGAACCAACTTTTGTGTCCAGTTTATACAGGTTAAACCTACAGAAATGTTTAATATTGGGACTTTATTTATAGTTCAGTTTATACAGGTTAAACCTACAGAGATGTTTAACATTGGGACTTTATTTAAAGTTCAGTTTATTCAGGTTAAACCTACATAGATGTTTAACATTGGGACTTTATTTAAAGTTCAGTTTATTCAGGTTAAACCAACAGAGATGTTTAACATTGGGACTTTATTTAAAGTTCAGTTTATACAGGTTAAACCAACAGAGATGTTTAACATTGGGACTTTATTTAAAGTTCAGTTTATACAGGTTAAACCTACAGAGATGTTTAACATTGGGACTTTATTTAAAGTTCAGTTTATACAGGTTAAACCAACAGAGATGTTTAACATTGGGACTTTATTTAAAGTTCAGTTTATTCAGGTTAAATCTACAGAGATGTTTAACATTGGGATTTTATTTAAAGTTCAGTTTATTCAGGTTAAACCTACAGAGATGTTCAACATTGGGACTTTATTTAAAGTTCAGTTTATTCAGGTTAAACCTACAGAGATGTTCAACATTGGGACTTTATTTAAAGTTCAGTTTATTCAGGTTAAACCTACAGAGATGTTCAACATTGGGACTTTATTTAAAGTTCAGTTTATTCAGGGTTTGGTTTAGACTGGTTTCACTATAGTTGTTAATTGACTATTTATTAAAGGCTGTCTTTGTGGTGTAATAGTTAAGTTGTTAATTGACTATTTATTAAAGGCTGTCTTTGTGGTGTAATAGTTAAGTTGTTAATTGACTATTTATTAAAGGCTGTCTTTGTGGTGTAATAGTTAAGTTGTTAATTGACTATTTATTCAAGGCTGTCTTTGTGGTGTAATAGTTAAGTTGTTAATTGACTATTTATTAAAGGCTGTCTTTGTGGTGTAATAGTTAAGTTATTAATTGACTATTTATTAAAGGTTGTCTTTGTGGTGTAATAGTTAAGTTATTAATTGACTATTTATTCAAGGCTGTCTTTGTGGTGTAATAGTTAAGTTGTTAATTGACTATTTATTCAAGGCTGTCTTTGTGGTGTAATAGTTAAGTTGTTAATTGACTATTTATTAAAGGCTGTCTTTGTGGTGTAATAGTTAAGTTGTTAATTGACTATTTATTAAAGACTGTCTTTGTGGTGTAATAGTTAAGTTGTTAATTGACTATTTATTCAAGGCTGTCTTTGTGGTGTAATAGTTAAGTTGTTAATTGACTATTTATTCAAGGCTGTCTTTGTGGTGTAATAGTTAAGTTGTTAATTGACTATTTATTAAAGACTGTCTTTGTGGTGTAATAGTTAAGTTGTTAATTGACTATTTATTCAAGGCTGTCTTTGTGGTGTAATAGTTAAGTTGTTAATTGACTATTTATTAAAGACTGTCTTTGTGGTGTAATAGTTAAGTTGTTAATTGACTATTTATTCAAGGCTGTCTTTGTGGTGTAATAGTTAAGTTGTTAATTGACTATTTATTCAAGGCTGTCTTTGTGGTGTAATAGTTAAGTTGTTAATTGACTATTTATTAAAGGCTGTCTTTGTGGTGTAATAGTTAAGTTGTTAATTGACTATTTATTAAAGACTGTCTTTGTGGTGTAATAGTTAAGTTGTTAATTGACTATTTATTCAAGGCTGTCTTTGTGGTGTAATAGTTAAGTTGTTAATTGATTATTTAGTAAAGGCTGTCTTTGTGGTGTAATAGTTAAGTTGTTAATTGACTATTTATTAAAGGCTGTCTTTGTGGTGTAATAGTTAAGTTGTTAATTGACTATTTATTCAAGGCTGTCTTTGTGGTGTAATGGTTAAGTTGTTAATTGACTATTTATTAAAGGCTGTCTTTGTGGTGTAATAGTTAAGTTGTTAATTGACTATTTATTAAAGGTTGTCTTTGTGGTGTAATGGTTAAGTTGTTAATTGACTATTTATTAAAGGTTGTCTTTGTGGTGTAATAGTTAAGTTGTTAATTGACTATTTATTAAAGGTTGTCTTTGTGGTGTAATAGTTAAGTTGTTAATTGACTATTTATTAAAGGTTGTCTTTGTGGTGTAATGGTTAAGTTGTTAATTGACTATTTATTAAAGGTTGTCTTTGTGGTGTAATAGTTAAGTTGTTAATTGACTATTTATTAAAGGTTGTCTTTGTGGTGTAATAGTTAAGTTGTTAATTGACTATTTATTCAAGGCTGTCTTTGTGGTGTAATGGTTAAGTTGTTAATTGACTATTTATTCAAGGCTGTCTTTGTGGTGTAATAGTTAAGTTGTTAATTGACTATTTATTAAAGGCTGTCTTTGTGGTGTAATAGTTAAGTTGTTAATTGACTATTTATTCAAGGCTGTCTTTGTGGTGTAATAGTTAAGTTGTTAATTGACTATTTATTAAAGGCTGTCTTTGTGGTGTAATAGTTAAGTTGTTAATTGACTATTTATTAAAGGTTGTCTTTGTGGTGTAATAGTTAAGTTGTTAATTGACTATTTATTAAAGGCTGTCTTTGTGGTGTAATAGTTAAGTTGTTAATTGACTATTTATTAAAGGCTGTCTTTGTGGTGTAATAGTTAAGTTGTTAATTGATTATTTATTCAAGGCTGTCTTTGTGGTGTAATAGTTAAGTTGTTAATTGACTATTTATTAAAGGCTGTCTTTGTGGTGTAATAGTTAAGTTGTTAATTGACTATTTATTAAAGGTTGTCTTTGTGGTGTAATAGTTAAGTTGTTAATTGACTATTTATTAAAGGCTGTCTTTGTGGTGTAATAGTTAAGTTATTAATTGACTATTTATTAAAGGCTGTCTTTGTGGTGTAATAGTTAAGTTGTTAATTGACTATTTATTAAAGGTTGTCTTTGTGGTGTAATAGTTAAGTTGTTAATTGACTATTTATTCAAGGCTGTCTTTGTGGTGTAATAGTTAAGTTGTTAATTGACTATTTATTAAAGGCTGTCTTTGTGGTGTAATAGTTAAGTTGTTAATTGACTATTTATCAAAGGCTGTCTTTGTGGTGTAATAGTTAAGTTGTTAATTGACTATTTATTAAAGGCTGTCTTTGTGGTGTAATAGTTAAGTTGTTAATTGACTATTTATCAAAGGCTGTCTTTGTGGTGTAATAGTTAAGTTGTTAATTGACTATTTATTCAAGGCTGTCTTTGTGGTGTAATAGTTAAGTTGTTAATTGACTATTTATTAAAGGCTGTCTTTGTGGTGTAATAGTTAAGTTGTTAATTGACTATTTATTAAAGGCTGTCTTTGTGGTGTAATTGTGTAAGTGTGTTCACCTGGAATGTTGAGGAATTTGGGTACAATCCACATTTGGGTCAAACCAAAGACTATAAAATTGGTAAGTGCCCAACACTGTTAAATAAATGTTATAGACTGGGCAATTTATCTTCAGGCTTAATATGTCTGAGCAGAGTGACATATCCACATGAAGACTCTTGTTTCAGTGAGATATCACAATAAAAATCCATATCCACATGTTGGTCTAGAAAAAGAAGTTGAAAAAAGGAGTTACCTCAAAAGGGCATGTCGAAATCTAATAATTGTTAATGTAATTAAAATGTTAGGTGCTCATCTATTAGGAAGGAATGTGGTAAAGTTTGAATCAAACATGGTAATGAGGTTGTAGCTTAAACAATCGTGCAACAACAACAACATGGACAATTTAGACAACAATGCAAGATGACGGAAAGTGATTCATATATTCAGCTCTGTTGTGTCGTCGACATAAAAATTATTATTACAGTGGAACTTGTGCAATCCGACACCTGAATTTTCTAACATCCTGTGACATCCGACAAAAATTTATGGTTCCAATGTCATTCTGTTAACTAAAATAAAACGTGAGTATTGAGTATTCCTACATCCTGTACAATCTGACATATTTACCTGGTCCCTTGGTGTGTCAGATTAGACAGGTCACATTCTAGTATTAAAATTGTGAAATACCTGTCTATCTTGGAAGACAACAATATTCTGCATGGGTGACAAGTCATTGTTGTTTGACAGGACGTCTGGAATGACCTGGTAGGGCAAATTTACTACACCATATATCCCTGGTCCTCTGACTATCTTCAGTAGGGCCACACCCTTTGTATCCCCATCAGTTTCCTCTATAGTAACAGATGTATCAGTTTCAAAACTAAAGGAACCACTAGAGTCATCATTTGCGAGAATTGTAACGGTAGCTGTAATGAAAGATAACAATATTTATTAAATGCTATTTGGTGAAAAATTTATAGTCTCGTCAGATGAAACATCTCATCTTACCAAAGCATAATTACCATGAATAAACCATTTACAAACATGTCAATGTAGTTTACGACATTTAAAATATACTTTTCAAGAATTATATTTTTTATTGATTGTCAAACTGACAAGTATGCCAATGACTATTCCAACAAGGCGGTCTCAACATAAAAACAACAACTTTTAACGATAATCTAACATATAATAATTATCATCTAACCTCTACTTGGTGATCCTAGAATAGCGCCATTCCCTGGATTAGCCAGAATAACCTCAAATATCTCATCAGGTTCAGCAATGTTATCATTATATATCTCTATCAATACATATTTTCTTTCTTCACCTTTTAGAAATATCAGTTCCTGTAAATTGAATACTTTTTTATTGATGAAAGTGAAAACAGTCAAATTTAATGGGATAAAGCCTCAATTGAAGAACTTCAGATATTTAATACTGGGCTATTTCTGAGTAGACTGGCACCACCATTGATACAAGGTTTTATCAAAATTTGTCAAATCTTTGTTTCATTGCAAAAATAAATAAAAATTTAGTCATTTAAGGTTTGATTAGCATTGTTGTGCTTTGTTACCTTTTCATATTGTTGAAAAATATTAAAGATATGTAAACTAATTTGATAAATAAGACTTCTATTATTTTTTTTACATAATGCAATGCAATCAGAGGCAGAACTTTCCATCACATCAGATATTATATTAATATTTTTAGATAACATTTGTTTGTTTCAAACAATCATAAACAACATTTCCTTTTGGGTTGGCAAAGTTAAGAGCAAACATTGTTTGTTGTGTTCTAATTTTCTCATCATTCAGAAAGTCTAAGCTTGTATTCTGTGGCTAAAATACTCTCAATTAATCATTAAGTTATTTTCAAAATCTGATAAAACTGCCATTTATAATATGGTCAATTAAAATTTCAGAAAAAAAAATGAAATAAGCAAATATTAACAGCTATTGTATAATAAACAAATAATTATCAAAATGAAGCTCAATAAATGACTACAACAAACTATAACATATAAATATAAGCTATATAACAAAACTCAAAGAAAGAAAAATAGGTACTTTGTGACAGTTTACCTGCATGCTGGAGATCCCATCACCTTTATAACCTAAATATAAAGTGATATGTGAATCTTTAAAAAAATAAATGTAAAGCACAAATGTGAAGACATGCATCTAAAATAAAATGTCAAACTAAAATCATGTGACTTATTCTTCTATAAAATTCACATATTATCATGAATAACAAATATACATGTAACATTAAACAATTATTGCCTTCAATGGATTGTTAACTTGAAGGGGGTTGTTTTCACGAGGGCTTTAGCCTGAGGGAAACAACCCCTTGAGGGTTAACAATTCTGATGCTTACAATCCATTCAGGGCAATAACTGTTTTATTATACTGAACAACAGACCAAGGATTGGGCATTTAAATAAACACATGTATTTAAACAAAATGTGTGTTTAATAACTTTTGACAAATTTTTAACAAATGTTAAATGCACGCAATGGGTTGTTTACTGGGGAACAATAGGGTTGTTTCCCGTTTGGGTTAATTTTCACAAAACATTAAAATTGTTTCAGGTCATGTGATTTAATTTAAGCCAATGAGAAGTTAGTGAGGTATAATAATATTAATTTTTTACGTAACAAATGCAATGTTTTTGTACATTAAAGGTCTTAAAGTAAGCAAGGTTATACTGACACCCACCAGTAAACAGTCCGTCATAACCATCTTTCATATGCTAGTACATTTGTATGTGGGCGAGGTAAATTACACCAAAGAGGTCCTAATTTTGAATTCTAAATGAGGGTTGAAAGTTACAAAACGAATAAAAGTTAGGAATTTTAAATTTAAGGGCTAGAGAGTTTTTGACTAAAAAGGGACCCAGATTTGAAGCCTGAATATGAGGGCTACAGAGTTTCTGATCATAAAAAGGTGTTATCTAATTTTGAATTCTCGATACATGGGTTGTACTAGTAAGTGGGTAGTTCTCACCAACTACCAACTCAGGTCAATGTATTCATTCCACACTATTCTACAAAATAAACAAGATGCTATACCTTGACAATTTTCACACAAACATTTGTTTGCCAACTTGTGTATTGACTTTAAATTGATTAACAGTAGATGGCCAGAATTTTTACTTGTCCAAAACTTATAACTGACCAGAATTTTTGATCAACAAAATGTTACCCAGTTTTGAAATCTGAATATGTGGTGTTTTAGAGTTGAGGAGAATGACAGACTTTTTATTGTATGACTATATTGTTATTGTAGTTAGAGATCCAATTATCAAGAGGGAGAGGGGTTAGGATACAATTAACCTGTTTATCCTGCAACATGGGGGAGGGGTTAGGATACAATTAACCTGTTTATCCTGCAACATGGGAGAGGGGTTAGGATACAATTAACCTGTTTATCCTGCAACATGGGGGAGGGGTTAGGATACAATTAACCTGTTTATCCTGCAACATGGGAGAGGGGTCCAGCCAAGAAAAGTCACTATTAAAAAGAAAGATGAAATAAATGAATACACAAAAAAAATAAATACAAAAAAAAAAGGAAAAGCCAAAAGGAGAGCGTACCAGTGTCCCCCGCCCTTTATCATGGAATATTTATGTTATAAAGCAATGTCGACACACCAATAGAACTGGATACAATAATGTGTGCGAATTGATTGATTGATTGATTGATTGCTTAAGGTCCAGCAAGCAATATTTCAGTCATATTCAGGATGAGAAAAGTTTGTAAACAAAAAATCAGAAAGAGAGGACTCTGGGATGGGTCAACATGGGCAACGGCTTAACACGGGAACTTGTTTTTCTGTCTCTTCCGACGACAAGTTGGTTCTATTTTTATTCCCCGGGATTCCGATGGGGGACCCTGCTATAGTCGCCTTCTACGACAAACGCATATATAAAAAGTTACGATTGAAGGAATTGTCCCTAAGTGACCCCTTATATCACGGAAAGAAACAGCATCGGAATATGACAAAATAAACAACTGTGCCATGATACACCCCCCCCCCCCCCCCCCCCCTCTTTTATGACAATTGAAGGTCGGTTGCGTAGCGTGAGAACAGTAATTAATATTCTGCACTTTTTTAAACCAATTAATTGTATATACATGTACCATATGAAAACTGGCATTTTCCAAACTGACTAAAATCACACCTCTCACTTGCTCCCCCTTTTATCAATACAATGTATGTCACGACGTGACCTATCAGTAAAAGGGGGAACAAGTGAGAGATGTTATCGTACGAGGCGTGGACGGACGAACGAACAGCGGTATGCCATAATAAGCCCGTATTTTGACGGGCGTATAAAAATGAATGGCCCATATCCTGAAATTACGAATATATCATTTTTGGCCAAATTATTTTTCAAAACTTTCATCAGTTTAAAGCATTTGTCGGACTATCGGACTGTCGGACTGTCAGACTATCGGACTGTCGGATTATAGCTATGGCCCCGTTTACCATTACTGTGTATTCTTTCTTTTCACAATGAGGGCTACATACTTTTTGATCCGAAAAATGTTACCCAGTATGACAGAATCTCTGAACCAATAAATGTTACCCAGTATGACAGAATCTCTGAACCAATAAATGTTACCCAGTATGACAGAATCTCTGAACCAATAAATGTTACCCAGTATGACAGAATCTCTGAACCAATAAATGTTACTCAGTATGACAGAATCTCTGAACCAATAAATGTTACCCAATATGACAGAATCTCTGAACCAATAAATGTTACCCAGTACAACAGAATCTCTGAACCAATAAATGTTACCCAGTACAACAGAATCTCTGAACCAATAAATGTTACAGACCAGGTATAATTTATCCTACATCATTACCCAAGTATGATAGCTTTTCTATTATTAACAAGATGAACTGTGAGCTAATGCTCACCTATGATACCCCTGTTCTTCGGCAAACAGGAAGTAGGAATCTGATGAGTCAAAAAACGCTTCCCACGATATGGGGTACCTATATGACGCTTGTGACCAAATATCAGATTTCTGCCATCAATAGTTGCTTAGAAAAATGTGACGAAAAATGTGCATATATGTTCAATGTGTATAGAAACCAACAAAGTCGGCAAACAGGAAGTAGGAATCTGACGGGTCCAAAAACGCTACCCACAATATGGTATACCTATATGATGCTTGTGACCAAATATCAGATTTCTGCCATCAACAGTTACTGAGAAAAATGCGATGAAAAATATCTTGGATGGACGGAAGGACGGAAGGAAGGACGGACAGACGGACAGAGGTAAAACAGTATACCCCCCCCCTTTTGGGGAGCGGGGGTATCCCCCTTCGGGGAGTGGGGGTGTCCCCCTTCGGGGAGCGGGGGCATAAAAACAGTATACCCCCCTCCCCCTTCGGGGAGTGTGGGTATAATAACATAGAAATAATAGTTACAATATTAAAAAAACACAGCCACCATTACACAAAATTAAAATGACACCTTTGGATCAAATTGATAATCAATTCCTTGTGTTGCTCCATCTGTTATACTCTGTGTATAACAAAACACAGTTACTTCACCAAATGTACCCTGGTCTCTCAGCACAGTCAGTGTGATGTTCTTAGTGATCTCATCTACAGCAACACTGTAAAATATAGAATGAAAGACTTTGTTCTGGCTTAAAGAAATTTTTCTTAAATTAATGCACTTTTGGAGACAGATTAACATAAGGTTGCTCAATTGTTTTCCGAATCCACATTTTGTACTGATTGTATATTATGTATAAAATATGTCTTTCTTAAATAAATATTGTTTAAATTAATGAAAAATCTAATATCAAAATGTCAACCATATTATGACTAAAAATAAATTGGAACCTTTTAGAAAGTATTTGAAGCATTCAAAGTACCAGAAATTCAATTGTACTCTTATACAATACCTACATATCTCTTCAAATATTTCCTTTCTCTCTGTGTGTGAAAATATCAAAGTTCTTATCTATATAAAGCATCTTTTGACCTGTGATAGTCAGTTGTGCTACATAAATAACATAGAACCTTACCTGTGTGAGTCTGAAGCAAACTTAACAACACCTTTAGTCCCGTCATTAGCAGATATAGTTATCTGAGAAGTGGTATCAGAAGTCCCTGTAATATGTACAATATAAATAATGGGAGAAGACATAGCAGTCTTAAATGGTCATGAACAAGAGGCTAGTTATGGACCAGATGGTGGCTTGGACCAGAAGATAGTCATGGACCAGAAGATAGTCATGGACCAGATACTGTAGATTGAAATGAAGGACAGCAATATAAACACTGATCTTATTCTTTAAGATGCCTGAATGGCAAAGTAATTGAGGTTGCTGACTTCTGATGACAAGCTTAATAACACTTGACGTGGGTCTGAGTTTAAAATACAGCACCAATGAATGATTGTCTATATCAAATTAACAATTATGAAGAGAAAACAATTTTCACAGCCAAGTATATAAGCAAAATAATAATTTCTGTGCATGTTATCATTAGAATCATTTCTGGCTGTGGACAGTATGGAAGTGGGATCCTTGATTATTGTGAGACAGAAACCAAAAAGTTGTTTTTTGGGGAAAAAAAATAATTGCATAGGCACCAAAACAACTTTTAATAACTATCCAGAAAATCAGAAAAAAAGGGTTGATAATAATAATTCTAAATCTGGAGTATTAGCAAAAGCATGATTATTGCCATGACAACAAAATTAAGTTCCCATAACTCTTACCTAACTGTGGTGGCATATTAGAGTCTTGTGAGTTATCTACCATTGTAACTCCTGTCAACACTACTATAAATACTTCATCAACCTCAGGTAGATTGTCCTCCATCACTCGTACTTTAATGGTAGAATATGAGGCTCCATTAGGGATGTCAACATAACCTTGTTGTGCCTCAAAATCCTCATTAGCTGTTGCCCCTTGGAGATCCTCAGATAATGGTTTCACTGAACCTTCTTTGATTTCGTAGGCTACTCTCACAGCACCTGTAAACAACAACAATAACATCAAAGTAAACACCATCAATATTAATATATTACATATTATTTAATGGAAAACCAAAATTTTGAAATTTTACACATGCTAAAATAACCAAATATATGGTATAATGATATAAACACATTTTACATGCAACTGTTTTATAACTTTGATTGATAATCTTTTTTTTTTCTTGGAGATATTTTACCTATAATTATCATTATATGAGAACTTTATAATTTGTTATTTTAAACTAGCATATACCAGTCAGTATGGCAAGTATTCACTGACATAGTCTTTTTGAATGATGATATTATTATCTTATTTGGTTTTTTATCCTAGTGTAAACAGGTTTTTGAAATGGTCAATTCTTAGGCAATATGTTTCCTAATAAACAACATTTAAAAAGAAAACATAAGGAAGTTTTGGAGTGACAAAGCGAGCAATAAAATACAACGAAATGGTCTAAACTCAGCCCCGAAAAATCTGAGATCCTGACAACTTTTTATAACATTACCTATATTTCCAAACTTCCTCTCTATCTGTAGATTGATAGTAATATCTTGTTCTTCCTTGATAATGTCTAGTGACGTAGGACTAAACTGTAATACACCGTGTGGATAATTACTACTCTCTATTGTTATTGTAGCCATTTGTAACTGTGGATCTATAATAGCAGCTCCAGTGGATCCAATACCTACATCAGAGACAGGTTTATTAGTAGAAGTTGTGGACTATCACAGCAAAAAGTAGGAAACAACCATCAAACCTCATTCTAATCTAGTTTTTTCTCATGAACGTGAAATTTTAAGACCATCAATTCACAATTATCTTAATCTTTCTTGATTAATAGGCAAATTACTTTACACATTTATATATCTGATATAATATTGTTGATGATGAAACATGTTGATGTAGTATGATCACCGTATCATTATTTCAGTGATACTGTCTTAGCACCTGTACTGAGATGTGAGTGATAATATGACAATATGTTTATTTGATGAGAGAGGGGTGGGTTGACTTCTAACTTGTGGGTAAGAAAGAGCTTCAGTGTATATGTATGGTCACTAAGGTTTGTTGTATTATTTAATACAGGACTAATATTACCAGAACAAATAACCATTTTAAATCTTGTTTCTTGGAAAAGTAGTCCAGACAACCTCTTCTACAGTCAGATTGAGCAGACGTACCTTAACAAGGTTAAAGGTTAGGGCTTACAAATGTTGAGTGTTCATTAATGGGAAATGACTGTCATAAAAATATCTTTTGGAGTTTATTTACAAGTCATTTTTTTCCTGAAACAAACAATTCTGAGAAATAAAAAAAGCCAAGAATTCATTAAATATTCATTCAATAGTTAATCAAGAATTACTATGACTGTGTAACTACATCGATGGTGTAATGGCAAGTTTGCTTGCCTTGAGTGCGGTAGATCGTGGGTTTGATACCCAGATCAGATCAAACCAAAGACTATAAAATTGGTATTTGTTGCTTCTCAGCTACGCACGCAGCATTAAGGAGAAAGAGCAAAGACTGGTTGGCTTGGAATCAAGATAATGTATGTTAGTGGGGCGACATGTCTATCCACAGACTGTTGTTTCAGTGAGCTAGCACTATAAAAATCCAACAAAGAGTGTTGGTCTAGTACAAAGTGTACTTCATCATCATCTCATTGAAAATTAACTTGTTCTAGCCACGATATAGCTGAAAAATTGCTGAGTTGGCATTAAACAACAATCACTAACAATCACTCACTACTATGTCTGTGATGCACATAAACAGACAAGAGGTGGACAATTTAAAAAAAAAATGAACTTTTGTGTCTGGGTTGAATCAGACTTTTCAGATTGATAGTGATATTTTTATTTTCCCCTTTCAACACTTCAAACATTAAAGACTAAGCTAGTGCTGTCATACCAACCTTCAGTTCTAATGTTTAACAAATGAACCTGGTATTCTTCATTAACCTCTGGTGTAGTATCATCCAGTATTGTTAACATTATCTGTTTAGAGTTATCTCCCTTTGGAAAATAACAAGATTGGGTATAAAAATAATGATACAATGTTAATCATAACATTATTATTAATACAGTTTTTATTCTGGTCTTTACAATATACTTTTTACTTTTTAAACAAACTATAACTTTAACAAATTAATAAAAATAGCATTCAATAAGGTATATATTGAAAAAAAATCTACATAATTATAACAGTATAAATTTTAACAAAAAATCACAATCAAATTCAATTGAGCTAAGGATTCATTTGAAAAGAAAATATAATTTTTGATTGGTGGAATATTGATAAAGTTCATACTTACAGGTAAAAATACCAAAGTGCCATTTATTATAGAAAATCCTTTGGTTGGGTCTAGACCATTTGTTCCCTGGATTTGCCAATCAACTATTACAGTACCAAATGATGAAGTAGCTCTTATAACACTTAATGTCAGGTTAGTACCTTAAATGTTACAAGTTTGATACAAGTTTACAAAAGTTAAAACATTCTGATTTTAATCATGACAAACTAATACAAAAACTGGATGATATTGAACATGAAACTTAAAACAAAATCAAGAACAGTGAAACTTAGTTGTATTGAAGTCAAAGATCATCTACTCTGTCTTAAAACACATGGCACCCGGGGGCCCAACGAGCATAGGGTTCCCATGATAACTTATATATGTTGTATACAGCATGTTTTTTTAATGTTTAAATACTGATTTTTTTTGGAAGTACCAATACAATAAACATATGTTTAATGTTATTGACAATTACACTTTTATTCATGTGAGTGGTTGTGTATGGGCACTAGTGCACTGCTTTGCCTGGGGGCCTATTATGCTGTTAAGATGGCCCTGGATCTACTGTCTTGGTTAGAATTAGGTGTGTATTTTAATTTTTAGGACAGATTAAAATAACAATTATTATGAACAAACTGAGCAGTGTTTTTTTTGTGTTTTTATATGATAACAGAAAATTAATTGACTGAACAGTAATCAACACAATACCATAATTGTCTATGTCTATCTCTTCTTGATCCCTGAATGTAACAGTAGTGTGTAAACATTATAATTACTTGTGTATAATACATACCCAGCCAGATCAAATAATTTTCTTGGAAAAAGTGAATATCATACATGACTGCTTATGGTATTATACCTTCTTTTCCAATCAGTGAAGTTGTGCCAAATCCAATAATACCAGCAACGTTGTCATTTTCTAGTATCACTATGGTAACCATTGCATTCAGGGAGACTTCAGCACCACCTTGAGGATTTCTAAGCTTGATGATTACCGTTTTATTTTGTTCAGGAACGTTGTCATCTAAGACTGTTACTGTTATCACTGTAAATGAGGTGTTTTACATATGAATGGTTCATGAATCATTTAAACAATGCCAATCTTTAAACAGACTGCTATCTAAGTAATATAAAATAACAAAACTTATTACATAGATGTCTGTGAAATACTGAAATTTCCAAGTGAAGGAAAAACCAGCATTTCACTCAATGATATAAAATAGTTTATTTCACTTCGTGACATCACAGTATCAATATCTCCACATTGGGAATGATCATTATACACATAACAATGAAAAACAAGTTCCTTTTCCAAATGTCTTATTGGTGCAAACAAAAGTTGGTTATCTATGTAATATACAGTATAACTATTCCTGTATTCCGAATGTCAAAAATAAACCACTTGTTATTGAATAACGATGTTAATTACTGAGTGTCAAAAATAAACCACTTGTTACTGAACAACGATGTTAATTACTGAGTGTCAAAAATAAACCACTTGTTACTGAACAACGATGTTAATTACTGAGTGTCAAAAATAAACCACTTGTTACTGAACAACGATGTTAATTACTGAGTGTCAAAAATAAACCACTTGTTACTGAACAACGATGTTAATTACTGAGTGTCAAAAATAAACCACTTGTTACTGAACAACGATGTTAATTACTGAGTGTCAAAAATAAACCACTTGTTACTGAACAACGATGTTAATTACTGAGTGTCAAAAATAAACCACTTGTTACTGAACAATGATGTTAATTACTGAGTGTCAAAAATAAACCACTTGTTACTGAACAACGATGTTAATTACTGAGTGTCAAAAATAAACCACTTGTTACTGAACAACGATGTTAATTACTGAGTGTCAAAAATAAACCACTTGTTACTGAACAACGATGTTAATTACTGAGTGTCAAAAATAAACCACTTGTTACTGAACAATGATGTTAATTACTGAGTGTCAAAAATAAACCACTTGTTACTGAACAACGATGTTAATTACTGAGTGTCAAAAATAAACCACTTGTTACTGAACAACGATGTTAATTACTGAGTGTCAAAAATAAACCACATGTTACTGAACAACGATGTTAATTACTGAGTGTCAAAAATAAACCACTTGTTACTGAACAACGATGTTAATTACTGAGTGTCAAAAATAAACCACTTGTTACTGAACAACGATGTTAATTACTGAGTGTCAAAAATAAACCACTTGTTACTGAACAACGATGTTAATTACTGAGTGTCAAAAATAAACCACTTGTTACTGAACAATGATGTTAATTACTGAGTGTCAAAAATAAACCACTTGTTACTGAACAACGATGTTAATTACTGAGTGTCAAAAATAAACCACTTGTTACTGAACAACGATGTTAATTACTGAGTGTCAAAAATAAACCACTTGTTACTGAACAATGATGTTAATTACTGAGTGTCAAAAATAAACCACTTGTTACTGAACAACGATGTTAATTACTGAGTGTCAAAAATAAACCACATGTTACTGAACAACGATGTTAATTACTGAGTGTCAAAAATAAACCACTTGTTACTGAACAACGATGTTAATTACTGAGTGTCAAAAATAAACCACTTGTTACTGAACAACGATGTTAATTACTGAGTGTCAAAAATAAACCACTTGTTACTGAACAACGATGTTAATTACTGAGTGTCAAAAATAAACCACTTGTTACTGAACAACGATGTTAATTACTGAGTGTCAAAAATAAACCACTTGTTACTGAACAATGATGTTAATTACTGAGTGTCAAAAATAAACCACTTGTTACTGAACAACGATGTTAATTACTGAGTGTCAAAAATAAACCACTTGTTACTGAACAACGATGTTAATTACTGAGTGTCAAAAATAAACCACTTGTTACTGAACAACGATGTTAATTACTGAGTGTCAAAAATAAACCACTTGTTACTGAACAACGATGTTAATTACTGAGTGTCAAAAATAAACCACTTGTTACTGAACAACGATGTTAATTACTGAGTGTCAAAAATAAACCACTTGTTACTGAACAACGATGTTAATTACTGAGTGTCAAAAATAAACCACATGTTACTGAACAACGATGTTAATTACTGAGTATCAAAAATAAACCACTTGTTAATGAACAACGATGTTAATTACTGAGTGTCAAAAATAAACCACTTGTTACTGAACAACGATGTTAATTACTGAGTGTCAAAAATAAACCACTTGTTACTGAACAACGATGTTAATTACTGAGTGTCAAAAATAAACCACTTGTTACTGAACAACGATGTTAATTACTGAGTGTCAAAAATAAACCACTTGTTACTGAACAACGATGTTAATTACTGAGTGTCAAAAATAAACCACATGTTACTGAACAACGATGTTAATTACTGAGTGTCAAAAATAAACCACTTGTTACTGAACAACGATGTTAATTACTGAGCGTCAAAAATAAACCACTTGTTACTGAACAACGATGTTAATTGCTGAGTGTAAAAAATAAACCACTTGTTACTGAACAACGATGTTAATTACTGAGTGTCAAAAATAAACCACTTGTTGCTGAACAACGATGTTAATTACTGAGTGTCAAAAATAAACCACTTGTTACTGAACAACGATGTTAATTACTGAGTGTCAAAAATAAACCACTTGTTACTGAACAACGATGTTAATTACTGAGTGTCAAAAATAAACCACTTGTTGAACAACGATGTTAATTACTGAGTGTCAAAAATAAACCACTTGTTACTGAACAACGATGTTAATTACTGAGTGTCAAAAATAAACCACTTGTTACTGAACAACGATGTTAATTACTGAGTGTCCAAAATAAACCACTTGTTGAACAACGATGTTAATTACTGAGTGTCAAAAATAAACCCCTTGTTACTGAACAACGATGTTAATTACTGAGTGTCAAAAATAAACCACTTGTTACTGAACAACGATGTTAATTACTGAGTGTCAAAAATAAACCACTTGTTGAACAACGATGTTAATTACTGAGTGTCAAAAATAAACCACTTGTTACTGAACAACGATTTTAATTACTGAGTGTCAAAAATAAACCACTTGTTGAACAACGATGTTAATTACTGAGTGTCAAAAATAAACCACTTGTTGAACAACGATGTTAATTACTGAGTGTCAAAAATAAACCCCTTGTTACTGAACAACGATGTTTATTACTGAGTGTCAAAAATAAACCACTTGTTACTGAACAACGATGTTAATTACTGAGTGTCAAAAATAAACCACTTGTTACTGAACAACGATGTTAATTACTGAGTGTCAAAAATAAACCACTTGTTACTGAACAACGATGCTAATTACTGAGTGTCAAAAATAAACCACTTGTTACTGAACAACGATGTTAATTACTGAGTGTCAAAAATAAACCACTTGTTACTGAACAATGATGTTAATTACTGAGTGTCAAAAATAAACCACTTGTTACTGAACAATGATGTTAATTACTGAGTGTCAAAAATAAACCACTTGTTACTGAACAACGATGTTAATTACTGAGTGTCAAAAATAAACCACATGTTACTGAACAACGATGTTAATTACTGAGTGTCAAAAATAAACCACTTGTTAATGAACAACGATGTTAATTACTGAGTGTCAAAAATAAACCACTTGTTACTGAACAACGATGTTAATTACTGAGTGTCAAAAATAAACCACTTGTTACTGAACAACGATGTTAATTACTGAGTGTCAAAAATAAACCACTTGTTACTGAACAACGATGTTAATTACTGAGTGTCAAAAATAAACCACTTGTTACTGAACAACGATGTTAATTACTGAGTGTCAAAAATAAACCACATGTTACTGAACAACGATGTTAATTACTGAGTGTCAAAAATAAACCACTTGTTACTGAACAACGATGTTAATTACTGAGCGTCAAAAATAAACCACTTGTTACTGAACAACGATGTTAATTGCTGAGTGTAAAAAATAAACCACTTGTTACTGAACAACGATGTTAATTACTGAGTGTCAAAAATAAACCACTTGTTGCTGAACAACGATGTTAATTACTGAGTGTCAAAAATAAACCACTTGTTACTGAACAACGATGTTAATTACTGAGTGTCAAAAATAAACCACTTGTTACTGAACAACGATGTTAATTACTGAGTGTCAAAAATAAACCACTTGTTGAACAACGATGTTAATTACTGAGTGTCAAAAATAAACCACTTGTTACTGAACAACGATGTTAATTACTGAGTGTCAAAAATAAACCACTTGTTACTGAACAACGATGTTAATTACTGAGTGTCCAAAATAAACCACTTGTTGAACAACGATGTTAATTACTGAGTGTCAAAAATAAACCCCTTGTTACTGAACAACGATGTTAATTACTGAGTGTCAAAAATAAACCACTTGTTACTGAACAACGATGTTAATTACTGAGTGTCAAAAATAAACCACTTGTTGAACAACGATGTTAATTACTGAGTGTCAAAAATAAACCACTTGTTACTGAACAACGATTTTAATTACTGAGTGTCAAAAATAAACCACTTGTTGAACAACGATGTTAATTACTGAGTGTCAAAAATAAACCACTTGTTGAACAACGATGTTAATTACTGAGTGTCAAAAATAAACCCCTTGTTACTGAACAACGATGTTTATTACTGAGTGTCAAAAATAAACCACTTGTTACTGAACAACGATGTTAATTACTGAGTGTCAAAAATAAACCACTTGTTACTGAACAACGATGTTAATTACTGAGTGTCAAAAATAAACCACTTGTTACTGAACAACGATGTTAATTACTGAGTGTCAAAAATAAACCACTTGTTACTGAACAACGATGTTAATTACTGAGTGTCAAAAATAAACCACTTGTTACTGAACAACGATTTTAATTACTGAGTGTCAAAAATAAACCACTTGTTGAACAACGATGTTAATTACTGAGTGTCAAAAATAAACCACTTGTTACTGAACAACGATGTTAATTACTGAGTGTCAAAAATAAACCACTTGTTACTGAACAACGATGTTAATTACTGAGTGTCAAAAATAAACCACTTGTTACTGAACAACGATGTTAATTACTGAGTATCAAAAATAAACCACTTGTTGAACAACGATGTTAATTACTGAGTGTCAAAAATAAACCCCTTGTTACTGAACAACGATGTTTATTACTGAGTGTCAAAAATAAACCACTTGTTACTGAACAACGATGTTAATTACTGAGTGTCAAAAATAAACCACTTGTTACTGAACAACGATGTTAATTACTGAGTGTCAAAAATAAACCACTTGTTACTGAACAACGATGTTAATTACTGAGTGTCAAAAATAAACCACATGTTACTGAACAACGATGTTAATTACTGAGTGTCAAAAATAAACCACATGTTACTGAACAACGATGTTAATTACTGAGTGTCAAAAATAAACCACTTGTTACTGAACAACGATGTTAATTACTGAGTTACTCTGTTACACATGATTTATTTTCGATATTTGAAATGCATGAGTAGGTATACTATAGACGTTACGCGCACTATTGGTGATACTTTGACTAAATAGAACATGAAATAAGTAAAACGAATGTAGAATTTTCTTAGATTGATGGATTTTTATTTCCAATACATGCTTGTAAAGGGAATTATACGAATAATTGTTTTATTATATTAGATTAGGTTTATTTTTGCTTTTGAAAATGAATTTATTGGAAGAAAACATCTTTAATGCGCAATTTTCTCATGTAACACATTACAAAATATCCGTATGTCTTTTACATTTTTCTCAGTAAAAACCTAAACATACGTTTTTCGGACCATTTTTTTTGTGGGACCGGAAGCAGAGTCAGCATGCTCTATGACTCCATTAACGATTTCTGATTAAAGCAATGCTTGAAGGAAAAAATCGGTAAGTTCATGGAAAGAAAAGAATGTAACGCTGAAGGAAAAACATCTGCATGCCAAATAACAAGCTTTATTTCAGCTATGTTTTACAAAATTTTCACAAAAAAAGTATACCGGTACATATCAAATGTTATTATCTTCAAAAACGAAAAAGTCTTTTCAAAAATGATTTTTTTTAAAGTAAGTTAAAAAATATTCCTAAAGGAGTAAGGTCAACAAAATGTCCAGTTGCAACTTGACATAAAAAAACCACGAAGTATAAAACCTTACACATTCAAAACTATATTTTTCGCTCATAATTTTTGTGCTAAATCCAAATAACAAAAAATGTTCATTTTCAGTGTCAGAGAATGAACTTAACAAACTTGATTTCGGATAAAAATTACGATTTCTACGTAAAATTGTAGAAGGTTACCCAATTTGACCAGCCTGAGTAAACGTTTTTTCTTATAGACGGCAAAATAACGTCGTGGTATTCTATATTTTTCTATAGTTTTCTATTAAAATTAAAACAAATAAACAACAACAAAAAAAAGCGAAGCTAAAAATAAACAAACAATATCAAAACACAAAATACAAAAATATATCAAACCTGAAAAAATAACGATGTGTTTCCGCTTACTCAAGCAACCCTAATTAAAAATGAATTCATGACCTTAATTTTTGTGTGTGTCATTTTTGAACAAGCATTGAAAAAAAGAATGTGTGCATTGTAGAAACTATAATTATATAATAGATAAAAATAAATTGCAAAATATAATTGATTTATATGAAAATTAAAAATGTGAACTGAATTATTTTAATTATAATTTCACTAGATTATACATAAGATATTACGAGAAATTTTCAAGAATACAACGTATACAATCAATCAATAAACAAACAGAATATGATAATCTCGTTTTAGAGCAAGATAATTCTTATATGATTTACATAATTAGAAATCCTATACTCTGATTGGGTATAAGCGCTTATGGAGGCGGGGTTTTGTCAGTTTATTTTTCGATAGACGATGTTCAGCGGACTACTTTTTCGCAATGTAAATAAAATGGCGGCTTGGATTCCCGATAATAAAAAAAGATAAAAGAAACAATGTGTATTGTTAATAATCGACAATTATTGTTAGATATGAAATAAAAAAAATAAATGCCAATGAAAAAAAAGGCTTGTATTGTTGACATAAAAAAAAAATCCGGAAAAAATACTTAAGACAACCATCTATCGACTGACTTTTGTAATATCCTACAATGACATCTGCTCGGTCATGCAATAAAGTCGATCACTTGTTTTGATTTACAATTCTCTCGCAGCACGAGACCAATGACGTCATTCTGTATATTCATAGCATACATAAACACTGAGGGAATACTTTTCAATGACAAGTCAAAATTACAAGATGAGATTAAAACAGAGAAGTTTGAATTGAATAAATTCCATGCAAGTAAAAAAGGTCCTTTTTACTAATGTCTTTTTTTCCTGATCATTATGCTTGTTAAATATGTTTCCATCGATGGTATTCCCCAAACATTTGTATTTTTCCGGTTTGTTGACATAATCGTCATCACAATTCATGACCGTTTCTGGAATGTAGGCCAAGCAAGTTGTATTTTAAAATACTTTGAAAATATGATGATTGATCATTCAGATTCCACCATTTTCTAGAAAATGGTCGATTTTACCGGGAAAATACATGCAAGTGCTCTCCATTAGTCACAAAATGGCAGATTATTGTGCATTTCCACTGCTGCTTTAATAACAAATATACCCCTTACTTCTTGGGGTATTGAAATGAAATTCACAGAGAAGATAGAAAAAGAATTAATTTAACAGCAATAATCAAAATTTATAGCATAAATTGAACAGAGAATTAAATTAAACCAGACAGAAAAATGAGATTATCTGGGTTAAAAAAAACCTGTCATTATTACAAATAGCATCAACAAAACTGTATTGTTACCACTCTGTGATAATAAATGTGATTAAAATAAATTGAAATCAGTCATTAATTGTTTTACCAAAATATGTCGGTCTAATAGATTGTATTGACAAAAGCAAAAACACAAAATTCACTGGATTAAATACTTTTTATGTGGGTAAGCAAGTTTAATTTTTGCATCAAATAATTAATTTTTAATACTTCAATTTCAAACAATTTAAAAAAAAACATCTTTTGAAATTTTTCAGACAAATCAATTACACTGAAAAAGCTAAAATACTGTACTTTCTTAATCTGGTTTACTTTTTAAGTTTGGTTGGCCTATGACAAAATCATGTGCTTTATTGAACTTTTACCGGCTTTATGTGACGTCATACGACGCCATTTGGAAAATGGATGGTAAACAAATACAGGTCAGTGTGTTATTATTATCGATCTTTTTTCCATGGAACTTTACACATGTGAGCAAGAATAGATGAGGAACATAATTAAAAAGAAAAAAATGTTTACTTTTCAAACATGAAAAAAATAATCAAACATTATGATAATCCAATGACTGACCGATTTATAGTCAGACGAGGACGCGGATTGACACAAGCTGGTTACTGATTTATTTAACGTTTATGTGGGCATTTTGCTTGTTTGAGTAGCTAAATGCAAAATGCCATCAAATTGGAAAATATTGGTAACTTAATTACATCACTATTTAGTTTAAAGTAGGAAATAAGGTTAGTTCATTTTGTTATTCATGGCCAACACACATCGATGGAATGTATGTGTGCATACTGGGTATCCCCAAAGGTAAATTTTTAAAACAAATGAAGAACCAGAGGCTCTCAAGAGCCTGTATCGTTCACTTGGTAATAAAAAAAAACAATTGGTCCTATGTAAAAACTATGTCCTGCAGTGGTAGTCATCTTGGAATTACGATCAACATAAAAAACACAAAGTTTGTAAAGGACCTTCCAATGATTGATGCACAGTTTAGGTTCAATCAGTGCAATAGCTTCAGAGAAGAATATATTTCTGTATTTTCCCCATATGGTTCTGTGTTAATACTATGACCTGTGGTGGCAGCCATCTTGGATTTCCGATCGGCATAAACAAACAGAGGATCTTCCAATGATCATTCCTGGGCAGTTTGGTTTCAACTGTCCAAGTGGTTTCAGAGAAGAAGCATTTTGAAACATTTTTCCCATAGGGTCCAATGTTAAACTAAGTCCTGCCGTAGCCACCATTTTGAATTTCATATCAGAACAAAAAACGTAAAGTTTGTAGAGGACCATCCAATGAACATTCATGTACAGTTTGGCTTTAATCATATTTGTAGTTTCTGAGAAGATGGCATTTGAACATTTTCCCATAGGGTCCAATGTTAATCTATGTCCTGCGGTGGTGGCCATCTTGAATTTTCGATCAGCATAAAAAAACAGAAACTTTGTAGAGGACCTTCCAATGATCATTCCTGGGCAGTTTGGTTTCAATTATCCAAGTGGTTTCAGAGAAGGAAGCGTTTTGAAACATTTTTCCCATAGGGTCCAATGTTAAACTAAGTCCTGCCGTAGCCGCCATTTTGAATTTCTTATCGGAACAAAAAACGTAAAGTTTGTAGAGGACCATCCAATGAACATTCATGTACAGTTTGGCTTTAATAATATTTGTAGTTTCTGAGAAGAAGGCATTTGAACATTTTCCCATAGGGTCCAATGTTAATCTATGTATTGTGGTGGTGGCCATCTTGGATTTCCGATCGGCATAAAAAACAGAAACTTTGTAGAGGACCTTCCAATGATCATTCCTGGGCAGTTTGGTTTCAACTGTCCTAGTGGTTTCAGAGAAGAAGCGTTTTGAAACATTTTCCCCATAGGGTTCAATGTTAAACTAAGTCCTGCCGTAGCCACCATTTTGAATTTCATATCGGAACAAAAAACGTAAAGTTTGTAGAGGACCATCCAATGAACATTCATGTACAGTTTGGCTTTAATCATATTTGTAGTTTCTGAGAAGAAGGCATTTGAACATTTTCCCATAGGGTCCAATGTTAATCTATGTCCTGCGGTGGTGGCCATCTTGGATTTTCGATCGGCATAAAAAACACACACCTTGTAGAGGACCTTCCAATGATCATTCCTGGGCAGTTTGGTTTCAATTATCCAAGTAGTTTCAGAGAAGAAGCGTTTTGAAACATTTTTCCCATAGGGTCCAATATTAAACTAAGTCCTGCCATAGCAGCCATTTTGAATTTCATATCGGAACCAAAAACCTTAAGATTGTAGAGGACCATCCAATGAACATTCATGTACAGTTTGGCTTTAATCATATTTGTAGTTTCTGAGAAGAAGGCATTTGAACATTTTCCCATGGGTCCAATGTTAATCTATGTCCTGCGGTGGTGGCCATCTTGAATTTTCGATTGGCATAAAAAAACAGAAACTTTGTAGAGGACCTTCCAATGATCATTCCTGGGCAGTTTGGTTTCAATTATCCAAGTGGTTTCAGAGAAGAAGCGTTTTGAAACATTTTCCCCATAGGGTCCAATGTTAAACTAAGTCCTGACGTAGCCGCCATTTTGAATTTCTTATCGGAACAAAAAACGTACAGTTTGTAGAGGACCATCCAATGAACATTCATGTACAGTTTGGCTTTAATAATATTTGTAGTTTCTGAGAAGAAGGCATTTGAACATTTTCCCATAGGGTCCAATGTTAGTCTATGTATTGCGGTGGCGGCCATCTTGGATTTCCGATCGGCATAAAAAACATAAAATTTGTAGAGGACCTTCCAATGATCATTCCTAGGCAGTTTGGTTTCAACTGTCCTAGTGGTTTCAGAGAAGAAGCGTTTTGAAACATTTTCCCCATAGGGTCCAATGTTAAACTAAGTCCTGCCGTAGCCGCCATTTTGAATTTCATATCGGAACAAAAAACGTAAAGTTTGTAGAGGACCATCCAATGAACATTCATGTACAGTTTGGCTTTAATCATATTTGTAGTTTCTGAGAAGAAGGCATTTGAACATTTTCCCATAGGGTCCAATGTTAAACTAAGTCCTGCCGTAGCCGCCATTTTGAATTTCATATCGGAACAAAAAACGTAAAGTTTGTAGAGGACCATCTAATGAACATTCATGTACAGTTTGGCTTTAATCATATTTGTAGTTTCTGAGAAGAAGGCATTTGAATATTTTCCCATAGGGTCCAATATTAATCTATGTCCTGCGGTGGCGGCCATCTTGGATTTCCGATCGGCATAAAAAACAGAAACTTTGTAGAGGACCTTCCAATGATCATTCCTGGGCAGTTTGGTTTCAACTGTCCAAGTGGTTTCAGAGAAGAAGCATTTTGAAACATTTTTCCCATAGGGTCCAATGTTAAACTAAGTCCTGCCGTAGCCGCCATTTTGAATTTCATATCGGAACAAAAAACCTTAAGATTGTAGAGGACCATCCAATGAACATTCATGTACAGTTTGGCTTTAATCATATTTGTAGTTTCTGAGAAGAAGGCATTTGAACATTTTCCCATAGGGTCCAATGTTAATCTATGTCCTGCGATGGTGGCCATCTTGGATTTCCGATCGGCATAAAAAACAGTAACTTGGTAAAGGACATTCCAATGATCATTCCTTTACAGTTTGGGTTCAGTCAGTTCATTAGTTTCAGAGAAGAAGATCTTTGAAATTTCAGCCAATCAGAGCATATTATTGGCCCTGGCAGCCATATTGAATATCCAACTGGAACGAAAAACAGCAACTTTGTAGAGGACCATCCAAGGAACATTCCTGCTAAGTTCGGTTCCAATCGGCCAAGTGGTTTCGGAGAAGAAGCTTGAAATGTGAAAAGTTTACAGACGACAGACAACAGACGACGGATGCCAAGTGATGGCAATAGTTCACCTGGACCTTTGGTCCAGGTGAACTAAAAAGAACTTAGTTACAGAATTATAAGGATTAAATGCATTTTTTCCGGAGTTTATTGATGTATAACCTGGACCAAGTCACTCACAAACTTACATAAAAGTCCTTCGGACTTTTATTTGTTTGTGAGTGAATTGGTCCAGGTTATACATCAATAAACTCCGGAAAAAATGCGTTTATTCCTATAATATACTTTCAAAGAAAAAATGATAAAATACGTCACATAGCATAAACAATAAATAAATACAAAAAAGGAATACAAACGAAATAAATAAACAAACAAACAATCATTGAAATAAACACCTAAAGCAAAACACCAACATTGGCAACAACACAAATATATACAAGCAAGCCAAAATAAAATAAAAATCAATAAAAACAAAAAGTGAAATTCCGAAATAAAGAACAATACATCAAAACACACCCACACCACCTCCATCCTAACCAAACCTACGGTATGCAAACACAGATAAGGAAGAATAAAAATGAAAAAGAAGACGCGAAACGTTCTTTTCAATGTTAATTATGTGTAACGTCAAGTGTCACCAACATCGCGCGTAACGTCATATTGATACTCAAAATTAAGTTTTACATTTATAACATCAACACTCACATACAGACAAACTTTATCATCATTATTATTTAAACCGTTTCTTACCACTCATGTTATTTCACATACAGACAAACTTTATCATCATTATTATTTAAACCGTTTCCTACCACTCATGTTATTTCACATACAGACAAACTTTATCATCATTATTATTTAAACCGTTTCCTACCACTCATGTTATTTCACATACAGACAAACTTTATCATCATTATTATTTAAACCGTTTCTTACCACTCATGTTATTTCACATACAGACAAACTTTATCATCATTATTATTTAAACCGTTTCCTACCACTCATGTTATTTCACATACAGACAAACTTTATCATCATTATTATTTAAACCGTTTCCTACCACTCATGTTATTTCACATACAGACAAACTTTATCATCATTATTATTTAAACCGTTTCCTACCACTCATGTTATTTCACATACAGACAAACTTTATCATCATTATTATTTAAACCGTTTCTTACCACTCATGTTATTTCAAGTTGGTTGTAGTTGTTCTAAATATTGGTATAGCTGCTATAATAGCATGGCCACAAAATTCATGCAATAACCTAAATCTTAAAAAACAAAATTCAGTAGATGCTCCCCAGATTTGAAGATTTTTAGTAGGTAAATACAATATTATATTTGTAGGGAGATATCACGACAGTAACTGTTAGATTTACATCTACCTACACTAACAGTGCCTATCACCACTAAAGTTGAAATCAATTTCTGCATCAGGCCTTGATACATCGCTACGTGAACAAATTTGTTTGTGACTTGTGGTAGATCGGTGGTTTTCTCCAGGTACTCTGGTTTCCTCCTATGTATTAATTAAACAACTGAATGTATACTAACGTTTTCTAGTGTCACCAGAGTTAAACTGTAGAGTAGCTCCATCTCCCTGATAATCTACACCATATGTAGCAGTACTAGCTGACCTGTCTATGTACCAGTCAATTCTTACATCACCTAAAGTTCCTCCTGATAGAAGAATGATAGAAAGCAATTAAATGTAAATAAAACACATATTACACTGATGAACAGAATTACTACAAACTTGCAATATGTTTATTTTACTAGAAAATTGGGGGGAAAAACATTATCATAGAACAAAGAAATCTCAATTTACCAAATGAAAAGAAAACTACAGAATGTTGTTGGTGTGAATGATGACCTAATTTCACTTTTGGAGATGCCAATGAACTGACACATTTGGGAATTTCATCTATGATTTTCTCCCATAGAGTTCTATTTCTGATCAAGGCAAGAATGTCAACTCAATCAAGTATTCATTTTTTCAGAACAAGTTTAAACATATTCCCTTATAGTTATATCTTAAATTGTTTCCGGTTACCATGCATTTCTTATCAACAACATAAGACATAAACATTGTAGGGTACCATACAGGGAACATTCCAACCATTTTTTTTTTTGAGAAAAATAACTTTAAAAATAGTTTCCTATGAAGTCTCGTATCATACTAAGCTATTTGGTGGATTGCCTGGACGTCATATCAAAAAACAAAAGATTACTGTTTTGGTATACCATTCATAGAGGATACAAGTAAAGAAATGTTAAAGCCATTTATAGATGTACCTTGTCTATCAACCACTAAATCAACGGCAAACTTATGTTTCTCTTCTACACCAATCTTATGTCCACGGTCCACAGCTACTGGGCTATCACTGATCAGATCAAACTGACCATAGGCATTATCATTCTCCTCTATGACAACAGTTACCAATGTTATGCTGCCAAACAATGGTGGATATTTTGTGGAAGAATCATTTGATATGACTTCCACGGAGGTCATCTGCATGATAAATTTTTCATCTATTTCTGGTAAATTATCTCCCTTTATAGTAACAGAAACAGATCCTGTACTGGTACCTTCATCGATGTATGTGTAACCATTGGTAACCACTGAGTAATCTTGTCCCTCTATTGCTCTTCTGGAATATAAACCATTCACCTGAAAAAAAAAAGAAAAAAAAAAGAAAAAAAAATCTTTATCTGAACTCTCATTATCGCCATGACAACAATACTGAAAATGTACTATAATTCACTAAAGACAATACATTGTGGAAAGCTCTGTTATATTTTCACTAACAAGTTATAACTTTATACAGCATATAAAATCAATTAATCAGAGAAAAATTTACTGCACTTCATTTGAAAATAGTTTTAAAAAATACAGTAATTTCACACATTCATGTTTATTTATTAATATGTATCTAATGCCACCATTGAAAAATTAATGCAATTGTTGTCTTTGTAAATATCTTAGATGAAATAGTTAAATGTAAATTCATTTTATTATCTGTTCATTATTTGTTGCCATTTTCATCCACAAATGTATTTACAAATACAAAGTTTGAATAATAGATTCTTGATCCCGTCAATAGTTTTTGCATTAATATGTGAATTTGTAAAAATTTTTTTTTTTACAACATTTTATTTACTGCTCTGTTTTAATCAAACAGATTATCTATAAAATACACAATTCTGTATCATAGATGATCATTTTCATTATTTTGTTACTACCAGTACTAATTGAAAAATTGGACAGTTACTATTTTCACGAAGAACAGCACCATAGAGTGACACATACCTTTGATACTATTTTGATATAATACTTATATCCAGCTAGCTGTGTAAGAGGTTGTGTCAATCCAGTAGTATACCATATACATTTCTTCTCATCAAGGAATACTTCAAAAGCTAAACATGCTGCCACTCTCAAACAAACTTTACTACATGCCTGTAAATTGTAGATATTGATATAAAGTTTATATTACATGTACAAGAGTTTAACTTCAAGAATATCTTTATATATAACTATCAAACATTTGACCATAGTCCAGCTTTGATTTCAATTAAAAGTACTCATTGACCCATGCAGCAATTGTACTGTCCATGATAGCATTATCGTCATTTCTGTGAAAGTATGCAGCATTTTGAATTGAACTGAAACAAATCTCTGTAATTTTTCTTTTGTTTCGTTATACAGTATTTCTTTGTCTGATGGAGACCTAGATCGGGATTCGATTAGCAAGTTTAATCCCTGCAACATTTCTGTGCCTGTCTCAAGCCTAGATATCAATCAGTTTATAATATTGAGGTATGATACAGGAGTGGTACATTTCTGTGCCTGTCTCAAGCCTAGATATCAATTAGTTTATAATATTGAGGTATGATACAGGAGTGGTTCTTACTGTTGTAGTATGTTATGTTGTCAACCATTATTGTTTAACTTTTTCAATTTTGCAATTATTCAATAAAACAGAATTTAGAAAAGTATACTAGTTTAAGATAACAGTATACATCAGAAGACAATCCCACTGTATACTGTTTTGTAAGGGTGTTTTAGATCAGAAGAAAATCCCACTGTATACTGTTTTGTAAGGGTGTTTTAAATCAGAAGGAAATCCCACTGTATACTGTTTTGTAAGGGTGTTTTAGATCAGAAGAAAATCCCACTGTATACTTTTTTGTAAGGGTGTTTTAGATCAGAAGAAAATCCCACTGTATACTGTTTTGTAAGGGTGTTTTAGATCAGAAGAAAATCCCACTGTATACTGTTTTGTAAGGGTGTTTTAAATCAGAAGAAAATCCCACTGTATACTGTTTTGCAAGGGTGTTTTAGATCAGAAGAAAATCCCACTGTATACTGTTTTGTAAGGGTGTTTTAAATCAGAAGGAAATCCCACTGTATACTGTTTTGTAAGGGTGTTTTAGATCAGAAGAAAATCCCACTGTATACTGTTTTGTAAGGGTGTTTTAAATCAGAAGGAAATCCCACTGTATACTGTTTTGTAAGGGTGTTTTAGATCAGAAGAAAATCCCACTGTATACTGTTTTGTAAGGGTGTTTTAAATCAGAAGGAAATCCCACTGTATACTGTTTTGAAAGGGTGTTTTAGATCAGAAGGAAATCCCACTGTATACTGTTTTGTAAGGGTGTTTTAAATCAGAAGGAAATCCCACTGTATACTGTTTTGTAAGTGTGTATTAGATCAGAAGAAAATCCCACTGTATACTGTTTTGTAAGGGTGTTTTAGCTCAGAAGAAAATCCAACTGTATACTGTTTTGTAAGGGTGTTTTAGCTCAGAAGAAAATCCAACTGTATACTGTTTTGTAAGGGTGTTTCAGATCAGAAGAAAATCCAACTGTATACTGTTTTGTAAGGGTGTGTTAGCTCAGAAGAAAATCCCACTGTATACTGTTTCGTAAGGGCGTTTTAGATCAGAAGAAAATCCCATTGTATACTGTTTTGTAAGGGTGTTTCAGATCAGAAGAAATTCCCACTGTATACTGATGTGTAAGGGTGTTTCAGATCAGAAGAAAATCCCACTGTATACTGTTTTGTAAGGGTGTTTTAGATCAAAAGAAAATCCAACTGTATACTGTTTTGTAAGGGTGTGTTAGCTCAGAAGAAAATCCAACTGTATACTGTTTTGTAAGGGTGTGTTAGCTCAAAGATAATCCAACTGTATACTGTTTTGTAAGGGTGTTTTAGCTCAGAAGAAAATCCCACTGTATACTGTTTTGTAAGGGTGTTTTAGATCAAAAGAAAATCCCACTGTATACTGTTTTGTAAGGGCGTTTTAGATCAGAAGAAAATCCCATTGTATACTGTTTTGTAAGGGTGTTTCAGATCAGAAGAAATTCCCACTGTATACTGATGTATAAGGGTGTTTCAGATCAGAAGAAAATCCCACTGTATACTGTTTTGTAAGGGTGTTTTAGATCAAAAGAAAATCCCACTGTATACTGTTTTGTAAGGATGTTATCCCACTGTATACTGTTTTGTAAGGGTGTTTTAGATCAGAAGAAAATCCCACTGTATACTGTTTTTTAAGGGTGTTTTAGATCAGAAGAAAATCCCACTGTATACTGTTTTGTAAGGATGTTATCCCACTGTATACTGTTTTGTAAGGGTGTTTTAGTAATGATCCTTCACGTGCAGTATATTTGTGCAAAATACACTTAACTTAAATATCATATTTAGAACAGTTATTGATACTATACAAATGAGATACTAGATTCACTAACATCAGCTGGATTTGTCTCCCCTGAAATATTAACATGAGTTCCTGTTGAACCCCTGCTGCCATCCAGTGGAGAGTTGAAATAACTCAGAATACTGTTACCATCCTGTAAAGCTTCATTCACAATATCAATTTGATTTGTACTGTATGCAATTCTTAGATGACCAAAAAGTCCTCCACTGAAAAGTAAGAAATTTGATGCTTATTTACAAGTAGCATGTATTTGTCATTCTTTGTTTTGGTTGACATTAAAGATATTGATATCTTAATGAACTGCTAATGATGAACTAATGCGTAATTTTATTAGATAATGACAACTTAACATTTTGTTAAAATAACTGACTTCCAATATTTACAATAACATCTTTTTTATTTAAAGAAACATCAGAATTTTATTCAAAAATAAAACTATCATATTCTGTAAGCATGAAGGAAAACAAAAACCAATATAGCACTTTTTGAAACCTCTTCCGTTTCTTTTCAAAAAACTTAATTCAAATATTTCTGAAAATGACAATACTAAAAAAATTCCAAAATCATGTGTAAAATTACAATGCCACGGGAGTTATAACAGACAAGAATTAAGAAATAATTTAAGGAAGGGGTAAGTTTGTTGGAGATTTTAATATGGGTAACATTATCTGCGTAAAATTTGTGCAGATAATGTTATCCATGTTAAAATCTCCAACAAACTTACCCCTTCCATAAATTATTCTATTCTAATAGGACATATACGGTAAATTTGTAATCCACATTCCTTTATAGTGTACCCATATTAAAATCTCCAACAAACTTACCCCTTCCATGAATTATTTCTATGACATGCTGTTTTGGGTTTGTAAACAAAAGGGTATAATAGAACAGCCAAATATGTCATGATCATCAGCGTGTGTAAGTCATAATAAATCGGGGATTTTTATACCCTTTTGTTTACAAAGCCAAAACAGCACGTCATATTAGAATGAAGTTTTTAAGTATTATTATAACGTTATACACATATACAGTCAAAATATAAATAAACCAAATGATTTATACAGGGAAACTTGTCTAAATCAAGCCCTGAATACCAAAATCTTGTAAATACCCATCTTTAATCAAATTCTTAATGTAGAAAATCTTTGTTAATTGAAGCTGTATAAACCAAACATCTGTCTATTACAAACACAAAAGTTGGTCCTAAGGAGGTTTGGATTAGAAAAGTATCACTGTAGTATATACCATGAACATATGAAAAGATTTGTTAATAGAACAAAACTTACGATCTAGTGAGGGACAGTGTCTGTACAGTATCTATGTCTTTCTCCTGTACAGTGTAGATACTTACGATCTAGTGAGGGACAGTGTCTGTACAGTATCTATGTCTTTCTCCTGTACAGTGTAGATACTTACGATCTAGTGAGGGACAGTGTCTGTACAGTATCTATGTCTTTCTCCTGTACAGTGTAGATACTTACGATCTAGTGAGGGACAGTGTCTGTACAGTATCTATGTCTTTCTCCTGTACAGTGTAGATACTTACGATCTAGTGAGGGACAGTGTCTGTACAGTATCTATGTCTTTCTCCTATACAGTGTAGATACTTACGATCTAGTGAGGGACAGTGTCTGTACAGTATCTATGTCTTTCTCCTGTACAGTGTAGATACTTACGATCTAGTGAGGGACAGTGTCTGTACAGTATCTATGTCTTTCTCCTGTACAGTGTAGATACTTACGATCTAGTGAGGGACAGTGTCTGTACAGTATCTATGTCTTTCTCCTGTACAGTGTAGATACTTACGATCTAGTGAGGGACAGTGTCTGTACAGTATCTATGTCTTTCTCCTGTACAGTGTAGATACTTACGATCTAGTGAGGGACAGTGTCTGTACAGTATCTATGTCTTTCTCCTGTACAGTGTAGATACTTACGATCTAGTGAGGGACAGTGTCTGTACAGTATCTATGTCTTTCTCCTGTACAGTGTAGATACTTACGATCTAGTGAGGGACAGTGTCTGTACAGTATCTATGTCTTTCTCCTGTACAGTGTAGATACTTACGATCTAGTGAGGGACAGTGTCTGTACAGTATCTATGTCTTTCTCCTGTACAGTGTAGATACTTACGATCTAGTGAGGGACAGTGTCTGTACAGTATCTATGTCTTTCTCCTGTACAGTATAGATACTTACGATCTAGTGAGGGACAGTGTCTGTACAGTATCTATGTCTTTCTCCTGTACAGTGTAGATACTTACGATCTAGTGAGGGACAGTGTCTGTACAGTATCTATGTCTTTCTCCTGTACAGTGTAGATACTTACGATCTAGTGAGGGACAGTGTCTGTACAGTATCTATGTCTTTCTCCTGTACAGTGTAGATACTTACGATCTAGTGAGGGACAGTGTCTGTACAGTATCTATGTCTTTCTCCTGTACAGTGTAGATACTTACGATCTAGTGAGGGACAGTGTCTGTACAGTATCTATGTCTTTCTCCTGTACAGTGTAGATACTTACGATCTAGTGAGGGACAGTGTCTGTACAGTATCTATGTCTTTCTCCTGTACAGTGTAGATACTTACGATCTAGTGAGGGACAGTGTCTGTACAGTATCTATGTCTTTCTCCTGTACAGTGTAGATACTTACGATCTAGTGAGGGACAGTGTCTGTACAGTATCTATGTCTTTCTCCTGTACAGTGTAGATACTTACGATCTAGTGAGGGACAGTGTCTGTACAGTATCTATGTCTTTCTCCTGTACAGTGTAGATACTTACGATCTAGTGAGGGACAGTGTCTGTACAGCATCTATGTCTTTCTCCTGTACAGTGTAGATACTTACGATCTAGTGAGGGACAGTGTCTGTACAGCATCTATGTCTTTCTCCTGTACAGTGTAGATACTTACGATCTAGTGAGGGACAGTGTCTGTACAGTATCTATGTCTTTCTCCTGTACAGTGTAGATACTTACGATCTAGTGAGGGACAGTGTCTGTACAGTATCTATGTCTTTCTCCTGTACAGTGTAGATACTTACGATCTAGTGAGGGACAGTGTCTGTACAGTATCTATGTCTTTCTCCTGTACAGTGTAGATACTTACGATCTAGTGAGGGACAGTGTCTGTACAGTATCTATGTCTTTCTCCTGTACAGTGTAGATACTTACGATCTAGTGAGGGACAGTGTCTGTACAGTATCTATGTCTTTCTCCTGTACAGTGTAGATACTTACGATCTAGTGAGGGACAGTGTCTGTACAGTATCTATGTCTTTCTCCTGTACAGTGTAGATACTTACGATCTAGTGAGGGACAGTGTCTGTACAGTATCTATGTCTTTCTCCTGTACAGTGTAGATAGTTTGAGTAAATTGTACAACACCATGTGGATTATCATTAGGAAGGATAGACAATGTGAACACTTTACGTAGACCTAACGTCCCACCATTAGACACTGTTACTAGTGTAAACTTAATTTGCTGAAAAAGAAAATATAGTAAAACAGTCACATGTAGCACAAACAATCTTAGTAGTACCGTCATATACAATATAAACAAATGTCATAATACAGTCATTTACAGTACAAGTACATACTGTAGTACAGTCAAATATAATACCTGTAAATGTTGTAGTACAGTTTTAAAGTTTATTCAATACCAGTACATACAGTAGTACAGTCAAAACAATATACATCAGTGGTGTAATGGTTAGTGTGCTCGACTCCAGTGAGGTAGATCATAGGTTCAAGCCCAGATCGGATTAAACCTTGGTATTTGTTGCTTTGCCACTAAGCATGCCGTATTTAGGAGAAAGAACAAAGATGGGTTGGCTTGGAATCAGGATAATGTGTCCAAGTGGGGCGACATTTCTCCCTGCGGACTGTTGTTTCAGTGAACTAAGCACTATAAAACTCCAATTAAATGTGTTGGTCTAGTACAAAGCGGACCTCATCATTAAAAATTAACTTGTTCTCACCATGATATAGCTGAAAAATTGCTGAGTTAGCATCAAACAACAATCACTCACTCACTCATTCAAAACAATACATTTTTCTCAGTTAATTCTAATTTCAAGTAGCTTTACGCTTTACTTTTTTGTAATATTTAAATCATACCTCTTGTCCTTCAGGTATATCATCTGGTAATATCTGTATCTTAAAGGAGCGGCTCGCCTCATTACTGACAAAATGGACTGATCCTGAAACTGGACTTATATCACTGGCTGCACTTTCACCTGAATATAGACAATATCAAGTATTGTCACAGTGACACTGGACTTCATTGACTGTACTCACAACAAAAGCTACAGTCACTATGTTCATGTACAAAGCTACAGTCATTATGTTCATGTACAAAGCTACAGTCACTATGTTCATGTACAAAGCTACAGTCATTATGTTCATGTACAAAGCTACAGTCACTATGTTCATGTACAAAGCTACATTCACTATGTTCATGTACAAAGCTACAATCACTATGTCCATGTACAAAGCTACAGTCACTATGTTCATGTACAAAGCTACAGTCATTATGTTCATGTACAAAGCTACAGTCACAATGTTCATGTACAAAGCTAGTCACTATTTTCATGTACAAAGCTACAGTCACTATGTTCATGTACAAAGCTACAGTCATTATGTTCATGTACAAAGCTACAGTCACTATGTTCATGTACAAAGCTACAGTCACTATGTTCATGTACAAAGCTACAGTCACTGTGTTCATGTATAAAGCTACAGTCACTATGTTCATGTACAAAGCTACAGTCACTATGTTCATGTACAAAGCTACAGTCACTATGTTCATGTACAAAGATACAGTCACTATGTTCATGTGCAAAGCTAGAGTCACTATGTTCATGTGCAAAGCTACAATCACTATGTCCATGTACAAAGCTACAGTCACTATGTTCATGTACAAAGCTACAGTCACTATGTTCATGTGCAAAGCTACAGTCACTATGTTCATGTACAAAGATACAGTCACTATGTTCATGTACAAAGCTACAGTCACTATGTTCATGTACAAAGCTACAGTCACTATGTTCATGTACAAAGCTACAATCACTATGTCCATGTACAAAGCTACATTCACTATGTTCATGTACACAGCTACAGTCATTATGTTCATGTACAAAGCTACAGTCACAATGTTCATGTACAAAGCTAGTCACTATTTTCATGTACAAAGCTACAGTCACTATGTTCATGTACAAAGCTACAGTCACTATGTTCATGTACAAAGCTACAGTCATTATGTTCATGTACAAAGCTACAGTCACAATGTTCATGTACAAAGCTAGTCCCTATTTTCATGTACAAAGCTACAGTCACTATGTTCATGTACAAAGCTACAGTCACTATGTTCATGTACAAAGCTACAGTCATTATGTTCATGTACAAAGCTACAGTCACAATGTTCATGTACAAAGCTAGTCACTATTTTCATGTACAAAGCTACAGTCACTATGTTCATGTACAAATCTACAGCCACTATGTTTATCTACACAGCTACAGTCACTATGTTCATATACAAAGCTACAGTCACTATGTCCATGTACAAAGCTACAGTCACTATGTCCATGTACAAAGCTAGTCACTATGTTCATGTACAAAGCTACAGTCACTATGTTCATGTACAAAGCTACAGTCACTATGTCCATGTACAAAGCTACAGTCACTATGTCCATGTACAAAGCTAGTCACTATGTTCATGTACAAAGCTACAGTCACTATGTTCATGTACAAAGCTACAGTCACTATGTTCATGTACAAAGCTACAGTCACTATGTTCATGTACAAAGATACAGTCACTATGTTCATGTACAAAGCTAGTCACTATGTTCATGTACAAAGATACAGTCACTATGTTCATGTACAAAGCTAGTCACTATGTTCATGTACAAAGCTACAGTCACTATGTTCATGTACAAAGCTACAGTCACTATGTTCATGTACAAAGCTACAATCACTATGTCCATGTACAAAGCTACAGTCACTATGTTCATGTACAAAGCTACAGTCACTATGTTCATGTACAAAGCTAGTCACTATTTTCATGTACAAAGCTACAGTCACTATGTTCATGTACAAAGCTATAGTCACTATGTTCATGTACAAAGCTACAGTCACTATGTTCATGTACAAAGCTACAGTCACTATGTTCATGTATAAAGCTACAGTCACTATGTTCATGTACAAAGCTACAGTCACTATGGTCATGTACAAAGATACAGTCACTATGTTCATGTACAAAGCTACAGTCACTATGTTCATGTACAAAGCTACAGTCATTATGTTCATGTACAAAGCTACAATCACAATGTTCATGTACAAAGCTACAGTCACTATTTTCATGTACAAAGCTACAGTCACTATGTTCATGTACAAAGCTACAGTCACTATGTTCATGTACAAAGATACAGTCACTATGTTCATGTACAAAGCTACAGTCACTATGTTCATGTACAAAGCTACAGTCACTATGTTCATGTACAAAGCTACAGTCAATATGTGCATGTACAAAGCTACAGTCACTATGTTCATGTACAAAGCTACAGTCACTATGTTCATGTACAAAGCTACAATCACTATGTCCATGTACAAAGCTACAGTCACTATGTTCATGTACACAGCTACAGTCATTATGTTCATGTACAAAGCTACAGTCACTATGTTCATGTACAAAGCTACAGTCACTATGTTCATGTACAAAGCTACAGTCATTATGTTCATGTACAAAGCTACAGTCACAATGTTCATGTACAAAGCTAGTCACTATTTTCATGTACAAAGCTACAGTCACTATGTTCATGTACAAATCTACAGCCACTATGTTCATCTACACAGCTACAGTCACTATGTTCATATACAAAGCTACAGTCACTATGTCCATGTACAAAGCTACAGTCACTATGTCCATGTACAAAGCTGCAGTCACTATGTTCATGTACAAAGCTACAGTCACTATGTTCATGTACAAAGCTACAGTCACTATGTTCATGTACAAAGATACAGTCACTATGTTCATGTACAAAGCTAGTCACTATGTTCATGTACAAAGATACCGTCACTATGTTCATGTACAAAGCTACAGTCACTATGTTCATGTACAAAGCTACAGTCACTATGTTCATGTACAAAGCTACAGTCACTATGTTCATGTACAAAGCTACAATCACTATGTCCATGTACAAAGCTACAGTCACTATGTTCATGTACAAAGCTACAGTCACTATGTTCATGTACAAAGCTAGTCACTATTTTCATGTACAAAGCTACAGTCACTATGTTCATGTACAAAGCTATAGTCACTATGTTCATGTACAAAGCTACAGTCACTATGTTCATGTACAAAGCTACAGTCACTATGTTCATGTATAAAGCTACAGTCACTATGTTCATGTACAAAGCTACAGTCACTATGGTCATGTACAAAGATACAGTCACTATGTTCATGTACAAAGCTACAGTCACTATGTTCATGTACAAAGCTACAGTCATTATGTTCATGTACAAAGCTACAATCACAATGTTCATGTACAAAGCTACAGTCACTATTTTCATGTACAAAGCTACAGTCACTATGTCCATGTACAAAGCTACAGTCACTATTATCATGTACAAAGCTACAGTCACTATGTTCATGTACAAAGCTACAGTCACTGTTCATGTACAAAGCTACAGTCACTATGTTCATGTACAAAACTACAGTCACTATGTTCATGTACAAAGCTACAGTCACTATGTTCATGTACAAAGCTAGTCACTATGTTCATGTATTAAGCTAGTCACGTACACAGCTACAGTCACTATGTTCATGTACAAAACTACAGTCACTATATTCATGTACAAAGCTACAGTCACTATGTTCATGTACAAAGCTACAGTCACTATGTTCATGTACAAAGCTACAGTCACTATGTTCATGTACAAATCTACAGTCACTATGTGCATATACAAAGCTACAGTCACTATGTTCATGTGCAAAGCTAGAGTCACTATGTTCATGTGCAAAGCTACAATCACTATGTCCATGTACAAAGCTACAGTCACTATGTTCATGTACAAAGCTACAGTCACTATGTTCATGTACAAAGCTACAGTCACTATGTTCATGTACAAAGATACAGTCACTATGTTCATGTACAAAGCTACAGTCACTATGTTCATGTACAAAGCTACAGTCATTATGTTCATGTACAAAGCTACAGTCACTATGTTCATGTACAGAGTTACAGTCACTATGTTCATGTACAAAGTTACAGTCACTATGTTCATGTACAAAGCTACAGTCACTATGTTCATGTACAAAGCTACAATCACTATGTCCATGTACAAAGCTACAGTCACTATGTTCATGTACAAAGCTACAGTCATTATGTTCATGTACAAAGCTACAGTCACAATGTTCATGTACAAAGCTAGTCACTATTTTCATGTACAAAGCTACAGTCACTATGTTCATGTACAAAGCTACAGTCACTATGTTCATGTACAAAGCTACAGTCACTATGTTCATGTACAAAGCTAGTCACTATGTGCATGTACAAAGCTACAGTCACTATGTTCATGTACAAAGCTACAGTCACTATGTTCATGTACAAAGATACAGTCACTATGTTCATGTACAAAGCTAGTCACTATGTTCATGTACAAAGCTACAGTCACTATGTTCATGTACAAAGCTACAGTCACAATGTTTATGTACAAAGCTAGTCACTATTTTCATGTACAAAGCTACAGTCACTATATCCATGTACAAAGCGACAGTCACTATGTTCATGTACAAAGCTACAGTCACTATGTTCATGTACAAAGCTACAGTCACTATGTTCATGTACAAAGCTACAGTCACTATGTTCATGTACAAAACTACAGTCACTGTGTTCATGTACAAAGTTACAGTCACTATGTTCATGTACAAAGCTACAGTCACTATGTTCATGTACAAAGCTACAGTCACTATGTTCATGTACAAAGCTACAATCACTATGTCCATGTACAAAGCTACAGTCACTATGTTCATGTACAAAGCTACAGTCATTATGTTCATGTACAAAGCTACAGTCACAATGTTCATGTACAAAGCTAGTCACTATTTTCATGTACAAAGCTACAGTCACTATGTTCATGTACAAAGCTACAGTCACTATGTTCATGTACAAAGCTACAGTCACTATGTTCATGTACAAAGCTACAGTCACTATGTCCATGTACAAAGCTACAGTCACTATGTTCATGTACAAAGCTACAGTCACTATGTTCATGTACAAAGATACAGTCACTATGTTCATATACAAAGCTAGTCACTATGTTCATGTACAAAGCTACAGTCATTATGTTCATGTACAAAGCTACAGTCACAATGTTTATGTACAAAGCTAGTCACTATTTTCATGTACAAAGCTACAGTCACTATATCCATGTACAAAGCGACAGTCACTATGTTCATGTACAAAGCTACAGTCACTATGTTCATGTACAAAGCTGCAGTCACTATGTTCATGTACAAAGCTACAGTCACTATGTTCATGTACAAAACTACAGTCACTGTGTTCATGTACAAAGTTACAGTCACTATGTTCATGTACAAAGCTACAGTCACTATGTTCATGTACAAAGCTACAGTCACTATGTTCATGTACAAAGCTACATTCACTATGTTCATGTACACAGCTACAGTCACTATGTTCATGTACAAAGCTACAGTCACTATGTTCATGTACAAAGCTACATTCACTATGTTCATGTACACAGCTACAGTCACTATGTTCATGTACAAAGCTACAGTCACTATGTTCATATACAAAGCTACAGTCACTATGTTCATGTGCAAAGCTAGAGTCACTATGTTCATGTGCAAAGCTACAATCACTATGTCCATGTACAAAGCTACAGTCACTATGTTCATGTACAAAGCTAGTCACTATGTTCATGTACAAAGCTACAGTCACTATGTTCATGTACAAAGATACAGTCACTATGATCATGTACAAAGCTAGTCACTATGTTCATGTACAAAGCTACATTCACTATGTTCATGTACACAGCTACAGTCACTATGTTCATGTACAAAGCTACAGTCACTATGTTCATGTACAAAGCTACAGTCACTATGTTCATGTACAAAGCTACAGTCACTATGTTCATGTACAAAGCTACATTCACTATGTTCATGTACACAGCTACAGTCACTATGTTCATGTACAAAGCTACAGTCACTATGTTCATGTACAAAGCTACAGTCACTATGTTCATGTACAAAGCTACAGTCACTATGTTCATGTACAAAGCTACATTCACTATGTCCATGTACAAAGCTACAGTCACTATGTCCATGTACAAAGCTACAGTCACTATGTGCATGTACAAAGCTACAGTCACTATGTTCATGTACAAAGCTACAGTCACTATGTTCATGTACAAAGCTACAATCACTATGTCCATGTACAAAGCTACAGTCACTATGTTCATGTACACAGCTACAGTCATTATGTTCATGTACAAAGCTACAGTCACTATGTTCATGTACAAAGCTACAGTCACTATGTTCATGTACAAAGCTAGTCACTATGTTCATGTACAAAGCTAGTCACTATTTTCATGTACAAAGCTACAGTCACTATGTTCATGTACAAAGCTACAGTCACTATGTGCATGTACAAAGCTACAGTCACTATGTTCATGTACAAAGCTACAGTCACTATGTTCATGTACAAAGATACAGTCACTATGTTCATGTACAAAGCTAGTCACTATGTTCATGTACAAAGCTACAGTCATTATGTTCATGTACAAAGCTACAGTCACAATGTTTATGTACAAAGCTAGTCACTATTTTCATGTACAAAGCTACAGTCACTATATCCATGTACAAAGCGACAGTCACTATGTTCATGTACAAAGCTACAGTCACTATGTTCATGTACAAAGCTACAGTCACTATGTTCATGTACAAAGCTACAGTCACTATGTTCATGTACAAAACTACAGTCACTGTGTTCATGTACAAAGTTAGTCACTATGTTCATGTACAAAGCTACAGTCACTATGTTCATGTACAAAGCTACAGTCACTATGTTCATGTACAAAGCTACATTCACTATGTTCATGTACACAGCTACAGTCACTATGTTCATGTACAAAGCTACAGTCACTATGTTCATGTACAAAGCTACATTCACTATGTTCATGTACACAGCTACAGTCACTATGTTCATGTACAAAGCTACAGTCACTATGTTCATATACAAAGCTACAGTCACTATGTTCATGTGCAAAGCTACAGTCACTATGTTCATGTGCAAAGCTACAATCACTATGTCCATGTACAAAGCTACAGTCACTATGTTCATGTACAAAGCTAGTCACTATGTTCATGTACAAAGCTACAGTCACTATGTTCATGTACAAAGCTACAGTCACTATGTTCATGTACAAAGCTACAGTCACTATGTTCATGTACAAAGATACAGTCACTATGATCATGTACAAAGCTAGTCACTATGTTCATGTACAAAGCTACATTCACTATGTTCATGTACACAGCTACAGTCACTATGTTCATGTACAAAGTTAGTCACTATGTTCATGTACAAAGCTACAGTCACTATGTTCATGTACAAAGCTACAGTCACTATGTTCATGTACAAAGCTACATTCACTATGTTCATGTACACAGCTACAGTCACTATGTTCATGTACAAAGCTACAGTCACTATGTTCATGTACAAAGCTACAGTCACTATGTTCATGTACAAAGCTACAGTCACTATGTTCATGTACAAAGCTACATTCACTATGTCCATGTACAAAGCTACAGTCACTATGTCCATGTACAAAGCTACAGTCACTATGTTCATGTACAAAGCTACAGTCACTATGTTCATGTACAAAGCTACAGTCACTATGTTCATGTACAAAGCTACATTCACTATGTTCATGTACACAGCTACAGTCACTATGTTCATGTACAAAGCTACAGTCACTATATTCATGTACAAAGCTACAGTCACTATGTTCATGTACAAAGCTACAGTCACTATGTTCATGTACAAAGCTACAGTCACTATGTTCATGTACAAAGCTACAGTCACTATGTTCATGCACAAATCTACAGTCACTATGTGCATGTACACAACTACAGTCACTATGTTCATGTACAAAGCTACAGTCACTATGTCCATGTAGAAAGCTACAGTCACTATGTCCATGTAGAAAGCTAGAGTCACTATGTTGATGTATAAAGCTACGGTCACTATTTTCATGTACAAAGCTACAGTCACTATGTTCATGTACAAAGCTACTGTCACTATATTCATGTACAAAGCTACAGTCACTATGTTCATGTACAAAGCTACAGTCACTATGTTCATTTACAAAGCTACAGTCACTATGTTCATGTACAAAGCTACAGTCACTATGTTCATGTACAAAGCTACATTCACTATGTTCATGTACACAGCTACAGTCACTATGTTCATGTACAAATCTACAGTCACTATGTTCATGTACAAAGCTACAGTCACTATGTTCATGTACAAAGCTACAGTCACTATGTTCATGTACAAAGCTACATTCACTATGTTCATGTACACAGCTACATTCACTATGTTCATGTACAAATCTACAGTCCCTATGTTCATATACAAAGCTACAGTCACTATGTTCATGTACAAAGCTACAGTCACTATGTTCATGTACAAAGCTACAGTCACTATGTTCATGTACAAAGCTACAGTCACTATGTTCATGTACAAATCTACAGTCACTATGTTCATGTACACAACTACAGTCACTATGTTCATGTATAAAGCTACAGTCACTATTTTCATGTACAAAGCTACTGTCACTATGTTCATGTACAAAGCTACAGTCACTATGTTCATGTACAAAGCTACAGTCACAATGTTCATGCACAAAGCTACAGTCACTATTTTCATGTACAAAGCTAGTCACTATGTTCATGTACAAAGCTACAGTCACTATGTTCATGTACAAAGCTACAGTCACTATGTTCATGTACAAAACTACAGTCACTATGTTCATGTACAATGCTGCAGTCACTATGTTCATGTACAAAGCTACAGTCACTATGTTCATGTACAAAGCTACATTCACTATGTCCATGTACAAAGCTACAGTCACTATGTCCATGTACAAAGCTAGAGTCACTATGTTCATGTATAAAGCTAGTCACTATTTTCATGTGCAAAGCTACAGTCACTATGTTCATGTACAAAGCTACAGTCACTATGTTCATGTACAAAGCTACAGTCACTATGTTCATGTACAAAGCTACAGTCACTATGTTCATGTACAAAGCTACAGTCACTATGTTCATGTACAAAGCTACAGTCACTATGTTCATGTACAAAGCTACAGTCACTATGTTCATGTACAAAGCTATATTCACTATGTTCATGTACACAGCTACAGTCACTATGTTCATGTACAAAGCTACAGTCACTATATTCATGTACAAAGCTACAGTCACTATGTTCATGTACAAAGCTACAGTCACTATGTTCATGTACAAAGCTACAGTCACTATGTTCATGTACAAAGCTACAGTCACTATGTTCATGTACAAAGCTACAGTCACTATGTCCATGTACAAAGCTACAGTCACTATGTTCATGTACAAAGCTACAGTCACTATGTTCATGTACAAAGCTACAGTCACTATGTTCATGTACAAAGATACAGTCACTATGATCATGTACAAAGCTACAGTCATTATGTTCATGTACAAAGCTACAGTCACTATGTTCATGTACAAAGCTAGTCACTATGTTCATGTATTAAGCTAGTCACGTACACAGCTACAGTCACTATGTTCATGTACAAAGCTACAGTCACTATGTTCATGTACAAAGCTACAGTCACTATGTTCATGTACAAAGCTACAGTCACTATGTTCATGTACACAGCTACAGTCACTATGTTCATGTACAAAGCTACAGTCACTATGTTCATATACAAAGCTACAGTCACTATGTTCATGTGCAAAGCTACAGTCACTATGTTCATGTGCAAAGCTACAATCACTATGTCCATGTACAAAGCTACAGTCACTATGTTCATGTACAAAGCTAGTCACTATGTTCATGTACAAAGCTACAGTCACTATGTTCATGTACAAAGCTACAGTCACTATGTTCATGTACAAAGCTACAGTCACTATGTTCATGTACAAAGATACAGTCACTATGATCATGTACAAAGCTAGTCACTATGTTCATGTACAAAGCTACATTCACTATGTTCATGTACACAGCTACAGTCACTATGTTCATGTACAAAGCTAGTCACTATGTTCATGTACAAAGCTACAGTCACTATGTTCATGTACAAAGCTACAGTCACTATGTTCATGTACAAAGCTACATTCACTATGTTCATGTACACAGCTACAGTCACTATGTTCATGTACAAAGCTACAGTCACTATGTTCATGTACAAAGCTACAGTCACTATGTTCATGTACAAAGCTACAGTCACTATGTTCATGTACAAAGCTACATTCACTATGTCCATGTACAAAGCTACAGTCACTATGTCCATGTACAAAGCTACAGTCACTTTGTTCATGTACAAAGCTACAGTCACTATGTTCATGTACAAAGCTACAGTCACTATGTTCATGTACAAAGCTACAGTCACAATGTTCATGCACAAAGCTACAGTCACTATTTTCATGTACAAAGCTAGTCACTATGTTCATGTACAAAGCTACAGTCACTATGTTCATGTACAAAGCTACAGTCACTATGTTCATGTACAAAGCTACATTCACTATGTTCATGTACACAGCTACAGTCACTATGTTCATGTACAAAGCTACAGTCACTATATTCATGTACAAAGCTACAGTCACTATGTTCATGTACAAAGCTACAGTTACTATGTTCATGTACAAAGCTACAGTCACTATGTTCATGTACAAAGCTACAGTCACTATGTTCATGTACAAAGCTACAGTCACTATGTCCATGTACAAAGCTACAGTCACTATGTTCATGTACAAAGCTACAGTCACTATGTTCATGTACAAAGCTACAGTCACTATGTTCATGTACAAAGATACAGTCACTATGATCATGTACAAAGCTACAGTCACTATGTTCATGTACAAAGCTACAGTCACTATGTTCATGTACAAAGCTAGTCACTATGTTCATGTATTAAGCTAGTCACGTACACAGCTACAGTCACTATGTTCATGTACAAAGCTACAGTCACTATGTTCATGTACAAAGCTACAGTCACTATGTTCATGTACAAAGCTACAGTCACTATGTTCATGTACAAATCTACAGTCACTATGTTCATATACAAAGCTACAGTCACTATGTTCATGTACAAAGCTAGAGTCACTATGTTCATGTACAAAGCTACAGTCACTATATTCATGTACAAAGCTACAGTCACTATGTTCATGTGCAAAGCTAGAGTCACTATGTCCATGTAGAAAGCTACAGTCACTATGTTCATGTACAAAGCTACAGTCACTATGTTCATGTACAAAGCTACAGTCACTATGTTCATGTACAAAGCTACATTCACTATGTCCATGTACAAAGCTACAGTCACTATGTCCATGTACAAAGCTACAGTCACTATGTTCATGTACAAAGCTACAGTCACTATGTTCATGTACAAAGCTACAGTCACTATGTTCATGTACAAAGCTACATTCACTATGTTCATGTACACAGCTACAGTCACTATGTTCATGTACAAAGCTACAGTCACTATATTCATGTACAAAGCTACAGTCACTATGTTCATGTACAAAACTACAGTCACTATGTTCATGTACAAAGCTACAGTCACTATGTTCATGCACAAATCTACAGTCACTATGTGCATGTACACAACTACAGTCACTATGTTCATGTACAAAGCTACAGTCACTATGTCCATGTACAAAGCTACAGTCACTATGTCCATGTACAAAGCTACAGTCACTATGTTGATGTATAAAGCTACAGTCACTATTTTCATGTACAAAGCTACAGTCACTATGTTCATGTACAAAGCTACTGTCACTATATTCATGTACAAAGCTACAGTCACTATGTTCATGTACAAAGCTACAGTCACTATGTTCATTTACAAAGCTACAGTCACTATGTTCATGTACAAAGCTACAGTCACTATGTTCATGTACAAAGCTACATTCACTATGTTCATGTACACAGCTACAGTCACTATGTTCATGTACAAATCTACAGTCACTATGTTCATGTACAAAGCTACAGTCACTATGTTCATGTACAAAGCTACATTCACTATGTTGATGTACACAGCTACAGTCACTATGTTCATGTACAAATCTACAGTCACTATGTTCATATACAAAGCTACAGTCACTATGTTCATGTGCAAAGCTACAGTCACTATGTTCATGTACAAAGCTACAGTCACTATGTTCATGTACAAAGCTACAGTCACTATGTTCATGTACAAATCTACAGTCACTATGTTCATGTACACAACTACAGTCACTATGTTCATGTATAAAGCTAGTCACTATTTTCATGTACAAAGCTACTGTCACTATGTTCATGTACAAAGCTACAGTCACTATGTTCATGTACAAAGCTACAGTCACTATGTTCATGTACAAAGCTACAGTCACAATGTTCATGCACAAAGCTACAGTCACTATTTTCATGTACAAAGCTAGTCACTATGTTCATGTACAAAGCTACAGTCACTATGTTCATGTACAAAGCTACAGTCACTATGTTCATGTACAAAGCTACAGTCACTATGTTCATGTACAAAACTACAGTCACTATGTTCATGTACAATGCTGCAGTCACTATGTTCATGTACAAAGCTACAGTCACTATGTTCATGTACAAAGCTACATTCACTATGTCCATGTACAAAGCTACAGTCACTATGTCCATGTACAAAGCTAGAGTCACTATGTTCATGTATAAAGCTAGTCACTATTTTCATGTGCAAAGCTACAGTCACTATGTTCATGTACAAAGCTACAGTCACTATGTTCATGTACAAAGATACAGTCACTATGTTCATGTACAAAGCTACATTCACTATGTTCATGTACACAGCTACAGTCACTATGTTCATGTACAAAGCTACAGTCACTATATTCATGTACAAAGCTACAGTCACTATGTTCATGTACAAAGCTAGAGTCACTATGTTCATGTATAGAGCTACAGTCACTATGTTCATGTACAAAGCTACAGTCACTATGTTCATGTACAACTCCCATGTAAATATTGTCACTTTAATAGTTCACATACTCAAATTATCAATTAATTTGGGTTAATGTTGAGGTTTTTTTGGTCAAAACTTTTGGGGGAGGAAATCCCAAACAGTTGTACATGTATAAGGAATGTGAGGTGAGTAAACACTCGCCAGTGTTGTCTTGTTATTCTTTTGATCAAATATAAAAGACCATTATCACTTATCCACCCACATCCAAACAGTCTTTCTTCAACAAGTTCTCTATTTTTCTGATTTAATTTAATACCTAAATAACTTTTCTTTCCTCATGAATTCACCTGTTAGAAAGTAACTTACCATTAAGCAGTGCAGCCCAGTCAATGCTAACTACACCTAATGTGCCTCCTGTCCTTACAATTGTAATGTCAGTAGACAATATCTTTCCATTGTCTGGTTCTTCTACTGCAACCCCATCTACTTCAAATTCTGTAATGTAAATAATAGAGGTCAAATATCAAATGTCAAAGGACAAAATTTTAATCCAGACATTAAAAAAAACAGTCTAAACAAAAATGAGAATAAAAAACCATGGTCATCTTTGACCATTTTCTTAGTTACATGTAATGAAGACATAAGGTGTTCACAACTTACAGTTTTCCATTTTTAATGATTAACAGAATCAGTAAAATGTTTGGGGAGTTTATCTTACCTTAAGAATCTTGAATTGTTTCAAAGTTCAGGTGTAAGTTCTCATACATTTTCCATCCATAAGTTTTGCTGTTCCTTTAACGCTTGCAAAGTTATTTTGACAGCAAATTTTCTGAGTTTAGGGAGATAATTTTGTAAAGAAAAGTGTTCATAACCAATACTTGATATGAAATATTTTTATGATATGTCTTCGACTTCTTGAGAACGAGAAAATTGGCAGAAAATAGAAGCTATAATCAGATGAAATGCAATAGGGTCGTCCTTAAAGATTTTTTTTTTAGTAAGAATTAGTTTCAATATAAAAAAAAATCTGTCTATGTTATAAAATTATGAAGTTTTATATACAAACCAAAAGCACCAATGGGATCATCAGATGCCAGGATATTAATTACAGCATAAGTAGCCGTTCCTAACACTCCTCCCCCTGTTATCTCATTCAGTAACTCAATATAAAATGTCTCCATCAGCTCTGGTTGGTTGTCATCAATGATCCTGATTGGTAGATCAGCACTACTGGTTCCATCTAGTAACACAGCTGTGTTAGACATCACTTCATAATCACTATGTTCTATGGCTGTTCCATTGACTACTCTGAACTTCACACTCACCTGAAATTATCAAATAAACAATTTATATTTCAATGAGCGACATGGTCTTTATTTTTGAATACCTATAAGAATCGTCAAACTCTATTCAGTATTATTTGGCAATTTGTAAATTCTCCTTTGATCTTACCAAGTGATATTGTCTGTATCATCACACTGACATTGTCTTTATTTTAAGAAAAGGAGTAATTGAATTATATTTAGTAATATCTGATGCAAATAATAAAACAAACAACATACAAATCCACCTGTTGATTAAGTTGAAAAGTACTTAAAAAGTAAAATGTAACAAACTGATTTTTTTTTTATCTCAGTTCTCTTTGTCAACTAGTATATTGTTCATCAATTAATTTAAACATATTTGGTACAAAATGTGTTAATGGAAAACTGTTGTCTTATGTTCTAATGCATATATCCCAACATGACAAAAATGTTGACAGGGGAAATAACTCTTTCTTATTCAATTGTTAATATTTCACAAATCGATTGTTTTATTGATTGATTTTTGTTTAGCATAAAGTATGCAGTATTTTCAGCTATATTCATGATGAGAACAAGATGTACAAAGAAAATATTAGATACTAAAGGCTCAGTGGGCTAAGCCTGTGTCGCTCACCATTCATTCTGCTTTGAAGAAACTTAATACAGAATCTTCCATAGGTGCTTCCCACCAAATTTCGGTTCATTTTGGCAAAGCAGTTTCAGAGAAGAAGATTTTTAGAAATTGACCAATCTAAAACAAGAATTGCCTGTGGCAGCCATGTTTGTTAATGGATCAAAACGAAATGAGCAATCTCTATAGAGGACCTTCCATAGATGCTTCTTACCAAGTTTCATATCATTTGGCCAAGTGGCTTCAGAGGAAAAGCTGTTTTAGAAATCGACCAATAAGATACAAGAATTGCCTAGGACGGCCATGCTTTTTAACAGATCAAAACAGAATGAGCAATTCCCATAGAGGACCTACCATAGATGCTTCCTACCACGCTTCGGTTCATTTGGTCAAGCTGTTTCAGAGTAGAAGATTTTTTAGAAATCGACCAATCAGAAACAAGAATTGCCTGTGGTGGCCATGTTTGTTAATGGATCGGGACAAAATGAGCAATCTGTATAGAGAACCTCCCATAGATGCATTCTACCAAGTTTCGGTTCATTTGGCAAAGCGTTTGCAGAGAAGAAGATTTTTTTAGAAATCAACCAATCAGAAACAAGAATTGTCTGTGGTGGCCATGTTTGTTAATGGATCGGGACGAAATGAGCATTCGCAACAGAGGACTTTCCGTAGATGCTTCCTACTAAGTTTCGGTTCATTTGGTCAAGCGATTTCAGAGGAGAAGATTTTTTTAAAATCGACCAATCAGAAACAAGAATTGCCTGTGGCGGCCATGTTTGTTAATGGATTGGGACGAAATGAGCAATCTTTATAGAGGACCTTCCATAGATGCTTCCTACCAAGTTTGAGTTCACTTGGCTGAGGAGTTTCAGAGGAGAAGATTAAAATGTGAAAAGTTAACGGACGACAGACAACGGACGACGGACGCCAAGTGATGGCAAAAGCTCACATTGCCTTTGGCAAGGTGAGCTAAAAAGTTAGTACTGAAATGGGTCTACAGATGGATGTTTCAATTTTCACTATATAATGGGAAGATAACTGACAGAATCAGAAATTTTTTCCACCTTGTATGGTTTAGAGTTTGAAAGAATATCCATAAATAACTGTACCTGTCCAAATGTCCCTCCACGTCTTGTAAGCTTTACCCCGGTACTGCCAACATTTTCCAAAATATTAACAGATATGGGAGATAACTCTAATGCGCCATTGGCAATATCATTACTGATTATCATTACTTGAGCCAAGGACTCTGAACTTAGTCCCAAACTAGGGGAATTGGTGACTGAAAATATAGAAATAAACATTAATCCTACTTAATATCTGTTTTATCTATTTCTTTTATTAGATAGGAGTGATTCAGGTAGATGAAATATATCTAAAACAAAATAGAGGTAGAGGTAGAACTATTATTAATATAACAGGCAAAAATAAATCATGGAAGCCAGAATGTGTTTTGAGTTTTAACATGTGTTGGCAGATATTATTATTTTATCCAGGGCCGGAGGCGAGGGATAAATTTAGTAATATCTGCCAACCCATGTTAAAACTCAAAACACATTCTGGCCATGTTAAAACTCAAAAGACATTCTGGTCATGTTAAAACTCAAAACACATTCTGGCTTCCATGAATTATTTCAATTCTGATATGTCTAACAGTACAACTACGGTAGTATACTTTGATTGGTAGACAGTAATCTATATTTACGCTTGCGGACAATGTTGCACACAATTAATGCTGCCAAATTCAAGCAGACGATAATTCATCAACATGTACTTTTACGACTGGAAAGTCAGTCACATATATTTTTACGACGGGAAAGTCAGTCGTATTATATCCATAACAATAATATTGTGTTTGCATGTTTTAATTGCACGTCACATATTATTAATTTTGGATATGTTGATTATTTTCAGTGAATATAGATGTTTAAAATGTTAACAACGTGAAAGTATTCTATTTTGTGATTTTATCACCTGGCTTAAATGTGTACAGCGTATGTGCTAATGAGATTTGTCATCGGGTTGATTGCTTGTTTGTTTGCAAATTTACATGTAATAGTATGTAACTGGCTTTGCCTGTATAAAATTTTCTAAGTAAGATTTCTTTGTACATGTACACAAACTTGACCCACTAGAACACAAATTCAGCATGAAACACATATATTTCAATCCCAATATTATAAAGAAATTCACATTACAAAGAAATAGGATGTACAGCCTGAATTTATTTATAATATTGTATATTGTATTTTACTATTGCTGACGCATGTACTATTGTAGTTATTTATTATGTGGAGAGGACCCTTGTAAATTGTTATAATTTGTGTCCAATCCAATTGTTATAATATTTAGCAATAAAATATGTTTAATCTAATCTAACATTATAACACCTTTTTGGTTGATACCTTAACACAAAAAAAAGCATAAAATCATTAATTTCTTAATAAATTTTTGAATATTCATTACTTCTTCAAATTGCAAATGAAATATTATTCCATGTAGTTTATACCTATTCTATTTTGAGCTGCCGTAAATAATGTAGCATTCACAAGAACAACGTAGAATGACTCATCATTTTCAGGTTCATTGTCATCCATTATGGTAACCGTGAATGTTTTCTGTGTCTCTGTAGGTAGGAACCTGACCATCCCTTCTGCTGGCCTGAAGTCACTGTCACCAGCCCTTGCCACTGTTGAGGGTACTGATGGGTGTGTCTCTGTAGGGGTTAAGGTTCTGTAATACACATCCACTGTACCAAATGTACCTTTCAATCTATTTACTGTAAGGGTTATATCTAAAAGGAACAAATGAATTAAAGTTCATGTAAAATTGGAAATATTATACATCACTGAAATTTTATATCTATTTTATTTGTAAATTATTTTCTGTTTGTTTTTGGAGAGAATAAATCATTGAGTACTAATTAGTCAATGGTAAAATCTCTCACAATAGGGTTACATTATAACATATTTTATATTAATGCGTTCTATGGTAATAAAGTTTGGTTAAATTACATTAAGGTAGGTAAGAACAGTCACTGATAAAAATGGTGTTACAAAAATGTGGATATAATGACAAAAACTGATGGATATGTCATCTCTTCTATGAAGTTAATACCAAAAAGATAAATAATTGTAAAAATACCTACTTGTGTATGTCTCCTGTACCTGGATTGGTCTTAGATTGCTAGGAAACACAAACAGACCATATGGATTGTCATTGGCTAGAATAGTTACTGTGGCAACCAGTTTGTCAGCAGCACCAAGTTCTCCCTAAAGAATAGGTGTAAGATATATAATATGACGGAAAACATGACCCCATGTGACAGCTTTATATATAGTTGAAGGTTGTTATCTCAGACTTTGATAATGTGTTTCCCTGAATAACTTTCAAGTAAAGATTTGGTTCACTAGTAGTACATTTTAGCTTAATTTATCGTTGATAACTTCAAAATTTGGATATTTCATTTTGATCCATTCAACTCTACAACTGCATACTGAAAAAAATTCACAAATCGTTTGGTCACTTTTTTATAATATATAGACGATGACCAAAGATGTTTTTCATTGTTTAATGAACTAAGTACTGAAGTAAACATTCAGATAAAAAGCCCCCAGACAAAACAACCCTTCTCTGGATGATGACTATTAATGTTTGTCTATTAAGAAGGCTGTAAACGTATATCATTTGATTGATTAGTTGGTTTGGTTTATGGTGCTTAATGCCACTTTCAACAATTTTTCAGCTATATCGTGGCAGTCAGTTTTATCGGTGCAGGAAACCAGAGTACCTACTACAGACCTGTCGTAAAGCACTGACAAACTTTATCACATAATATCGAGTACACCTCACCATGAACAAGAATATCATTTGATAGTAACCAGTGAGTATACTTAATATCATTGACTTGAATGTCACTTACTGGTTCAACAGACGTCAACTGAACTTGGTAGGTTTCATCTAACTCTGGTATGACATCTGCCCTGACCTTGACCTCTATATTACCACTGGTTTGTTCATGACTGAAGATCAAAACCCCAGTCAAATCTATGATGTCATTGTCTGGGTTTCCTAATAACTGCCATGTAAGTGTAGATGTTCCTATCGCTCCTTGTAACCTGCTGACCTACGAGACAAAATTTCTATTCACTTATACAAACGATGTGGAATTACAAATCATTTTAATTACAGTCAAACCTGCCTTAAAGGGCACCTTTGTATAACAATTAATTCACTGTCTCATATTTTCCATTAATGAATAGTGCATATTTTTTTAACCTGCATATAAAGGACCACATTTTCTGGTTCCCTTGAGTGGTCTTTATATACAGGTTTGACTGTAATTTGTTCCATGTTGAATCACTTTGAAGATCTGAAACACAATGGACTCCAGTCGATGGTTGTAATCTTTCACCATCGTAATTTCTTTATATATTGTATCACTAAGTTATTAAGTCTTATTACACTTTACGTACTATAAATTCTGTATAAGAGGCAGTTTTTGTTTTTAATTGAGAATATTTTACAAACAATTATATTTTCTAATATGGGAACAATTATATATGAATGACAGAAAATGCTAATATTTCTTCTCAAGGTACCTTCACTAATTCTTCCCAAAAATAACAAAAAGCGAAAACAAATAAAAACAGCAAAAAGAAAAAAACCAGATATCTGACAAACCTGTAAGAAGACTGTGATAAAGCCAGAATCTCCTATCTCCTGTGTGGCGACGTTCAGGGAGGCATCACTAAACTGAAACTTTCCATAAGCCCCATCTGATGATCTTATCACTACTGTTACTGTGGCAGCAACACTAAGAGTGGCGCCCCCTGTAGGATTCAGTAATGTGACATAGAATGTCTTGTCATCCTCAGGTACAGTATTGTCTATAATATCTATACTGATCAAGCTGTATAAATCTCCTTCATTGAATTCTAACCTTCCTACACCGGCCTGAAAAAACGTATCAAAAAATAAAAAAATAATTAAACACAGAAACAAAATATTAAACAATTTTAACAAAAAGTATCCATTTTTACTCTTTAATTATTTGTGGATAAAAGGTATTAAGATAAATCTCATATTTCAACCATAAACTAGAAAATATCTTACAGTAATTATACCAGATTTCCTGTACCATTTAACGAATGTATTTACCAATTGCTCAATGAATATTGACCAACTGGTATTTAAACTCCTAGAAGTCACATTGGTTTTGGTCCGAAAAAGTTTAAAGTTCCTATTGTTAAGAAATAAAGTTCCTATTGTTGGGCAATCAATGAACAATAGGAACTGTGTTTAAACTTCTTTCCTGATGAAAACTTCCTCTCTGATGAAACTTCTTTGATGTTATTTCATATTGAAAAATTACTTCATTAGAATGATTATCTTTCTTTCATATACCTGATAACAGGCACTGTATATTGGTATATATCATATTATAATCTTTTCCTAATTTGAGAAATAACTCCTATTGTTTTTAATTTAGATAGCTGGTAAACATTTTTTTTAACATTTATATTTTTCCTTTTTTCTTCTTTTATATTTGGAATTCATGCAGATATGGAAAATAATGTTTTGTGAATTGCTCATTTTCACAATAACAATATCTAGTATGGATATAGTACATGTATGTATACAATATTCAAATTTGCAAAATATTGCAAAATACTGATTTCATGTACCAACAATGACCAAATTCCATATTTTTGCCAGGTTTATATCCCTGACATTATATATAAGATGCAGTTGAATCTGGTTTACTATAATCTAGATAACTAAAAATAAAATGAAAGTTCATTAAGTTTTTTAACCATGAAGGTGAAATTAATAGTCCACACAAGGATCTTCACAAGTCAAGTGTTTTTTATCTGCTTGTGTTCAACATCTGTTTGTGGGGAGAACAAGCAGATGGAAAACACTTCGACTTGGGAAGATGCAGTATCCATAATGCAGACATTTACATAGTTTGTAGTCCATTTGCATTGGAGACTCTGAAAATAGGGGAAACAAATTATTAAAAATTGGATTTAATTTTTTTTTTTCTTTATAGATATTTCATCTTGTATACTATATACAAACTTGAGCAAATAGTTACAGATTTTTTGGACTCAAAATCAAAAAGTTACCTATTAAATTCCTTATTTTGAAAAAATATTTATAACATAGGAGGGTAATGGGTAACTTTTTTTTATTTTGAATCCCAAAATATATAGTATACAAGATGAAACGTCTATAAAAAAATATACAAAATTAAACCCGATTTTCATAAATAATTTTCAGGATTATTATCATTATTTTATATTTGACCAAATTATGATTTACAAACCAAACAGCGAATAACTGTAATTGCATTTATTCATCAAATTAGAAAAGAATAATTATTTTTCATATGCATAATGCTAATTATACGAAAGAAATGAATTCCAATGAAGAAATTTTTCAACTTGTTATAAAATCAAAGAAGTTTCACCAGAGAGGAAGTTTTCATCATGAAAGAAATTTAAACACAAATTTCTATTGTTCATTGATTGCCCAACAATAGGAACTTGATTTCTTAACAATAGGAACTTTAAACTTTTTCTGACCAACACCAATGTGACTTCTAGGAGTTTAAATACCAGTTGATCAATATTCATTGAGCAATTGGTAAATACATTCGTTAAATGGTACAGGAAATCCGGTATAAATAGTGACAAGAATTTGATCATTTATACTTTATTATACCATCTGTCCTGCTTAATTTTTTTCAAAATTTATCTACTAATAAATCTTCCATACACATATTTGTAAGATCTTATAAACATGTAGGAATTCAGTTGTATATGGGTTCTAAAGGTTTTTGTAATGAAGAAACAGGTGGTGGGAATGAAAACTATTTGGAAAACTGAGATAATATTAGGGAAAAGTACAAAATTTGGAAAAATAATTTCTACATTTAGAAAAAGAAAGTTATCATTTAAAAGAGTTAAGTTTACATTTAGAAAAAGTAATTATCATTTGGGAAGGTAAGCTTACATTTACAAAAAAAAAGTAGGTTATCATTTGAAAAATGTAAGTCTTAATTCACTGAGAAATTTAAGCTATCAAATAGGAAATTTAAGTTATCATTTTTAAAAAGATAAGTTTACATTTTGAAAAAAGTAAGTTATCATTTAGCAAAAGTAAGTTATCATTTAGCAAATGTAAGTTATCATTTAGCAAAAGTAAGTTATCATTTAGTAAAAGTAAGTTATCATTTAGCAAAAGTAAGTTATCATTTGGGAAATGTAAGTTTACACCCATTTGGAAAAAAAATCAATTTTCACAAAATTATTCAGTCTGAAAGTGAAAAAATTGCTATATTACATTTTAAACCTGCCACATTTTTATGCCTGCGCTGAGCCAAGACCTGGATTTCCAATGTCATATGTCATGGTCTTTTTTATGTTTAATGAGTTGAGGTGACAGGTGGTTGTTTGTTTTCTTGATATTGATGGAATTGTTGACCATTACATTATAACCTTTCTTTTCATAATCCAGTAGGCATAAGGCCTTTAAATTCCATACAAGATGCCCCTTCTTTTATAAAGTAAGACAAAATTGTAAACATTGATGTTTACCTATCTGAAACAACACTGATTTATAGTCAGATGACGCATTTTGAATTTTTATATATTTCAAAAGCAGTTGAAGTATTCTTGAATGAAATTCTTCCATAAAATCTCAACAAATAAAGATAATTATATGTAAAACTGTTTTAAATTCTACACATTAATATTACACCTCTAATAAACTACCACTGTTAAATATGTTGAAAAATAGCTTTAATATTTCAATGAGATTTAGAGTGTTGAAGAAGATGACATCCTACTTTCATTAAATCACTTAAAATGAATATTCCACGTTTAGCCGTGTTTTTCTGAATAACTTATGCAAAGTAACAACTTGAAAGGATTAATTTTTTCCTTTGAAATCTGTAAACAACTTATCGACAATAAAATTAAATTCAAAATTTTGCCAAAAATCAACGTGATTAAGTTTTTTTTTACTATTAATTCTTCTATGGCTGATATTGAATTAATATCGCAATTGAAATAATTTTCCCTAAAAATTAAAAACGAATAATGTTTCATTACCCGATTTATTAAATGTCATTCGTTGTGACAAGTTATTGTGTAGAAACGAGAAGTAAATCACACCCTTTATGTTCTCTATACATGATCAATAACATTTTGCATGCTTACAAAAGGATTGCATTTAATTTATTTGAAGTCTGAATATCGGTCTGAGGACAATTTAAACTGCAACATTACGTTGTGATTGAATATTAAGAGCATTAACTAACAATAAATGATAGTTTGCCTTGTAAAAGATGTTTAACAACTTCTTGACAATTTATCTGTCAGGTTTAATACTATTTGCTACTATTTCTGAAAAACAGGGATTTAGAACAGATTCAACAAAATGCTTTGTTAAACTTAATACTACTATTTATCACATCAGGATTTCAAAAAACTTTGATTTTTTGGAAGATGAAAGTGATACTATTCACGAATGGAATTCAGATGGGAAAACTCAAAAACATGACATTTCAAGAAGTAGCTTTTCAAGATTAAAAAGATCAACAACTGGAGATGGACATTCAAGTGTTTCAAATCTTGAAATCAACAGACTTAAAAGAAAAATTGGTAGATTGGAGAAGAAACTGTCAGAATCAATGGATGAACTTTCAGATGAGATAAGAGATGGCTTCAGAAGGATGGAGGATAAAATCAGAGCTATTGAAACACCAAGCCAATCTAAACGGGCTGTCAGATATCTACCAATCAATAATCCTTGTCCAAAAGATTTTTTACCGGTAGATGTGGGAAAGTTGCAATCGTGTTACTTGCTGTCTAATTTCAATACAACTTGGTATGAGGCTAAGAGTTATTGTACAGCATTAGGCAGTCACTTAGTTGCCTTCGGATCAATCAGAGAGCATTATGTTTTGACATATATGATTAAAAATCATCCAGGTAAGAATTTAATTACAGTTAATCCTTCTTATATCAAACTCTCAATTTGGTCCTTTTTGCCCCCTTCATATTTTTGAAATGGTAGGAGCTATAACAGTTCAACAAATCGGTTGGAATACGACAGACAGGAATTTCTCAAAGGAATTCAATGGACAAATAATGCATACAAATCGGACTTAAATAAAAAGTTATCATTTTGGGGATAGGTTTATTTTGGTTCCCTCATCCTTTTGTCTAAGAAACCATCAGAGCTAGATCAAATCTGTTTGAAAAACACGGACAGGAAATTTCAAAATTTGACTTAAAATAAAATTCAAAATTTTGGCCTCATTTTGAGTTTTGCCTACTTTGGAAATGGTCAGAACCATAAAAAAATCAGTTGGGTTACTACATAAAAAAATTGTATAAGTAATGTATAGGAAAAAATCATCAAAATGGGTTTAAAAATAAATGGTCCACATACAAATACAAAAAACAACATATTATTCACCTTCAGGGTCTCATGTTCCTCGAGTAGATTCACAATAAAAAAGTATTTGTAGAGAACCATCCAATGAACATTCCCACCAAGTTTGATTCCAATTGGCCCATTGATTTTAGAGAAGATTATTAAAAAAGATATAGGAAATCTATCAAAATACTATCGCAAGGTCTCACCGCAATCAGTTCAAAGAAAAAATAAGAACCAAAATTGGACAGAAAAAATGAATTCTGTCAGGTCTTTTTCAGAAACAATTGTAGACAGGGGAAATCTGTCTGTATCTACCAGAAGTTCGCAACACAATCAATTCAAAGAAAAAAAACCACATCAAAGTTGGATGCAAAATAAAAATTCTGTATACCTTCCCCGTTCCGAAATAAAATAGCTTAACAAATTTAATAGCACATCAAAACCGATAGAACCAAAAAGAAACCACACATTAAAATTGGATGAAAAATATAAAAAAGTGCAAATTTTGAAATTTTCCCTTGTTTGGCCCCTTTTATGCCAGAAACAGTAAAAGTTACATAATAATCAAATTTTTCTCAAATGGATTTTTACTATGGAATTGATTTATAAAAACCTCATCAAAAACAGATTAAAGATAAACAAGATGAACTGTGAGCTAATGCTCACTTATGATACCCCCGCTCTTCGGCAAACAGGAAGTAGGAATCTGACGGGTCAAAAAACGCTTCCCACGATATGGGGTACCTATATGAAGCTTGTGACCAAATATCAGATTTCTGCCATCAATAGTTGCTTAGAAAAATGTGACGAAAAATGAGCATATATGTTCAATGTGTATAAAAATCAACAAAGTCGGCAAATAGGAAGTAGGAATCTGACGGGTCAAAAAACGCTACCGACAATATGGTATACCTATATGACGCTTGTGACCAAATATCAGATTTCTGCCGTCAACAGCTACTGAGAAAAATGCGGCGAAAAATATCTTGGACGGACGGACAGACGGACAGAGGTAAAACAGTATACCCTTTGGGGAGTGGGGGTATAATTATTATTATTCATATATATGGAAACACCCTATTTGGCACTTTTTAAAAAAAATAGAACTAAAGTTATCATCAGGAAACAAAATGTCCTCCGACATTACAACAAAGATGATGCCAACAGCATCATACTATAAAAATATTGCAAAATATTTGCGGCCATATAACAAAATCAAATTCTTGATAGAAATCTAACAATGTTAATTATTACTATAAAATTCTGTGGTTTCCTTTTTCGAAATCTTCATGAGTAATTAAAATTAGATATTTCATTTCTCCCCAAGGCTTTCTTGATGAACTGCTTACATTTGTATTTAAAATTAATTTGCTGTTAAGTGTTTGTCAAGCATTTGTATATTCCTATCAATGGTGAAAAAGTACATGAAACATTTTTGCCAAACATTCTATAGATTGCATTAAAAAGGGTTAAGACTTCTATGGTTCACCGTAAACTTTTATTAGTCAAAGAAAACAATGACATATCTAACTAAGTTCTTGCTAGGGGGAGCAATTACAGATCTAATTTTGATTAGGTTGTTTAAATTCGGACTAAACGTCAATGTACTCCAAATATTCAGTAAAGTTTCATTAATGAGTGGGTAAACTTTTGTTCATGAAATCAATTGAATGCTAAGCCTTTTGAAATTATATATTAAATACATGAAAAATGGCCATATTTAAAAACAAAAATAGGGAATCATGTGGCCAAGTTTGGTAAAGAAACGATATACAGAACTAAAGTTATTGTGCGGTAACCTGTGTTTGAACAATACAATATGTTTAAGTTAAATGTATTTTGCATGAAACATAGATCAAATAAAAAGTTTCAATTTTCTGTCATGAATGTCTCCAGGGTCTATTTGGGCCCGAGGGTTCAAAATGCAGCATGTGCTACTTCAAAGAATATTTCTAAAAATAGATATTACCAGGTGATTAATATGAGCTCATTTGTGCCTCTGGCTTTAGTTCAAGCTGACACCATTTTTGAAATATGAATTCTTAAGAAGGACAATTTATTTAAAAAAAAATTATTTCAAAAAGAAGACTGTTATTTTCCATACACTTTAATTAATTTCAGATTATGATGCCTCTGGGTTAGCGATAATAAAATATTTAATAGGCTTGGTTTTGGTTTATGGTACTTAACGCCACTTTCAACAATATTTCAGTTATATCGTGGCGGTCAGTTTTATTGGTGGAGGAAACCGGATTACCCATAGAAAACACAAATTTGATAATACAAAATGTTATAGCAGTGAAATATATTGTTTACAGACAACACAGCAGATATTTGGCCATCTATGTAAAAACTAAACATTTGATATTAATAATGTCTTATTCTTAAACAGTATACATATCACGGTTTCAGTTGGATCTGTTAACAAAAGAAATAAGAATAAAAAGTTAACACTGACGGCAGTCTACTCTTTACCCAAATTTTCCACAATGTAAAAATTATTCTTAAGGAACTACTGTCAAGTGGTATAAGAAAAGTCTGAAGATATCAAAGGGGGTAATCACACACTGTAAATGGGGGAAGAACTAATAATACGAAGATAAAAAGAAAAACCAGATGAAAAAACAAAGAATATTCTATAAAACACTACACAGATAACTAAAAAATGAGCAGCATGAACCCCACTAAAGACAAGAGGTGAATTCAGGTGATTAAAAAATAACCCTAAAGATTCAGTACAACATTTTTATCCCTTTCCTTTAACACTATATAGCTATATTAAGTAATATGATAATATACAATTATGGCCCTCTGTATAGGGAAACATCCATATTTGTCAACCTGAGGGGAAAGTTGTTTTCCCGAGGGTTGACAAATCTGGATGTTTCCCTACACAGAGGGCCGTAATTGTTTTATTATATTTTTGCCAATGTTTTATAGGTTATCTCCCTTGTGGGAGAAAATTGGGTTGTTCGGCGGGGAACAATAGGTGTTGTTTGGCGGGGAACAATAGAGTTGTTTCCCGGCAGCGCAAATTTTGGCAAAACATCTCAATTATTTTATTATCACATGACTAATTTAATCCAATCAAAATCTATCATATAGATTGAAATATAATAATAGGTGCTACCTAACTTAGCACGAAGTCCAATAATTTAAAAAAAAAAAATTATAAATCCATGTATTGACCGAAATGGTAGGCTATAATTGTTTTATCATTTTTCAATATCATTATTTAAATATTAAAATTTTGAAATTTTCTGAAAACTTTTTGAAAATTTTATCATTTTGAATTTTTTTTGGAAAATTTTGAAATTTTGGAAAGTTTTGAAATTTTATGAAATTTTTGACATTTTTAGCAATTTATTTAAATACAAATTAATTTCCTATTTGGTAAAAATCAATCATGTGATATGATCTGTTCTATATATAGAAAGTGGAGCAGATCAACCTAGTTCTCTAAATAATGTCATTTGTGTTTTCATACTTAATTTTTTGTACTCCCTATGGAGTTACCTAATTAGTACAAATGTATTAGTGATTCAAAAATGTCAGACTGTATACCATAAAAAATTCCAAATCCATAAAATTTATTACATTCATAATCAAAACTTCAACTTTTATCACATCCAATGATATTCCTTTCAATACATTTTAAGTGACAGTCTTCAGTGTCAAAATACAATTATATCTTAATGATTCTCCTACAAAGCACAAAATATAAAATCATTATTTTGTTTTATTCTGTAATCAATGGATAAATTATCAATGACAAAACCAAACCAAGATGTTTCATAAATTTAATTTTATATATTTCTGTGGTGTCTATCATATTATAACTACATTCATCAAATAATTAAATTTGTTAGTCTAAATATTCCTTTTCTTCTTCAGTTATAAACTCTAACAAAAGATATTAAAAGAACACCACAAAATTCCTGCTGCTTTTGATAGCAAATAAATTTATATTTGACAACATGTGCTTCATTTAATCCTTAAAATTTATGATTTTAAATGTTCTTTAGAAAGTAACTGACTATGATTAATGAACTGATCAAACCCTCATATAATGAAGTCAACCCAGTCCAAACCCTCTTTCACATATAGAAACATTAATTAAACTGAATCTGAAAGTAGAGACCAGTTGTTTTTATTTAATGCTTTTGTCCTGGCATCTGAAGAATGGGGTTCAATTCTTTGAAATTCAGTTAAATTTAGAATAAGTGACCATCAAGTGTTAATAGAAACTGGAAGATGCACAAAAACACCAAGGGATCAAAGAAAATGTAAACTATGTAACTATAGAAGATGAATCTCATTACTTTTTTAACTGTGATATTAATTAATAAAAATATAAGACCAACATTTTTAAAATACTATAAAGAAGCTATAACTGTATTACAATTGAACAATTGATTATAATACTAAATCTATTTATACATTATAATACTAAATCTATTTATACATTATAATACTAAATCTATTTATACATTATAATACTGAATCTATTTATACAATACATTTCTTTTATTGTCTTTTTGTTTGTCTGTAATTTGTATTGCTTCAACCCAATTAGATTTTTGCTTAACAAATAAATAAAGTTACAAATTAAAAAATTAAAACTAAGCTAAATTGGTGCATGTGGCATACCCACTAAGAACTTAACAGTACATTGCAAATGAAGAAGCAGTCAGACTGGGAGTCATAACAACACAGCTTAGCTGGATTCTATATCAACTATGGCATCTTAAACAATGAGATCAAACTTTATTTAGAAAAAAAAGTTCAAGATGTGGGCAATCAGAGAAAATAAATATAGATAGAACAATATGGTGTGTCCTTTACCAATATATTGCCGAAATGCTTCTCATTTGATATTAAACAATATTTTATACTATAACATTCAACATTGTACAGTAAACTAAGCCATTATTAGAAACACCTTAAGTAGATTAGAAGGGGGTTATGGTATTTAATGCCACTTTCAACAATATTTCAGTTATATTGTGGTGGTTTAGGATGTATGATTGGTATAGGTAGGCTGTCATGTGTAAACATTTGAGTCAAAGGGGATATTATACAAATATATCCTGTTAGTGAGGGTTATTTGCGAAAAATACCGGTTGAGAGGAGAGGCAAATATCCTGAGCTGCTTTAGCGGCGAGGGACATTTGACTGTCCTCGAAACCAGTATTTTTCGCAAATACTTCACTAACAGGATATATTTGTTTAATTCCGCCGAATATTTAACAGACAGTAAAACAGTGGCATGCAAGCAGGTTCAGAACTCAGTTCAGACCACCTCGTTCATTTGATTTCCAAGACTTTTATCAATCTAGTAAAACAGGAAAATTCTTTTCAAAGAAGTGTATTTTTGGAACAAAATCGAAAATAGATTAAATCACCGTTTTGCTACAATATACAACGTGTAAAAAAATAATGCAAATAAATTTGAAATATATACATTTCAACAATTTCAAACATAACGGCTGACACTTTAGCGTTGGTTGAAAGAAGAAACCCGAGTAATTCGGAATTACATCCGTGACGTCATAAACTATTTAAAGAAGGAATTTTCTCTCGAGCGGGGTATTTGCCTAGTAACGTGGTATTTGCTTAGGCAAATACCATGCTATACGGAATTCCCAAGGACAAATACCCCTGCAATGGCGGAAAAGCGGAACAAATTAAGAATTGGTAAAAAATACCCCTTTTATCAACCAATCAGAAGACAGCATTCATATATAAGGTGGAATTATAGAAAATACCTACCAGAAGGTTTTATATAATTTACACTGGAAATGTATATTTCTATTAATAGAATACAGTAAGGCAGAGGGATGGTGGACCAGTGGAATATTTGTTACCAAGACTAAACAGTGGATGTGGACATTAGACACCTACAAACCCTTCACCTTTATAAGATGGGCACCAAACCAACCAGATGATGACACGTCAAACTGTGTTTATCTCCGACGTGACACTGATCAGTTATGGAACGTTGAAATATGTACCTTTAAATTTAACTTTGTTTGTGAGACGTGTTTCAGGTGTGACAGACATAATGGGTTTTAAATGTTAGGTTCAGGGAGTCATTTCATGAGATAAACCACCATGTAATAGAGTATTAACTTTAAATTAGTTTATACAGAACACTAGAGAAACTATTGGTGTACACGTAAACCTATGAAATGACATAGATTATATTATGTACAGGATGAATGGAAACGTAACCAGCTGAAAGAATGTATATTTCTCAATTGTGTTGTCAAATATTTGTACATTATTTTTCAATTAAAAATAATTCTTGATCAAATTTATTCTATTTTCAATTCATTATTATTAATACATGATCTATTTTAAAAGTATTCTTTAAAAAAAAGGTAAAGAACACAATTTTATTGTCCTACACAATTTACCAATAACAATCAATTTCCTTCTTCTTGTTAAATTTGTTTTGTAGAATCTAATGAATAATTACAACTGCACAAAAATTGATGCAGACAAAGAATGATTGTTCAAAACATTATTCTTTTCCTCTATGTTCCTAAATAACTTTAGTTTGAGGTAATAATATCTATTATATCAGTATATCCTAAACGGTAACAGTTTTATACTTGTCCAGTCAGTATATCCTAAACTGTAACAGTTTTATACTTGTCCAGTTGTCTAGGTATTTCTATATTGTACATTGCTGTATCAAAGTTACATAGGTAAATTACATTAAAGAAAAATATTATGGATACAAAACAACAATAAAAAATACGGATTATGTTTAACGGATTATGTTTAACACCACTTTTATCAAAATCTCACTAATATCATAGTGGTAACATTAAATGGTGAAAGAAACAGGAATACCAGAAAAAAACAACCTTTAGCACCTTCAGTAAATATTGTCATGCAAGGGAGATGAAACCACAAATGTCAATGGTGATAGATACTGATGGAATAGTTGGAGATGGAAGTCTATCTACCATTAAGTCAGGTAGTCATGATTGATATACCCCCCTCCCCCATTAAGTCAGGTAGTCATGATTGATATACCCCCCCTCCCCCATTAAGTCAGGTAGTCATGATTGATATACCCTCCCTCCCCCATTAAGTCAGGTAGTCATGATTGATATACCTCCCATTAAGTCAGGTAATCATGATTGATATACCCCCCTCCCCCATTAAGTCAGGTAGTCATGATTGATATACCCCCCTCCCCCATTAAGTCAGGTAGTCATGATTGATATACCCCCCTCCCTCAATAAGTCAGGTAGTCATGATTGATATCCCCCCCCCCCCCCCCATTAAGTCAGGTAGTCATGATTGATATACCCCCCATTAAGTCAGGTAGTCATGATTGATATAGCTGATTGATTGATTGGTGATTGATATAACAGAAATATTTCTAGAAGTGATGATAAACACCAATATCTCTGAACAATAGAAATAGTTCATGTAGTTCATAAATAAAAGTGTAGAAACAGAACTCTGTCTCGCCTATCCCCTGCAAATCATGTTACATTTTTTTTCAGTCAATGTGTGCATCAAGTAAAGTCATTCTAGGTTGCATAGTAACATAGAAACAGAATTAATCACCAAAGCTTGCCGTAAATTGACCATGAAAATGAGGTCAAGGTCAGGTGACACATATATACGAATTAGTACTTTTGCTGTATTAAAGATTTTCCTATATTCACAAAAAATAAGAGCTGGGTGGACAGACAGATGGACAAGGTGAAATAAGTATTGATTATCACTCTTCAGAAGTATAAACGTTATCACTCATTATCATGTTGACAGGTGACTCATTCTTACTTAAGGTACATTAGTTAAGCACCCCTCTACCTGAACAGAATTCTATTGTATATGACATTAGAAAAAGACATATGCTTGCATATGACACTGCTAAATCACTTTATCAGTCATTTGTATATTTTTCCTTTGATATTTCACTTGATCAGTCATTTGTATATTTTTCCTTTAATATTTCACAATATCATATATTTAGATTAAAATACAGGTGTTTTGTATATGCATTATCAATGATTGTTCCAAGCCTATACCGTTTATACCCTATATCGCATACCCTAAATCGCATACCCAAAAAATTTCAAAATTTTTCAAAATTTCATAAAATTTCAAAAAATTCTAATTTTTTGAATTTTTTTTTTCTTCTAAATTTCAAAATTTGTCAAAATGTTTTTAAATTCTCAAAAAATTTCAAAATTTGCTTAAAATTTCAAAATTCAAAAAACAATTTAAAAATTCAAAAAATTCAAAAAATAAAATACATGTATTAACAAAGGCATGGTTGAAATATATGATATAATGAACATTACATGTCAAAATCTGTATCACATGCAGTATCAACCCTCGACCTATATCACCCCTCGGGCCGTTGGCCCTTGGGGTGATATAGGGTTCTCGGGTTGATACGGCATGTGATACAGATTTTGACATGTAATATTCAATATTTATCAGTCATTTGTATACTTTGATATTTCACTTTATCAGTCATTTGTATATTTTTCCTTTGATATTTCCATGCAATATTGTCAGTATCAACCAACTAATCCTGATATACTGAAAAGTATCAGTCAGTGTGAAGTCAAACTCACTATGACATTACTGATAAAAACAAGAATGATAATTGTGAGGTTCTTGACATACACTACAACTAGTATCACAGCTAATGATAATTGTGAGGTTCTTGACATACACTACCACTAGTATCACAGCTAATGATAATCTTGAGGTTCTTGACATACATTACCACTAGTATCACAGCTAATGATAATTTTGAGGTTCTTGACATACATTACCACTAGTATCACAGCTAATGATAATCTTGAGGTTCTTGACATACACTACCACTAGTATCACAGCTAATGATAATTTTGAGGTTCTTGACATACATTACCACTAGTATCACAGCTAATGATAATTTTGAGGTTCTTGACATACATTACCACTAGTATCACAGCTAATGATAATCTTGAGGTTCTTGACATACACTACCACTAGTATCACAGCTAATGATAATTGTGAGGTTCTTGACATACATTACCACTAGTATCACAGCTAATGATAATTTTGAGGTTCTTGACATACATTACCACTAGTATCACAGCTAATGATAATCTTGAGGTTCTTGACATACACTACCACTAGTATCACAGCTAATGATAATTTTGAGGTTCTTGACATACATTACCACTAGTATCACAGCTAATGATAATTGTGAGGTTCTTGACATACACTACCACTAGTATCACAGCTAATGATAATTGTGAGGTTCTTGACATACATTACCACTAGTATCACAGCTAATGATAATTTTGAGGTTCTTGACATACATTACCACTAGTATCACAGCTAATGATAATTGTGAGGTTCTTGACATACACTACCACTAGTATCACAGCTAATGATAATTTTGAGGTTCTTGACATACATTACCACTAGTATCACAGCTAATGATAATTGTGAGGTTCTTGACATACACTACCACTAGTATCACAGCTAATGATAATTTTGAGGTTCTTGACATACACTACCACTAGTATCACAGCTAATGATAATTGTGAGGTTCTTGACATACATTACCACTAGTATCACAGCTAATGATAATTTTGAGGTTCTTGACATACATTACCACTAGTATCACAGCTAATGATAATTGTGAGGTTCTTGACATACACTACCACTAGTATCACAGCTAATGATAATTTTGAGGTTCTTGACATACATTACCACTAGTATCACAGCTAATGATAATTGTGAGGTTCTTGACATACACTACCACTAGTATCACAGCTAATGATAATTTTGAGGTTCTTGACATACACTACCACTAGTATCACAGCTAATGATAATTGTGAGGTTCTTGACATACATTACCACTAGTATCACAGCTAATGATAATCTTGAGGTTCTTGACATACACTACAACTAGTATCACAGCTAATGATAATTGTGAGGTTCTTGACATACATTACCACTAGTATCACAGCTAATGATAATCTTGAGGTTCTTGACATACACTACCACTAGTATCACAGCTAATGATAATTTTGAGGTTCTTGACATACATTACCACTAGTATCACAGCTAATGATAATTGTGAGGTTCTTGACATACACTACCACTAGTATCACAGCTAATGATAATTTTGAGGTTCTTGACATACACTACCACTAGTATCACAGCTAATGATAATTTTGAGGTTCTTGACATACATTACCACTAGTATCACAGCTAATGATAATCTTGAGGTTCTTGACATACACTACCACTAGTATCACAGCTAATGATAATCTTGAGGTTCTTGACATACACTACCACTAGTATCACAGCTAATGATAATTGTGAGGTTCTTGACATACATTACCACTAGTATCACAGCTAATGATAATTGTGAGGTTCTTGACATACACTACCACTAGTATCACAGCTAATGATAATTGTGAGGTTCTTGACATACATTACCACTAGTATCACAGCTAATGATAATTTTGAGGTTCTTGACATACATTACCACTAGTATCACAGCTAATGATAATTGTGAGGTTCTTGACATACACTACCACTAGTATCACAGCTAATGATAATTTTGAGGTTCTTGACATACACTACCACTAGTATCACAGCTAATGATAATTGTGAGGTTCTTGACATACATTACCACTAGTATCACAGCTAATGATAATCTTGAGGTTCTTGACATACACTACCACTAGTATCACAGCTAATGATAATTTTGAGGTTCTTGACATACACTACCACTAGTATCACAGCTAATGATAATTGTGAGGTTCTTGACATACATTACCACTAGTATCACAGCTAATGATAATTGTGAGGTTCTTGACATACATTACCACTAGTATCACAGCTAATGATAATTGTGAGGTTCTTGACATACACTACCACTAGTATCACAGCTAATGATAATTTTGAGGTTCTTGACATACACTACCACTAGTATCACAGCTAATGATAATTTTGAGGTTCTTGACATACATTACCACTAGTATCACAGCTAATGATAATTTTGAGGTTCTTGACATACATTACCACTAGTATCACTGCTTTTTCAATCAGACTTGCTATGATACTAACGATAATGTCTCGACCTTCAATACTGATGTTATTCTATTTGTATCAACCATTAGAATTTGATATAAAATGAACTTCTTCTACTATTATCTTAACACATGCAGTTTAATATGAATGTCTATGTAATCATGAACTTAAAATTTACAAACCTGAAAGTCAGGTGAAGCTGTTCCTGAACTTTTTGCTGTTCCATCAGTTGTCCTCCACTCCACCGTAACAAATCTGGCAGTCCCTTGTGCTCTTACCACCATTAATTGAATTCTCCCCGATTCTTCATAAACCTTAACCTGCAAAAACAAATTACATACATTGTAGGTATAGCATAATAAAAGAACACAATCACGCCTCTTTCAATCAAAATTTATTTATAGACTACCCCCCTTTTTTCAACAAAGGTCAAAACCAGTGGAAAATTCCAATTCCTCTTGAATGATTTTGGTTACTAGTTACTATTTATATACAATAATAGATGTCTGTAGCTTTATGTAACTCAATAACTACAAATAGATAGACACACATGTATACAGATACACAAAAGATTCACACTTTTTAAGTTTATGAATAAAAATAAAGTCTGATTCATCTAAATGACTTACAATTGGTGCCACAGTAGCCACAGGTAATATTCCTTCCCCTGTAGATGGAGGAGTGGTTCTGTTTGTAAACTGTAGGACACCGTTAGAGTGATCGTTCTTCAGTACTGTCACTACAGAACGGGCTTTAGTCAGATCTATACTGGCCCCGCTGGTATTAGTAGAACCCTCTGACCCATCACCACTGGAGACTGTCAGTAATTTAATGTTAAATATCTCATCTACTTCAGGAATGTCATCATCTTTGACAGTTATAGTGAATGTCTGAATAGATAAAAAAATATATATATATATTCACTAAATTGTATTTAGACATGATGTGAAAGGGAATTAACTTTAAATTTAAAAGAAAACACCAAATAAACAAATATAAACACATTTGTTGGACATTATGTTGAAAATGTGTAAAAAGTCAAACTTTACTCATTATCTGGTAAGCTAATAAAATCTATAGTACACATATATGAATGATAATTCATAAATATTGTATTTGTTTCATAGTAACATTAAGAATCAAGTTTTCTTCTTAATTCACATATATATAACATATGTACATGTATACAATTATTGGTCTTGTATTAAAATGTTTTTTATAGACATATGTAGCTGATGGAATGGAAATTGAATTAACATCTGCCTAGACAAACAGTGCGAGTCATAACTATGGTTTGTGAGTTTTATACTTTTGCTTGCAGCAAGGATACATTTTTATGTGATAACGTTTGAATAAGACTTTCTGAATGTCAGTGGTTTTCTCCAAGAATTTAGGCCAAAGCCACAGATATTATTAATGCCAGCTTATAGAAGTGACATCATAAAGAAGTTTTATTGTACAAACATTTATATCACTTACTCTTAATCTATCTCCAGCATTAAAGAGCAACACTCCTCTACTTTGTAGAAAGTCTTCTGTAGCTTCTACTTCCCCTGTCTCTGTAGATTGGTATACACCCCAGGTGATGTTAACACTGCCATCATCCCCCCTTTTCCTCTCTATTGTACATGATATAACAGTGTTCTCTAACACCTGACTAGGGGAGCAGGTATTTATACCAAATACACCGTTAGCATTGTCACTCTTCTCAACTGAATCAAAAATAATAATAATTAGGAAATCATTGTTTTACTGAATCTGATGTTGTCTGGGTTTTTTTTATAATACAATTTTCACATTTTTAATATTTATATAATAATGTTGTGTTAGCAATGACTATGCCAATATAGTGGTCAGAGTTGAAGACATAGTGCACGACCCGAATTGCTAACACAACATTATTATTATTATTATGCTGACTATTATATGTAGACAAAACATATTGAGAACTATTACAATAAAGGAGGTCCTGATATTGGTGACTAATATATTGGATCAGATAGTCTTGAAAGTGTGAGAATATTCTTTATTTCATCTAAGGCTTTAAAAATATAAAGATTTTTGAAGTTTGAAATTTAATTAACAACAATAACAAGTATTAAAAAACAGTAACATGAATAATAGACGACTATGATAGATTGACAGATTGGATCCGCCCCCTTGCACGTGGACTACAGCTATATATAGCTTGACAGACAGCTGAAAACCCAACCTTCCCTGCATGAAACTGGCATAGTAGATGTATTATTTTCGCATAGTATATCAATGCTATATAATTCTTTGTGATATATATGCCAAAATATTGTATGAACTTATATTACAGAAGAAATTTACAGAAAGCATAATAATATATATTATTACATAAGGCTCTATTTTAATGTTTTTCTATGGCCAGAAGCAATACACGTGACTTTCCATTTTCTAACATATTGATTACCAAAAAGCAATTTCTGTGCAATAAATAATCATATTGCACTCTCGTGCAAAATCAATGAATGAAATTAAGTGGCACGAGAGTGCAATATGTTTTTTTTTATTGCACAGAAATTGCTTTTTGCTAATCAATGTGTTAGAAAATTTCATAAAATTTCAAAATTTTCAACAAATTTCAATATTATAAAATTTAAAAAACAAACAAAATTTAAAGTTCAATTTTTTTTTTAAATTTGAAAATTTCAAAAATTTCTTAAAATTTCAAATATTTTTTAAAAATTCAAAATTTTCATAAAATTTCAAAACTTTCAAAAATTTCATAAGATTTCAAAATGATAAAATTTTCAAAAAGTTTCAAAATTAGAGTAAAATAGAGCCGTATGTAATAAAACAATTACTACAATTGAACTTGATCAATATGAGGTTTTATGGAGCAGAGTACAACACTATTGAATTGCCTTGTTCAATATTGTTGTACTCTGCTCCATAAAATCTCATATTGATCAAGTTCAAGTGCAGTAATTGTATAATATATATATATATAATAAGTTTACAATTAACATAATGTCATTTAGTTTAGTTTATGACAACTTAGCTGCAATCATATTGGACGATAATAAGTAAAACAATTTTTTTTTTTGCATATATAATTATGTTTCATGTTTAATATATTGATCTGCACTGATAGAACATCAAATATTATTTTAAACAAAACAAATGTGATTATTAAACTTGAAAATGGAATTATAAGGATTTAGTTTTCTTTTGGGAGTGGATGTGGTCGAGTGGTCTAGGGCGCTGGATGTAAGGATAAGCGAATGGTGCTGCAGTGTATCAATGGTGTGGGTTCAAATCCTGTCGAGAGAAGAACAAAAATTTGACAGCTCTAAAATCTAATTCTAACACTGTTTGGTTTAATTTCAGACGTATATATATAAAAATCAATTGTTTTGCCTTTCCAAGCAGGCTCCATGAGGATGTCATAATATTTGTTTATAATTTGTAACCATTGGTAACTTACTGGTTATTCTAGCATTAGAATCAGTTTCAGACAATGTTCCTCCATTATTGGCTGTTAGTAAAACCACTGTAAATACTTCATTGTTTTCTTCCTCAGAATCTTGTGTTGCCGAGACAACTATCGTCTGCTGTCTCAATGCTTCATGAAAGGACAGGTAACCAGAAACAGGTGACAAATCAGTTTGTGAAGGCAGTGTGTATATTTCCTTGATTTCACTGTAAACAAATAAATAGCAATTGGTAAAGATTTTGTAAAAAAATACATATTTACATCCAGATCATCACTGGAGAGTAAAATGGTAAACTGAATAGAACCATAATTCTGAGAAAAAAAACTCCTTTGATACAATGTTTTAACATATATACATTTTTGTGTGATTGTCGCCATACATACCACAATAAAAATCTTCCACTTTATTTATAAATAGTCAAAGTAGCTATCATAATAAGTTTGACACTGATACAACATAATAGACAGAGTTCTGGAATTGAATAAACTATACTGGTAACGTAACACATATATTAGATGTATTTTATTGAGGCTGTGATCATTTAGTAGTCAGATTTACACCTATATATACAATCAGTGCTTATGACCACTAAAGTTGTTAGTTTGATTCATGATCACTGCAAGGTGATAAAACTTTATATTACGAATTTAGTTTGTTACACATATTTTCATTGGTTCTTCAACCCTGAATGTCAGCATATATTCGGAAAACAGACGGGGTATATATTTCAGTCCCCCAAAAACGATTAAAACATGGACGACAAAACATTACGCTTCACTGAATCAATGGTATAATACGGAATAATAAATGTATTTTTACCAAATTAAATGCTGTTTTTATACTCAAAACGGCTGTATGAACAAAAAAATATTACAACGGTTAATTCCGTCACAAATACCTGATCGATTCAGCAAACTCCTATGTTCCACGGCTGTACCATCACAAATAAACAAAATGTTGAGCCTTGAAAACTTTCGACGTCATGGGGCCACACCAAGGTTTTATTTATATGTTGTTAACATTTAAATTATTGAAACTGTTTCGCAAACCCGTTGTTTTGTTATGTGATATATCAATGTTATATTTATAAAGTTTATAAAATTTACTACATATGAAACTGTATTGATTTAGAAATTTAGTACAGTATTTTCCTTCATGAGACACCCTATGCATGAAATATGACGCGACACATATTTTGACGTCATTGAAGAATGACGTCAAAGGTACGGAAACGGACATCTAGAGATACGAAAAATGAAAATAAAAGAGGCAAATTTATTTAATACAGTTGGATGTTGTATTTAAAAAAAAGAAGGTTAAATCCGTAATATATCTGTTATTCAGCTATCAGACAGGGTATATAATGTGACATTGCCGGCTTACGATATATATTCCCTTCGGCTGCGCCGCAGGGAATATAGATCCTAAGCCGGGAATGTCACATTATATACCCTGTCTGACAGCTGAATAACATATAATGTTATAAATTTTGTCAGTGACATACAGCAGATCAGTGGTTTTCTCTTGTTACTCCAGTTTCTTCCCTTAACAAAACTTATCATCATCATATAACAGAACTATTGATGAAAGTGGAGCTAAACACACATTTATATATAAGCTTAATCTTAAATAACACTCTTACAAAATGAAAGAAGAAAAAAACATTTCTCTAAAAAATAACTTGTACAAAAATTTAATATTTCAAAATATTTCTTTGATTTATATTGTTGTTATAAATACATTACATTTCTTTTAGTTTTCTGTTATAAATTCTAAGATCTTGTAAATATCCAATGAATCTTTCATTTCCAGGTGATATAGCTCCTATCGTCAACTTTCCTACCAAATCTATCAGTGGTTGAGATCCCAAAATCCTGAAACATTACATAATTAGGTATAAACAATTAATACTGTTTGTTTTAATTAATCAAATTCATAAACTGTTGGAAAAAATCATCATCATTGTTAATTGTCCAGCTAATCTGACTCAGAGCCCAAAATTCTGAAACGTTAGATATATATACATGATTATGTTTGTTTTTATCATATTTTGCTTTTCAAATACATTTTTCTGTAAAATATAAAAGGGGCGGGATAATTATCATCATTATCTAAACTCTATGTTTCATATATTTTTTCGTTGAATACAAAGTTATTATACCTCAATTATTCAGAAAATTTGAAAATCTGATTATTTCACTTAACAAAATAAATGAAACATATTTTAAACAATACCCTAAATAAATGGCAATCCATAATACTTTTAATTTAAACATATTTTATTGGTCAAAAAAATGAAAGGATAAGATACAAGTAAAACTGATCAGAAAGTCTGAGATGTTAGCAAAATTAACCTGTCTATTCCAACAGATGTTCTGTTTACACAGGTGTCACTGTATAACAGGGACAAACATTTTCAGAACAACAAAAACTTACTGTACAAATCTAAAAATAGAGTTGCAAACATTGTAAATAATGACATACTTTGTACCAATGAGTTGTCCATCTAGATAAAACATAACTACACTACTGTCTATGGTAAGTAGAAGATGATGCCAGCTGCCATCTTTAATATTTTTGGTTGATGTCACAGATATTTGCTGATTGCTCTGTAAACAAGAGAATAAAAGTTAACATTCTACAAAAGGTTTCTGGTCAATATATCATAATCAAGTTTTAAAATGTTAATTAAAGGTTTCCTGTTCTTTTCTTAATTCTACAATTCTTTATGTAGTGTCATTATACTTCAACAAAGGTATAGAAAAAACTGATATAAAAATGTGATACTTTTCTATAACATGTGGCAGATAAATGGAAATAGTAGATTTATTTGGACAATAGCCTGATAATAGCATATGGTAGGAGTAGGATAGAAGCTATACAGATTATTCTGAGTAGGATAGAAGCTATACAGATTATTCTGAGTAAGATAGAAGCTATACAGATTATTCTGAGTAAGATAGAAGCTACACATATTATTCTGAGTAGGATAGAAGCTATACAGATTATTCTGAGTAAGATAGAAGCTACACAGATTATTCTGAGTAAGATAGAAGCTATACAGATTATTCTGAATAAGATAGAAGCTATACAGATTATTTTGAGTAGGATAGAAGCTACACAGATTATTCTGAGTAAGATAGATGCTATACAGATTATTCTGAGTAAGATAGAAGCTATACAGATTATTCTGAGTAAGATAGAAGCTACACAGATTATTCTGAGTAGGATAGAAGCTATACAGATTATTCTGAGTAGGATAGAAGCTATACAGATTATTCTGAGTAAGATAGAAGCTATACAGATTATTCTGAGTAAGATAGAAGCTACACAGATTATTCTGAGTAAGATAGAAGCTATACAGATTATTCTGAGTAGGGTAGAAGCTATACATATTATTCTGAGTAAGATAGAAGCTATACAGATTATTCTGAGTAGGGTAGAAGCTATACAGATTATTCTGAGTAGGGTAGAAGCTATACAGATTATTCTGAGTAAGATAGAAGCTATACAGATTATTCTGAGTAGGGTAGAAGCTATACATATTATTCTGAGTAAGATAGAAGCTATACAGATTATTCTGAGTAGGGTAGAAGCTATACAGATTATTCTGAGTAGGGTAGAAGCTATACAGATTATTCTGAGTAAGATAGAAGCTATACAGATTATTCTGAGTAAGATAGAAGCTAAACAGATTATTCTGAGTAGGGTAGAAGCTATACAGATTATTCTGAGTAGGATAGAAGCTACACAGATTATTCTGAGTAAGATAGAAGCTATACAGATTATTCTGAGTAAGATAGAAGCTACACAGATTATTCTGAGTAAGATAGAAGCTATACAGATTATTCTGAATAAGATAGAAGCTATACAGATTATTCTGAGTAGGATAGAAGCTACACAGATTATTCTGAGTAAGATAGAAGCTATACAGATTATTCTGAGTAAGATAGAAGCTATACAGATTATTCTGAGTAAGATAGAAGCTACACAGATTATTCTGAGTAGGATAGAAGCTATACAGATTATTCTGAGTAGGATAGAAGCTATACAGATTATTCTGAGTAGGGTAGAAGCTATACAGATTATTCTGAGTAAGATAGAAGCTATACAGATTATTCTGAGTAGGGTAGAAGCTATACATATTATTCTGAGTAAGATAGAAGCTATACAGATTATTCTGAGTAGGGTAGAAGCTATACAGATTATTCTGAGTAGGGTAGAAGCTATACAGATTATTCTGAGTAAGATAGAAGCTATACAGATTATTCTGAGTAAGATAGAAGCTAAACAGATTATTCTGAGTAGGGTAGAAGCTATACAGATTATTCTGAGTAGGATAGAAGCTACACAGATTATTCTGAGTAAGATAGAAGCTATACAGATTATTCTGAGTAAGATAGAAGCTACACATATTATTCTGAGTAAGATAGAAGTTATACAGATTATTCTGAGTAAGATAGAAGCTATACAGATTATTCTGAGTAAGATAGAAGCTATACAGATTATTCTGAGTAGGGTAGAAGCTACACAGATTATTCTGAGTAAGATAGAAGCTATACAGATTATTCTGAGTAGGATAGAAGCTATACAGATTATTCTGAGTAGGATAGAAGCTATACAGATTATTCTGAGTAAGATAGAAGCTAGACAGATTATTCTGAGTAAGATAGAAGCTATACAGATTATTCTGAGTAAAATAGAACCTATACAGATTATTCTGAGTAGGGTAGAAGCTATACAGATTATTCTGAGTAGGGTAGAAGCTATACAGATTATTCTGAGTAAGATAGAAGCTATACAGATTATTCTGAGTAAGATAGAAGCTAAACAGATTATTCTGAGTAGGGTAGAAGCTATACAGATTATTCTGAGTAGGATAGAAGCTACACAGATTATTCTGAGTAAGATAGAAGCTATACAGATTATTCTGAGTAAGATAGAAGCTACACATATTATTCTGAGTAAGATAGAAGTTATACAGATTATTCTGAGTAAGATAGAAGCTATACAGATTATTCTGAGTAAGATAGAAGCTATACAGATTATTCTGAGTAGGGTAGAAGCTACACAGATTATTCTGAGTAAGATAGAAGCTATACAGATTATTCTGAGTAGGATAGAAGCTATACAGATTATTCTGAGTAAGATAGAAGCTACACAGATTATTCTGAGTAGGATAGAAGCTACACATATTATTCTGAGTAGGGTAGAAGCTATACAGATTATTCTGAGTAGGATAGAAGCTATACAGATTATTCTGAGTAGGGTAGAAGCTATACAGATTATTCTGAGTAAGATAGAAGCTATACAGATTATTCTGAGTAAGATAGAAGCTAGACAGATTATTCTGAGTAGGATAGAAGCTATACAGATTATTCTGAGTAGGGTAGAAGCTATACAGATTATTCTGAGTAAGATAGAAGCTATACAGATTATTCTGAGTAAGATAGAAGCTATACAGATTATTCTGAGTAGGATAGAAGCTATACAGATTATTCTGAGTAAGATAGAAGCTATACAGATTATTCTGAGTAAGATAGAAGCTATACAGATTATTCTGAGTAAGATAGAAGCTAGACAGATTATTCTGAGTAGGGTAGAAGCTATACAGATTATTCTGAGTAAGATAGAAGCTATACAGATTATTCTGAGTAGGATAGAAACTATACATATTATTCTGACATTTCTTAAATATTGTATCTTCTCTATTAAATGTCAGAATACTTAAAAGTTTAAGTTTTCATGTTCAAGATACATGTATTGGAAATCAAGAGAATATCTATTAAAATGGGATATCTGTCACTAAAAAATTCCTTCAGAAATTAATATATGTTTTAATTGTTTAAAGAAAGTTGTTGTTCTTACTCTGTTACTGTAATAAACATTGATTATTTGTACTTGGTTAGAAACTTACACTACTTCCTGATGCTGAGTAACCAAACAAAAATATTGCTCCACTGTTGCCTGTGGTAACTTTTAATGTGTAGAAAAACCTTGACCCATCATTGGTTGTCTTGGCAACTATATAACTATTAAGGTCAGCAAAAGGTTGCAGCCAGGCACTGATTGTGTAACCATTCTTTAAATCTGATGGTGGGGGCTGGCGATCAGCAGAAACAATCAAGTAGCTATCTAAATTAAGATATTTAAGAAAAAAGATGAAAATATTTGTTCTTTCTTTTTATTGGCACAATTCTACTCTATACTCCACAACTGGATTGTATTTAAAAAATTTAATGAATCTATTGTTATTTGTTGACAAAAAGCATATGTCTCCCTCCATATTCTTCTAGGAGAAATTAGCATGTAATTAACATTTAAAGGATACAAGGAGTTGTGCATATAAACTTTTTTGATTAAATATTTTAAGACAAAAAGGTCAAAAACTCCTTCAAATGGTCTGATCAAAGGTTAAAAACTCCTTCAAATGGTCTGATCAAAGGTCAAAAACTCCTTCAAATGGTCTGATCAAAGGTCAAAAACTCCTTCAAATGGTCTGATCAAAGGTCAAAAACTCCTTCAAATGGTCTGATCAAAGGTCAAAAACTCCTTCAAATGGTCTGATCAAAGGTCAAAAACTCCTTCAAATGGTCTGATCAAACTGATGGTTTGGTTTATGGTGTTTAATGCAACTTTCAACAATATGTCAGTTATATCATGACAGCCAGTTTTTACTGATGGGAGGAAACCGGAGTACCCAGAGAAAACCACCGACCTACCACAAGTCATTGAAAAACTTTAACACATAATGCTATATTGAGTACACCGTGCCTAAACGGGATTCAAACTCACAACGTTAGTGGTGATAGGTACTGATTGCGTATGTATTTATAGATACAACTACCATACAATCGTGACCACGAAGGCCCCTCAAACTGATGTAGCAATATGCAAATCTTCATATGGTAAGAAGCAAACATGCAAAGTTTTGAGAAATTCCCATATAAAATGTAGTTACATCCAAAACTTAAGTGACGGATAGATGGACTGGATGAACACTATTAATGTTTCTCCCAGAAGTGTTTAATTTACTGACAGCTTCAGTAAAGTACATTATATCTGCGTCTATGTGTGGTCTACGTTTGGTTGGAGTTTTACTTACTGACAGCTCCAGTAAAATACATTACATCTGTGTCTGTGTATGGTCTACGTTTAGTAGGAGTTTTACTTACTGACAGCTCCAGTAAAGTACATTACATCTGTGCCTGTGTATGGTCTACATTTGGTTGGAGTTTTACTTCCTGACAGCTCCAGTAAAGTACATTACATCTGCATCTGTGTGTGGTCTATGTTTGGTTGGAGTTTTACTTCCTGACAGCTCCAGTAAAATACATTACATCTGCATCTGTGTGTGGTCTATGTTTGGTTGGAGTTTTACTTACTGACAGCTCCAGTAAAATACATTACATCTGTGTCTGTGTATGGTCTACATTTGGTTGGAGTTTTACTTACTGACAGCTCCAGTAAAGTACATTACATCTGTGCCTGTGTATGGTCTACATTTGGTTGGAGTTTTACTTACTGACAGCTCCAGTAAAGTACATTACATCTGTGCCTGTGTATGGTCTACATTTGGTTGGAGTTTTACTTCCTGACAGCTCCAGTAAAGTACATTACATCTGCATCTGTGTGTGGTCTATGTTTGGTTGGAGTTTTACTTCCTGACAGCTCCAGTAAAGTACATTACATCTGCATCTGTGTGTGGTCTACGTTTGGTTGGAGTTTTACTTACTGACAGCTCCAGTAAAGTACATTACATCTGTGTCTGTGTATGGTCTACATTTGGTTGGAGTTTTACTTACTGACAGCTCCAGTAAAGTACATTACATCTGTGCCTGTGTATGGTCTACATTTGGTTGGAGTTTTACTTCCTGACAGCTCCAGTAAAGTACATTACATCTGCATCTGTGTGTGGTCTATGTTTGGTTGGAGTTTTACTTCCTGACAGCTCCAGTAAAATACATTACATCTGCATCTGTGTGTGGTCTATGTTTGGTTGGAGTTTTACTTACTGACAGCTCCAGTAAAATACATTACATCTGCATCTGTGTGTGGTCTATGTTTGGTTGGAGTTTTACTTCCTGACAGCTCCAGTAAAATACATTACATCTGCATCTGTGTGTGGTCTATGTTTGGTTGGAGTTTTACTTACTGACAGCTCCAGTAAAATACATTACATCTGTGTCTGTGTATGGTCTACATTTGGTTGGAGTTTTACTTACTGACAGCTCCAGTAAAGTACATTACATCTGTGTCTGTGTATGGTCTACATTTGGTTGGAGTTTTACTTACTGACAGCTCCAGTAAAGTACATTACATCTGTGCCTGTGTATGGTCTACATTTGGTTGGAGTTTTACTTCCTGACAGCTCCAGTAAAGTACATTACATCTGCATCTGTGTGTGGTCTATGTTTGGTTGGAGTTTTACTTCCTGACAGCTCCAGTAAAATACATTACATCTGCATCTGTGTGTGGTCTATGTTTGGTTGGAGTTTTACTTACTGACAGCTCCAGTAAAATACATTACATCTGCATCTATGTGTGGTCTATGTTTGGTTGGAGTTTTACTTCCTGACAGCTCCAGTAAAATACATTACATCTGCATCTGTGTGTGGTCTATGTTTGGTTGGAGTTTTACTTACTGACAGCTCCAGTAAAATACATTACATCTGTGTCTGTGTATGGTCTACATTTGGTTGGAGTTTTACTTACTGACAGCTCCAGTAAAGTACATTACATCTGTGCCTGTGTATGGTCTACATTTGGTTGGAGTTTTACTTACTGACAGCTCCAGTAAAGTACATTACATCTGTGCCTGTGTATGGTCTACATTTGGTTGGAGTTTTACTTACTGACAGCTCCAGTAAAGTACATTACATCTGTGCCTGTGTATGGTCTACATTTGGTTGGAGTTTTACTTCCTGACAGCTCCAGTAAAGTACATTACATCTGCATCTGTGTGTGGTCTATGTTTGGTTGGAGTTTTACTTCCTGACAGCTCCAGTAAAATACATTACATCTGCATCTGTGTGTGGTCTATGTTTGGTTGGAGTTTTACTTACTGACAGCTCCAGTAAAATACATTACATCTGTGCCTGTGTGTGGTCTAAGTTTGGTTAGCGTTTTACTTACTGACAGCTCCAGTAAAGTACATTACATCTGTGCCTGTGTATGGTCTAAGTTTGGTTAGCGTTTTACTTACTGACAGCTCCAATAAAGTACATTACATCTGTGCCTGTGTGTGGTCTACATTTGGTTGGAGTTTTACTTACTGACAGCTCCAGTAAAGTACATGACATCTGTGCCTGTGTGTGATCTACGTTTGGTTGGAGTTTTACTTACTGACAGCTCCAGTAAAGTACATTACATCTGTGCTTGTGTGTGATCTACGTTTAGTTAGAGTTTTACTTACTGACAGCTCCAGTAAAGTACATTACATCTGCATCTGTGTGTGGTCTATGTTTGGTTGGAGTTTTACTTCCTGACAGCTCCAGTAAAATACATTACATCTGCATCTGTGTGTGGTCTATGTTTGGTTGGAGTTTTACTTACTGACAGCTCCAGTAAAATACATTACATCTGTGCCTGTGTGTGGTCTAAGTTTGGTTAGCGTTTTACTTACTGACAGCTCCAGTAAAGTACATTACATCTGTGCCTGTGTGTGGTCTAAGTTTGGTTAGCGTTTTACTTACTGACAGCTCCAGTAAAGTACATTACATCTGTGCCTGTGTGTGGTCTAAGTTTGGTTAGCGTTTTACTTACTGACAGCTCCAGTAAAGTACATTACATCTGTGCCTGTGTATGGTCTAAGTTTGGTTAGCGTTTTACTTACTGACAGCTCCAATAAAGTACATTACATCTGTGCCTGTGTATGGTCTAAGTTTGGTTAGCGTTTTACTTACTGACAGCTCCAGTAAAGTACATTACATCTGTGCATGTGTGTGATCTACGTTTAGTTAGAGTTTTACTTACTGACAGCTCCAGTAAAGTACATTACATCTGTGCCTGTGCATGGTCTAAGTTTGGTTAGCGTTTTACTTACTGACAGCTCCAGTAAAGTACATTACATCTGTGTATGTGTGTGATCTACGTTTAGTTAGAGTTTTACTTACTGACAGCTCCAGTAAAGTACATTACATCTGTGTTTGCGTGTGGTCTACGTTTGGTTGGAGTTTTACTTACTGACAGCTCCAGTAAAGTACATTACATCTGTGCCTGTGTATGGTCTACATTTGGTTGGAGTTTTACTTACTGACAGCTCCAGTAAAGTACATTACATCTGTGCCTGTGTATGGTCTACATTTGGTTGGAGTTTTACTTACTGACAGCTCCAGTAAAGTACATTACATCTGTGCCTGTGTATGGTCTACATTTGGTTGGAGTTTTACTTCCTGACAGCTCCAGTAAAGTACATTACATCTGCATCTGTGTGTGGTCTATGTTTGGTTGGAGTTTTACTTCCTGACAGCTCCAGTAAAATACATTACATCTGCATCTGTGTGTGGTCTATGTTTGGTTGGAGTTTTACTTACTGACAGCTCCAGTAAAATACATTACATCTGTGCCTGTGTGTGGTCTAAGTTTGGTTAGCGTTTTACTTACTGACAGCTCCAGTAAAGTACATTACATCTGTGCCTGTGTATGGTCTAAGTTTGGTTAGCGTTTTACTTACTGACAGCTCCAATAAAGTACATTACATCTGTGCCTGTGTGTGGTCTACATTTGGTTGGAGTTTTACTTACTGACAGCTCCAGTAAAGTACATGACATCTGTGCCTGTGTGTGATCTACGTTTGGTTGGAGTTTTACTTACTGACAGCTCCAGTAAAGTACATTACATCTGTGCTTGTGTGTGATCTACGTTTAGTTAGAGTTTTACTTACTGACAGCTCCAGTAAAGTACATTACATCTGCATCTGTGTGTGGTCTATGTTTGGTTGGAGTTTTACTTCCTGACAGCTCCAGTAAAATACATTACATCTGCATCTGTGTGTGGTCTATGTTTGGTTGGAGTTTTACTTACTGACAGCTCCAGTAAAATACATTACATCTGTGCCTGTGTGTGGTCTAAGTTTGGTTAGCGTTTTACTTACTGACAGCTCCAGTAAAGTACATTACATCTGTGCCTGTGTGTGGTCTAAGTTTGGTTAGCGTTTTACTTACTGACAGCTCCAGTAAAGTACATTACATCTGTGCCTGTGTGTGGTCTAAGTTTGGTTAGCGTTTTACTTACTGACAGCTCCAGTAAAGTACATTACATCTGTGCCTGTGTATGGTCTAAGTTTGGTTAGCGTTTTACTTACTGACAGCTCCAATAAAGTACATTACATCTGTGCCTGTGTATGGTCTAAGTTTGGTTAGCGTTTTACTTACTGACAGCTCCAGTAAAGTACATTACATCTGTGCATGTGTGTGATCTACGTTTAGTTAGAGTTTTACTTACTGACAGCTCCAGTAAAGTACATTACATCTGTGCCTGTGCATGGTCTAAGTTTGGTTAGCGTTTTACTTACTGACAGCTCCAGTAAAGTACATTACATCTGTGTATGTGTGTGATCTACGTTTAGTTAGAGTTTTACTTACTGACAGCTCCAGTAAAGTACATTACATCTGTGTTTGCGTGTGGTCTACGTTTGGTTGGAGTTTTACTTACTGACAGCTCCAGTAAAGTACATTACATCTGTGTCTGTGTATGGTCTACATTTGGTTGGAGTTTTACTTACTGACAGCTCCAGTAAAGTACATTACATCTGTGTCTGTGTATGGTCTACATTTGGTTGGAGTTTTACTTACTGACAGCTCCAGTAAAGTACATTACATCTGTGCCTGTGTGTGGTCTATGTTTGGTTGGAGTTTTACTTACTGACAGCTCCAGTAAAGTACATTACATCTGCATCTGTGTGTGGTCTATGTTTGGTTGGAGTTTTACTTCCTGACAGCTCCAGTAAAGTACATTACATCTGCATCTGTGTGTGGTCTATGTTTGGTTGGAGTTTTACTTACTGACAGCTCCAGTAAAGTACATTACATCTGTGTCTGTGTATGGTCTACATTTGGTTGGAGTTTTACTTACTGACAGCTCCAGTAAAGTACATTACATCTGTGCCTGTGTATGGTCTACATTTGGTTGGAGTTTTACTTCCTGACAGCTCCAGTAAAGTACATTACATCTGCATCTGTGTGTGGTCTATGTTTGGTTGGAGTTTTACTTCCTGACAGCTCCAGTAAAATACATTACATCTGCATCTGTGTGTGGTCTATGTTTGGTTGGAGTTTTACTTACTGACAGCTCCAGTAAAATACATTACATCTGCATCTGTGTGTGGTCTATGTTTGGTTGGAGTTTTACTTCCTGACAGCTCCAGTAAAATACATTACATCTGCATCTGTGTGTGGTCTATGTTTGGTTGGAGTTTTACTTACTGACAGCTCCAGTAAAATACATTACATCTGTGTCTGTGTATGGTCTACATTTGGTTGGAGTTTTACTTACTGACAGCTCCAGTAAAGTACATTACATCTGTGTCTGTGTATGGTCTACATTTGGTTGGAGTTTTACTTACTGACAGCTCCAGTAAAGTACATTACATCTGTGCCTGTGTATGGTCTACATTTGGTTGGAGTTTTACTTCCTGACAGCTCCAGTAAAATACATTACATCTGCATCTGTGTGTGGTCTATGTTTGGTTGGAGTTTTACTTACTGACAGCTCCAGTAAAATACATTACATCTGCATCTGTGTGTGGTCTATGTTTGGTTGGAGTTTTACTTCCTGACAGCTCCAGTAAAATACATTACATCTGCATCTGTGTGTGGTCTATGTTTGGTTGGAGTTTTACTTACTGACAGCTCCAGTAAAATACATTACATCTGTGTCTGTGTATGGTCTACATTTGGTTGGAGTTTTACTTACTGACAGCTCCAGTAAAGTACATTACATCTGTGCCTGTGTATGGTCTACATTTGGTTGGAGTTTTACTTACTGACAGCTCCAGTAAAGTACATTACATCTGTGCCTGTGTATGGTCTACATTTGGTTGGAGTTTTACTTACTGACAGCTCCAGTAAAGTACATTACATCTGTGCCTGTGTATGGTCTACATTTGGTTGGAGTTTTACTTCCTGACAGCTCCAGTAAAGTACATTACATCTGCATCTGTGTGTGGTCTATGTTTGGTTGGAGTTTTACTTCCTGACAGCTCCAGTAAAATACATTACATCTGCATCTGTGTGTGGTCTATGTTTGGTTGGAGTTTTACTTACTGACAGCTCCAGTAAAATACATTACATCTGTGCCTGTGTGTGGTCTAAGTTTGGTTAGCGTTTTACTTACTGACAGCTCCAGTAAAGTACATTACATCTGTGCCTGTGTATGGTCTAAGTTTGGTTAGCGTTTTACTTACTGACAGCTCCAGTAAAATACATTACATCTGTGTCTGTGTATGGTCTACATTTGGTTGGAGTTTTACTTACTGACAGCTCCAGTAAAGTACATTACATCTGTGTCTGTGTATGGTCTACATTTGGTTGGAGTTTTACTTACTGACAGCTCCAGTAAAGTACATTACATCTGTGCCTGTGTATGGTCTACATTTGGTTGGAGTTTTACTTCCTGACAGCTCCAGTAAAGTACATTACATCTGCATCTGTGTGTGGTCTATGTTTGGTTGGAGTTTTACTTCCTGACAGCTCCAGTAAAATACATTACATCTGCATCTGTGTGTGGTCTATGTTTGGTTGGAGTTTTACTTACTGACAGCTCCAGTAAAATACATTACATCTGCATCTGTGTGTGGTCTATGTTTGGTTGGAGTTTTACTTCCTGACAGCTCCAGTAAAGTACATTACATCTGCATCTGTGTGTGGTCTATGTTTGGTTGGAGTTTTACTTACTGACAGCTCCAGTAAAATACATTACATCTGCATCTGTGTGTGGTCTATGTTTGGTTGGAGTTTTACTTCCTGACAGCTCCAGTAAAATACATTACATCTGCATCTGTGTGTGGTCTATGTTTGGTTGGAGTTTTACTTACTGACAGCTCCAGTAAAATACATTACATCTGTGTCTGTGTATGGTCTACATTTGGTTGGAGTTTTACTTACTGACAGCTCCAGTAAAGTACATTACATCTGTGCCTGTGTATGGTCTACATTTGGTTGGAGTTTTACTTACTGACAGCTCCAGTAAAGTACATTACATCTGTGCCTGTGTATGGTCTACATTTGGTTGGAGTTTTACTTACTGACAGCTCCAGTAAAGTACATTACATCTGTGCCTGTGCATGGTCTACATTTGGTTGGAGTTTTACTTCCTGACAGCTCCAGTAAAGTACATTACATCTGCATCTGTGTGTGGTCTATGTTTGGTTGGAGTTTTACTTCCTGACAGCTCCAGTAAAATACATTACATCTGCATCTGTGTGTGGTCTATGTTTGGTTGGAGTTTTACTTACTGACAGCTCCAGTAAAATACATTACATCTGTGCCTGTGTGTGGTCTAAGTTTGGTTAGCGTTTTACTTACTGACAGCTCCAGTAAAGTACATTACATCTGTGCCTGTGTATGGTCTAAGTTTGGTTAGCGTTTTACTTACTGACAGCTCCAATAAAGTACATTACATCTGTGCCTGTGTGTGGTCTACATTTGGTTGGAGTTTTACTTACTGACAGCTCCAGTAAAGTACATGACATCTGTGCCTGTGTGTGATCTACGTTTAGTTGGAGTTTTACTTACTGACAGCTCCAGTAAAGTACATTACATCTGTGCCTGTGTGTGATCTACGTTTAGTTAGAGTTTTACTTACTGACAGCTCCAGTAAAGTACATTACATCTGCATCTGTGTGTGGTCTATGTTTGGTTGGAGTTTTACTTACTGACAGCTCCAGTAAAATACATTACATCTGTGCCTGTGTGTGGTCTAAGTTTGGTTAGCGTTTTACTTACTGACAGCTCCAGTAAAGTACATTACATCTGTGCCTGTGTGTGGTCTAAGTTTGGTTAGCGTTTTACTTACTGACAGCTCCAGTAAAGTACATTACATCTGTGCCTGTGTGTGGTCTAAGTTTGGTTAGCATTTTACTTACTGACAGCTCCAGTAAAGTACATTACATCTGTGCCTGTGTATGGTCTAAGTTTGGTTAGCGTTTTACTTACTGACAGCTCCAATAAAGTACATTACATCTGTGCCTGTGTATGGTCTAAGTTTGGTTAGCGTTTTACTTACTGACAGCTCCAGTAAAGTACATTACATCTGTGCATGTGTGTGATCTACGTTTAGTTAGAGTTTTACTTACTGACAGCTCCAGTAAAGTACATTACATCTGTGCCTGTGCATGGTCTAAGTTTGGTTAGCGTTTTACTTACTGACAGCTCCAGTAAAGTACATTACATCTGTGTATGTGTGTGATCTACGTTTAGTTAGAGTTTTACTTACTGACAGTTCCAGTAAAGTACATTACATCTGTGTTTGCGTGTGGTCTACGTTTGGTTGGAGTTTTACTTACTGACAGCTCCAGTAAAGTACATTACATCTGTGTCTGTGTATGGTCTACATTTGGTTGGAGTTTTACTTACTGACAGCTCCAGTAAAGTACATTACATCTGTGTCTGTGTATGGTCTACATTTGGTTGGAGTTTTACTTACTGACAGCTCCAGTAAAGTACATTACATCTGTGCCTGTGTGTGGTCTATGTTTGGTTGGAGTTTTACTTACTGACAGCTCCAGTAAAGTACATTACATCTGCATCTGTGTGTGGTCTATGTTTGGTTGGAGTTTTACTTCCTGACAGCTCCAGTAAAGTACATTACATCTGCATCTGTGTGTGGTCTATGTTTGGTTGGAGTTTTACTTACTGACAGCTCCAGTAAAGTACATTACATCTGTGTCTGTGTATGGTCTACATTTGGTTGGAGTTTTACTTACTGACAGCTCCAGTAAAGTACATTACATCTGTGCCTGTGTATGGTCTACATTTGGTTGGAGTTTTACTTCCTGACAGCTCCAGTAAAGTACATTACATCTGCATCTGTGTGTGGTCTATGTTTGGTTGGAGTTTTACTTCCTGACAGCTCCAGTAAAATACATTACATCTGCATCTGTGTGTGGTCTATGTTTGGTTGGAGTTTTACTTACTGACAGCTCCAGTAAAATACATTACATCTGCATCTGTGTGTGGTCTATGTTTGGTTGGAGTTTTACTTCCTGACAGCTCCAGTAAAATACATTACATCTGCATCTGTGTGTGGTCTATGTTTGGTTGGAGTTTTACTTACTGACAGCTCCAGTAAAATACATTACATCTGTGTCTGTGTATGGTCTACATTTGGTTGGAGTTTTACTTACTGACAGCTCCAGTAAAGTACATTACATCTGTGTCTGTGTATGGTCTACATTTGGTTGGAGTTTTACTTACTGACAGCTCCAGTAAAGTACATTACATCTGTGCCTGTGTATGGTCTACATTTGGTTGGAGTTTTACTTCCTGACAGCTCCAGTAAAATACATTACATCTGCATCTGTGTGTGGTCTATGTTTGGTTGGAGTTTTACTTACTGACAGCTCCAGTAAAATACATTACATCTGCATCTGTGTGTGGTCTATGTTTGGTTGGAGTTTTACTTCCTGACAGCTCCAGTAAAATACATTACATCTGCATCTGTGTGTGGTCTATGTTTGGTTGGAGTTTTACTTACTGACAGCTCCAGTAAAATACATTACATCTGTGTCTGTGTATGGTCTACATTTGGTTGGAGTTTTACTTACTGACAGCTCCAGTAAAGTACATTACATCTGTGCCTGTGTATGGTCTACATTTGGTTGGAGTTTTACTTACTGACAGCTCCAGTAAAGTACATTACATCTGCATCTGTGTGTGGTCTATGTTTGGTTGGAGTTTTACTTCCTGACAGCTCCAGTAAAATACATTACATCTGCATCTGTGTGTGGTCTATGTTTGGTTGGAGTTTTACTTACTGACAGCTCCAGTAAAATACATTACATCTGTGCCTGTGTGTGGTCTAAGTTTGGTTAGCGTTTTACTTACTGACAGCTCCAGTAAAGTACATTACATCTGTGCCTGTGTATGGTCTAAGTTTGGTTAGCGTTTTACTTACTGACAGCTCCAATAAAGTACATTACATCTGTGCCTGTGTGTGGTCTACATTTGGTTGGAGTTTTACTTACTGACAGCTCCAGTAAAGTACATGACATCTGTGCCTGTGTGTGATCTACGTTTGGTTGGAGTTTTACTTACTGACAGCTCCAGTAAAGTACATTACATCTCTGCTTGTGTGTGATCTACGTTTAGTTAGAGTTTTACTTACTGACAGCTCCAGTAAAGTACATTACATCTGCATCTGTGTGTGGTCTATGTTTGGTTGGAGTTTTACTTCCTGACAGCTCCAGTAAAATACATTACATCTGCATCTGTGTGTGGTCTATGTTTGGTTGGAGTTTTACTTACTGACAGCTCCAGTAAAATACATTACATCTGTGCCTGTGTGTGGTCTAAGTTTGGTTAGCGTTTTACTTACTGACAGCTCCAGTAAAGTACATTACATCTGTGCCTGTGTGTGGTCTAAGTTTGGTTAGCGTTTTACTTACTGACAGCTCCAGTAAAGTACATTACATCTGTGCCTGTGTGTGGTCTAAGTTTGGTTAGCGTTTTACTTACTGACAGCTCCAGTAAAGTACATTACATCTGTGCCTGTGTATGGTCTAAGTTTGGTTAGCGTTTTACTTACTGACAGCTCCAATAAAGTACATTACATCTGTGCCTGTGTATGGTCTAAGTTTGGTTAGCGTTTTACTTACTGACAGCTCCAGTAAAGTACATTACATCTGTGCATGTGTGTGATCTACGTTTAGTTAGAGTTTTACTTACTGACAGCTCCAGTAAAGTACATTACATCTGTGCCTGTGTATGGTCTAAGTTTGGTTAGCGTTTTACTTACTGACAGCTCCAGTAAAGTACATTACATCTGTGTATGTGTGTGATCTACGTTTAGTTAGAGTTTTACTTACTGACAGCTCCAGTAAAGTACATTACATCTGTGTTTGCGTGTGGTCTACGTTTAGTTGGAGTTTTACTTACTGACAGCTCCAGTAAAGTACATTACATCTGTGTTGCGTGTGGTCTACGTTTGGTTGGAGTTTTACTTACTGACAGCTCCAGTAAAGTACATTACATCTGTGTCTGTGTATGGTCTACATTTGGTTGGAGTTTTACTTACTGACAGCTCCAGTAAAGTACATTACATCTGTGTCTGTGTATGGTCTACATTTGGTTGGAGTTTTACTTACTGACAGCTCCAGTAAAGTACATTACATCTGTGCCTGTGTGTGGTCTATGTTTGGTTGGAGTTTTACTTACTGACAGCTCCAGTAAAGTACATTACATCTGCATCTGTGTGTGGTCTATGTTTGGTTGGAGTTTTACTTCCTGACAGCTCCAGTAAAGTACATTACATCTGCATCTGTGTGTGGTCTATGTTTGGTTGGAGTTTTACTTACTGACAGCTCCAGTAAAGTACATTACATCTGTGTCTGTGTATGGTCTACATTTGGTTGGAGTTTTACTTACTGACAGCTCCAGTAAAGTACATTACATCTGTGCCTGTGTATGGTCTACATTTGGTTGGAGTTTTACTTCCTGACAGCTCCAGTAAAGTACATTACATCTGCATCTGTGTGTGGTCTATGTTTGGTTGGAGTTTTACTTCCTGACAGCTCCAGTAAAATACATTACATCTGCATCTGTGTGTGGTCTATGTTTGGTTGGAGTTTTACTTACTGACAGCTCCAGTAAAATACATTACATCTGCATCTGTGTGTGGTCTATGTTTGGTTGGAGTTTTACTTCCTGACAGCTCCAGTAAAATACATTACATCTGCATCTGTGTGTGGTCTATGTTTGGTTGGAGTTTTACTTACTGACAGCTCCAGTAAAATACATTACATCTGTGTCTGTGTATGGTCTACATTTGGTTGGAGTTTTACTTACTGACAGCTCCAGTAAAGTACATTACATCTGTGCCTGTGTATGGTCTACATTTGGTTGGAGTTTTACTTACTGACAGCTCCAGTAAAGTACATTACATCTGTGCCTGTGTATGGTCTACATTTGGTTGGAGTTTTACTTACTGACAGCTCCAGTAAAGTACATTGCATCTGTGCCTGTGTATGGTCTACATTTGGTTGGAGTTTTACTTACTTACAGCTCCAGTAAAGTACATTACATCTGTGCCTGTGTATGGTCTACATTTGGTTGGAGTTTTACTTCCTGACAGCTCCAGTAAAGTACATTACATCTGCATCTGTGTGTGGTCTATGTTTGGTTGGAGTTTTACTTCCTGACAGCTCCAGTAAAATACATTACATCTGCATCTGTGTGTGGTCTATGTTTGGTTGGAGTTTTACTTACTGACAGCTCCAGTAAAATACATTACATATGTGTCTGTGTATGGTCTACATTTGGTTGGAGTTTTACTTACTGACAGCTCCAGTAAAGTACATTACATCTGTGCCTGTGTATGGTCTACATTTGGTTGGAGTTTTACTTACTGACAGCTCCAGTAAAGTACATTACATCTGTGCCTGTGTATGGTCTACATTTGGTTGGAGTTTTACTTACTGACAGCTCCAGTAAAGTACATTACATATGTGCCTGTGTATGGTCTACATTTGGTTGGAGTTTTACTTACTTACAGCTCCAGTAAAGTACATTACATCTGTGCCTGTGTATGGTCTACATTTGGTTGGAGTTTTACTTCCTGACAGCTCCAGTAAAGTACATTACATCTGCATCTGTGTGTGGTCTATGTTTGGTTGGAGTTTTACTTCCTGACAGCTCCAGTAAAATACATTACATCTGCATCTGTGTGTGGTCTATGTTTGGTTGGAGTTTTACTTACTGACAGCTCCAGTAAAATACATTACATCTGTGCCTGTGTGTGGTCTAAGTTTGGTTAGCGTTTTACTTACTGACAGCTCCAGTAAAGTACATTACATCTGTGCCTGTGTATGGTCTAAGTTTGGTTAGCGTTTTACTTACTGACAGCTCCAATAAAGTACATTACATCTGTGCCTGTGTGTGGTCTACATTTGGTTGGAGTTTTACTTACTGACAGCTCCAGTAAAGTACATGACATCTGTGCCTGTGTGTGATCTACGTTTGGTTGGAGTTTTACTTACTGACAGCTCCAGTAAAGTACATTACATCTGTGCTTGTGTGTGATCTACGTTTAGTTAGAGTTTTACTTACTGACAGCTCCAGTAAAGTACATTACATCTGCATCTGTGTGTGGTCTATGTTTGGTTGGAGTTTTACTTCCTGACAGCTCCAGTAAAATACATTACATCTGCATCTGTGTGTGGTCTATGTTTGGTTGGAGTTTTACTTACTGACAGCTCCAGTAAAATACATTACATCTGTGCCTGTGTGTGGTCTAAGTTTGGTTAGCGTTTTACTTACTGACAGCTCCAGTAAAGTACATTACATCTGTGCCTGTGTGTGGTCTAAGTTTGGTTAGCGTTTTACTTACTGACAGCTCCAGTAAAGTACATTACATCTGTGCCTGTGTGTGGTCTAAGTTTGGTTAGCGTTTTACTTACTGACAGCTCCAGTAAAGTACATTACATCTGTGCCTGTGTATGGTCTAAGTTTGGTTAGCGTTTTACTTACTGACAGCTCCAATAAAGTACATTACATCTGTGCCTGTGTATGGTCTAAGTTTGGTTAGCGTTTTACTTACTGACAGCTCCAGTAAAGTACATTACATCTGTGCATGTGTGTGATCTACGTTTAGTTAGAGTTTTACTTACTGACAGCTCCAGTAAAGTACATTACATCTGTGCCTGTGCATGGTCTAAGTTTGGTTAGCGCTTTACTTACTGACAGCTCCAGTAAAGTACATTACATCTGTGTATGTGTGTGATCTACGTTTAGTTAGAGTTTTACTTACTGACAGCTCCAGTAAAGTACATTACATCTGTGTTTGCGTGTGGTCTACGTTTGGTTGGAGTTTTACTTACTGACAGCTCCAGTAAAGTACATTACATCTGTGTCTGTGTATGGTCTACATTTGGTTGGAGTTTTACTTACTGACAGCTCCAGTAAAGTACATTACATCTGTGTCTGTGTATGGTCTACATTTGGTTGGAGTTTTACTTACTGACAGCTCCAGTAAAGTACATTACATCTGTGCCTGTGTGTGGTCTATGTTTGGTTGGAGTTTTACTTACTGACAGCTCCAGTAAAGTACATTACATCTGCATCTGTGTGTGGTCTATGTTTGGTTGGAGTTTTACTTCCTGACAGCTCCAGTAAAGTACATTACATCTGCAT